>OX457053.1:33504399-33764399 GCA_949752735.1 Lumbricus terrestris
TTTCTCTTTCTCTCTCTCTCTCTCTCTCTCTCTCTCTCTCTCTCTCTCTCCTTCTCTCTCTCTCTCTGTCTGTCTGTCTGTCTGTCTCTCTCTCTATCTCTATCTCTATCTCTCTCTGTCTCTCTGTGTCTCTCTCTCTGTCTCTCTCTGTCTCTGTACGACGGGTCCTGCAGCCATAACCCACGAACGACCGCCACTGCTACTCTGCCACTGCGACTGCAGCAAATTGGAGCAACGACGACGGTGGCCACCAGCAGCATCGCCGACGACGACGACGACCGAGTCGTGCAATCGGTCAAGCAACCGGGGACATGTATCGGTCAGTTTGGTGACTGATTAACGCCGTCCTATAGAGACACACACAGAGAGAGATACAGAGACAGAGAGAAGACCAGAGACCAGCCAGCCATCGTCATCATCATCAGCAGCAGCAGCAGCAGCAGCATTGGGTGTCCGTTGAAACAAAACGACGTTAGCGAATGTTGTCTTTGAAGTATATTCGGTCAATTCGTCTCCTTATTCTGTCGTCTGCAATACTCTGCATGTTTGAGCGCCATCGATAGAAGCATAGAGGAAGATGAAAGAACGGACAGCGGCAGGAGGAGGACGACGACGACGAGGAGGAGGAGGAGAAGAAGGAGAAGAAGGAAGAGGAGCAGGAAGAGGTGGAGTGGAGGAGGAGAAGAGGAGAAGAGGAGGAGAAGGAGGGATGAGGACACTAATGACACCTTCACGAAATCAGCCAATGCTGCTGCTGCTGCTGGTGATGCTGGTGAAACAGAGAAACATCATCATCATCATCATCATCATCATCATCATCACCAACACCCGACCGACCAACGGACGGACGGACCAACGGACGGAAGGATGGCGAGGAATGAAGAGACGAAATGCGATTATTCATATCCATCTGAAGATCAGTGGAGACCTCGAGGACTCGAAGAGTGACCCCCCCACTGCCCTTGGCAGATGCTCTGATGCTGCCCCACCCCCACTCCCCTACGATGGTTGAAGGCTGTCTGGAGATAGAGAGACAGACAGACATACAGAGTCGGAGAGAGAGAGACAACGAGTGTGACAGAGGGTGACAGTGACAAACAGGAACAGACAAAGAGATGGAGTAAGAGAGTGACAGAGAAGAGAATCAGTGACATAGACTTAGAAGAGAGAGACAAACAGACAGACAAAGAGAGAGACACAGAGAGAGGAGAGAGAGGGAGGGAGACAGAGAAAGACAAAGAGAGACAGCCAGAGACTTCGAGATCTCTGAGAGACAGACAGACAGACAGACAGACACAGACAGAGACCGAGACAGAGAGAGTGAGTCAGTAAGAAAGAGAAAGACAGAGACAGAGACAGAGAAAGAGAGATTGAGACTGAGACAAAGAGACAGACACATGAAGAAAAAGTGCTCTGCAGTGCATTCAATCAACATAATTTTTATATACGTGTTTAGCAGAATACTCAATGTACTGAAACCACCTATTATACACTTCGATGTGCCCGGTTCTCTGCTTCAAAAAACGATCGATGGATGATCTGATTGAATGATTGATTGATCAACAGATCGATTGATTGATTGATCGGTCGATTGATTGGTTTATTGCTAAAGAGCGACCAGCCTTAATAAAACGAAGAATGCGTGAATGGACATATGCCTGGGTGGCAGGATGGCATGCAGGGTGGCTGGCTTGATTGATGGATGATTGATTGGTTGATTTATTGGTTGATTGATTGATTGATTGATTGATGGATGAATGGATGGATGGATAGATGGATGGATGGATGGATGGATTGGTGGATGGATGGTTGGATGGATACAATCTATTTGTGTGATGTATCAATAGATTACTGCAGCATTGTCTCGAACATATATCGTGTATTTTTTTCTATGTATAGGCTTATATAAGCGGAAGGAGCGAGCATTCGATGCATGGGAGAGCGGTGTATATATATATATATAATATATATATACAGGGTGAGACATTAGGATCCATTGTTCGCTCTCTTTGACGTGTTAATTGAGAGCCGACTAATTCAATTGTTCTCTCGCTCCAGATGCATGAAATGGGAAGAGGAAGGGAAGCCACGGTTGATGCCGTCGTCCGTTATAGCTAACGATGAGACAAAAGTGTCTGATTGTGTAACCTACAATCAGACACTTTTGTCTTCCACCGAAGTGGCAAATGCTGTGCAGACTGTTATTATTTCGTTTCTATGCGTATAAATGTGCAATGACGAGTGAGTCAACATCATCATCATCGTCATCATCGTCATCATCGTCATCGTCCTCCAGAGAGTATTTTTAGCAACAGCGACTGTGTCAGCCATTTTGTGGCGATAGGTCCAAATTACTATTGTCTAGATCATTATTTTGTCATACTTTATTTATATTTCTCACGTTTAGTCCTGCATGGATTTATAACGTGCAGCTCTACACAAAATGTGCAGTTGTAAATGAATTTGTGCAGTTGTAAAAGCAGACATGTGCAGTGAAAATCATGAAAAAGGTCAGCTGATGTGGGATAATTTACCACGAAGGACCGGAACGGAACGAAGGGTTGTGCAGTGAAAAAGAGGCTATATTATATACAGCCTACTTTGTCTTCTTTGGGTAAGTTTTTGTGTAAATTCAGGAAGAAAGACAAAAAATGTCGTGAGATTCTACAGCCGGTTACTTCAAACGTTTCCAGCAAAATTTCTGGCCAAAATAACTAATTAAAAAACCCTCAGAACTTTTCATGCCAATTTTATTTTAATTCTTGGTTGTGCAGTTCTAAGAATTCCTTTAAAAGCCCTGGTTTTGTCCAAATATTTTCTTCTGTCTTTTTGTCTTTGTTGTCTACTCAGCGCCACTCAACTCGTCTCCTCTTGCCACTCCTCATTCGCGTGCAATGACATCTAAACGAAGTATGGAGACACGTGTATACAATACAATACAATACAATATATTCGATACAACCGTATTTGATATTGTCCTCTTTTCAGTGTTCAGAGTGCAGACTTGCATTACACAATAGGACCATAAAAATTATTATGCCACTGATACGCGACACAACATCGATGATGCTGAGCAAGAAATGCAAATCCATTTCTTCTTTCCTTGTCATAATCTATGCATATATATATATATATTATATATATACGTTAAGGTTAGCTTGCAAATGATAAATTATATATATATATATATATATATATATATATATATATATATTTACCCTTGCCTTTTCTTCTCTTGCCTTCTCTACCCTTGCATTAAGTCTTAACTTAAATCAACTTAGTATAAAATGAAAAACCATTTCTACGCGCATCATCATCGTCATCTCGTCTTCACTTATACTTGCCTCTCTGTCTAGACCATCAATAGTCTTGAAGATGATGACAGACACTGACGTGGAGCTATATAAATGCCTCTGAGGCTAAATGAGTCTACCCATTCGAACGATGTCACACACACAGGCACACACACGCACGCACACACACACACAGACAAGCAGACACACACAGACATACACACACACACACACAGACACACACACACACACAGACACACACACACACGCACACGCACACACACGCACACGCACACACACACACAGACACACACACACACACAAGCAGACACACACACACACACACAAGCAGACACACACACACACACACGCACACACACACACACACACAGACATACACAGACACACACACGCACACACGCACACACACACAGACACACACACACAAGCATACTGACCTATAGTGGCCGACACGCGCGCACGACAGACGCGAGGAGCTAGTTGAGTTGAAATATGGCGCTGCCTAGTCATAGATCAGCAAGGGGGCATTTGTTACGGCCGCCGAGCCGAGTATTTGAGGCTCAATAAAGCCGGACAATTGCCGTATTGGTCATCGATCATCGGTTGGACGAAAATCCGATCGGGATTTCGACTAAGCAGCCGCGGAACGTGACGCCGGCCAGCAGCGCCGGGAATCGCGTCGTCGCCCCAACCTTTATTATCGCTCATTGTGTGGTGGCAGTGGTGGTGGTAGTGGTGGCAGTGGTGGTGGTGGTGGTGGTGGCGGCGGTGGTAGTGTATGGGAGGCGAGAGAACGGACGCCTGCCTTGACGCTGCCGTCGTCGTCGTCGATCGCGGGTGTGGGCCGCCGTTATAGGCTAATACGGGCTTGGCACATCCGTCTCAGCTACAAGATGGATGCTCTAGGTGGGATCAGCGCCCGTTGCGCTAACCGCCCGCACCGCGCCGCGCGAATATCTTTAATACCAGCGTTATTGCCGAGGAGTGGACGCTTGAATTACTGATTGAACCTGTCCTCCTCCTCCGCCGCCGCACCACCATGCACTACAGTGTAGTGACTACACCATGCACTGCACCACCATGCACTGCACCATGCACTGCACCATGCACTGCACCATGCTGCAGCCACCGCCATGTTGTTGCGACCATCCTCTCGCCCGCCGCTAGAGGGCCGACCGTCTGCTTTCCGTTGTGTTTGGGCCCCGGTGGCCAACTTCCGCTTGGCAAATTGTGGCGACTTTTCTTCACATCCGCCGTTGTTTGGTGCTCTATAAATATCGGTCGAAGCCGATTGCTTACGAAGAATCAGAAGACAAGATGAGATCTCTGTCGCAAGAACAGCTTCAGCATTCGCAGTCAGTATGCTCCCTAAGCACAGCATAAAGACACAACCACTCATACTTATACATACATGAATATGTAGTCTGCAATTGGTATGTAGCCTACATTCATATGTATTTACATATTCATTTACATAAACAAAGCTAAAATGGAAGCCGTTGGTTTTTTTGTTTTATCATAAGCTATAGATTCATTGCTCGTGCACCATGCACTGCACCTAGTCATAGATCGGGGTCCATTTATGCATCGCTCCTTGACTTTCCAGTCTCTGCTGGCGAAATAAGCGCTATATATATATATATATATATATATATATTGTTGCGTGTTGCTCCATGATTCTCGCTTCCCGAAGTCCCAAGCAACCACAACATCGATTAATTTCAGAACGGCTCTCTTTATTTTCTCTTCACACAGTATTATATAGGATTTTCTTACATGAAACCATCCTACTCCAAGATCCATCCAATAATACACACAAGTCCATTGACAGTAATGCATTACAATCTTAAGGCATCGCAAGCCATCCAGGCAACCAAACAGACAGACGTGCAAACCAGCGCCAATCTACCAGACGGCACACCTCCATGACAAGCAGGTGCCCTAAACCCGCACGTGTTCCATTCTCACAATCCCTAGTCCAGACAGCACACAGTCCGACAGACAGACTCACAGACACAGTCATCCAGCAGGCACATGCACGTGTTACCTCTCTAGGTAACAATATATATATATAAGACTGCGTTTAGATTTTATACAACTTTGCATGAACGTCGTCATCAAAGACCCATGCCATGCAATCAAACTTTAAGTCGTGCATTTATGATTTTGATCATTTGACTTCTGCACCAATCCATTGCAAGTCATTGAGTTTGTACTGATTGAGCTGACTTTTTTTCTCTCTATCAATAAACGACTTCTCCTCCCCTGCTATCCCTTCATATATCTTCCTCCTATATCCCATTCTCATCCTCCTTTGTCCGTCGCTTCATCTGACCCTACTAACGACCTTCCCAATTCACCATGCGACCATTTTCCTTTCTCCACAACCTAACTCCAGAAGCGAGGCTCACCCGACCGATCACCCTCCCCCCCCCCCGACAAACTATATATGACCCCAACCGTCACGTCGTTCTTTTATCATTGTTATTTGGGAAACGACGTCGACTTTATTTAGTCGACTGTTCTAGATCAACTATTATAACTCCGCCACTGGTTGTTCTCTGCCAGTGCCAGTCCCAAGCCTGGATAAAGGATGAGGGCGACACTAATCATCTTTGATATGGCAGTGTCGTTAAACATGTAACAAAGATCAGCTAAATGAACAGCAAACCAAATAAAACCAAACACCGTCGAATTCTTTCATTAGAAAGATTTTCAGTTCTCTACGAAACATCATCGCAGTCTATTCTTTCTGTTCTCATAACACAACAAGTCAACACTGCGCCCTTAACCAACCAGCCAACCGACCAACCAGCCAACCAACCAGCCAACCAACCAGCCAACCAACCAGCCAACCGACCAACCAGCCAACCAACCCTTGAACCAACCAGCCAACCGACCAACCAGCCAACCAACCAGCCAACCAGCCAACCGACCAACCAGCCAACCAGCCACCCATCGAAGGTAGCAGCATCAGCAGAGGTCATTGAGGTCATTGAGGTGTGGCGCCAATGACCGGCGCCGAATCCTCAACCTCTGCTACACTGGATCGGTCTGCGTCAAATTACCCGGTCGTCGTCGAATCAATCAGAGTCGAATCACGTCCGCATCGTCAGGGGATGAATGTCAAACGTCAGCCCGACTTACCCCCCTTCCGCCCACCCGCCCCCGGCCGCCTGGCCACCCCCCCCCCCCCCCAGGCCAGCCACGGCGCCGCCATGCTTCAGTGGACAGGGACCACGTCACGTCGTCCTAGGATCGTGCTTTTGTTCCAGTGTTTTGTTTTACGGCAACGAGGCCATTACTGCCAGACCGAGGCTCGATGGGCAACGACGGGCGGCCCACCGCCTTCCCGCCCGTCCGTCCGTCCGCCGTCTGCTTGCGCGTCGCCATTAAAGAGTCAGTGCTGCTGTACTGCGACGACTGCGCTCCATCTAGCGGCCTAATTAACGACGGATCATTAGTTTGATTTATTACCTTTGTGTTCCGTAGAAGAAAAGATTCGGGACAGGGACTGGATCGCAGGAGCACACCACTTTCGTCGTTCCAGGCCGACGATAAATGACAGCACAGCCGACTAAGTTAATGTCTTGCAGTATTCAACGCTTGCGAGGTCTGTACGCTCATGAACATAGATGCTCGATGACCGATAGAGCTCCCTCTCCCTCTGTCCGTGTGACCTTAATACGTCGTCGCGATCAGCACCACGCAGCCACCTAGTGTTCGCCTGTCATATCCTGCGCTTGCCTTAGACCAGCAGTTCCCAACCCGTGGCTCGTCAAAAAAGGTTGGGAAGCACTGTCTTAGACGAACTTCGGTATAATCAGCCAGAAAGCAACGTCTGAGTTTTTGTTCTGCTATTAAAGTAAATCTGTGGTAATATTTGCTTCAACTCTTTCACTCTCCACATATGTCTTCTTTAGTTAAGACAGGAACCAATCCTCTTTCGCATAATAATAATTATAACCTCTCCCAAATCATTCTCCTCCTCTGTTGCTCATCTCCCTTCCAGCTTTATCTCTGAAGTGAGGCTGTGACCGGGAGCGGGTCGTATCCTAAATTTCCCGGGCAACGCCGGGTACCCCTGCAGCTAGTATGAATCATAATTACGTACATGCATTAATAATTTTTATTATATATATATGTCAGGTTCCACAATCACTGACGATTTCTCCAGTCTCTTCTTACTGTTCTGTAGCGCAGCCTAGCCCTAACCTATTCCCTGTATGACGGTATCTAAGGCTAGTGTATAAGTTTCTAAAGTTCTTAACTTGTTCACTTACAACCAAGATCTGTTTCTTGTATTTTCTTCTCCGTTTTAATATTCGCAAATAACACAACAATGCATCAACGACGACAAGCGATTCAATTATGTGACAGCAACGCAACCTTAATATCTTACTGCTCTCTAAAGTTTTTAACACACACTCCACTGTTCTCTAAAACGTCTTACACTACTAGCACTCCTTCAACAACTTATCTCACTGTATGGGCGTACACTCTTCCCCCTGCCGCTCTGTCCTTCTCTCTGCCTCTCTCCGTCTGTCTGTCTGTCTGTCTGTCTGTCTGTTTCTCTCTCTCGCGCTCTCCGGCGACGGTCGGCCGAGCCGCGCCAACTTTCCCGCCAGTCTGCCACCTGCAAGTCTGTCTGTCCGTACGCTTAACAATTAGCTGACCTTGAGCTGGTCTATTCGTACGCTCACCCCTTAGCTGACCATATACACTATACAAAATTAGCTCACATTACCTCCCTCCTTTCTTTTAAAGAGAGCTAATTGTCTATAAAAATTAGCGAACGTATCTTAACTAAACAATGCAAATAGTCCATAACATAATACATCATAAAATATCTTACACTACAATCTAGACAGACAATCGGCTACTACATTCAATTTACCTTTCTTATAGTTCAATAGAATGTCAAAATTTTGCAATGATAAAGACCATCTGACTAATTTAGCAGATTTCGACATTGATTCAGTCAAATAAACTAAAGGATTATGGTCTGTAAACACATTGATTTTAGAACCAATAAGAATTTCTTTCAACTTGTTTAAAGCCCATATGATTGCATAGGCTTCCTTCTCAATCGTCGCCCATCTCCTCTGGGTATCTGTCAGCTTCTGACTGATAAATGAAACGGGACGTTCTATCCCTTCCTCGTCCACCTGAGACAGAACAGCTCCCACAGCAAAATCACTGCTATCACAGTACAAATTAAATGGTTTCCCAACCTCAAACATATATAGAATCACATTTGACAAGACAATCTGTTTAAGGGAATCAAAGGCTTTCTGATGTGCATCAGTCCAAACAATGTTCTCAGGTACTTTCTTGCTGGTTAAGTCTGTCAATGGTTTAGCAATTTCAGCAAAATTACAAATAAACTGTCTGTAAAACCCAAAAAATCCTAAGACTTGCTTCACTTCCTTCCTGGTTTCAGGTTTCTTCAAATTAATTAAACTGTCAATCCTGTCTGGATTCATCATCTTCTTCCCTGATCCTATAAGGTGACCGATGAACTTCACCTCACTCTTACCAAACACACATTTCTTCAAGTTCAATGTTACATTATGCAGTCTTATTTGTTTCAAAAATAACTCCAAATGTCTCAAATGAATGTCCCAATCATTAGAATGCACTGCAATGTCATCAACATAAGGTTCAGTAAAATCATGAATCGGTTGCAAAATCATATTTATCGCTTTTACAAAAGTCCGTCCAGAGTTAATCATTCCAAAAGGAACACGCGTAAATTCATACAGTCCATTATGTGTAACAAACGCAGTCTTCCATTGATCACTCTTTTTCACAGGACAAGTCCAATATGCGCTGCGACAGTCCATAACAGAAATGAACTTGGATTTTCCGACTTTGCTCAAGACATCGTTGACGATTGGCTTAGGATATCTGCAGTTCTCAGTAAAAGAGTTAATGTATCTGTAGTCACAAGCCAATCTCAAGGATCCATCCTTCTTTTTGACAATGACAAGTGGACTTGCCATTCTGCTTGACGATGGTTGGATGATGTTTTCTTTCAGCATCTCTTGTATTTGTTTTTCCACTTCTGCTCGGTATATTAGTGGTATTCGATATGCCATGAATTCCTTTTCTCGAAAGTCTGGTCTCAGCACCACTTCGTGTTCTACTAATGTACATAGTCCAGGTTTATCTGAAAATCTGTCTGCATATCGATTCAGTACATCAAGTAATTGTTTCTGCTGTTCGCTCGTCAGATGTCCAATTTGTTCGTAATCCAATTGGAGTGACTTCTGTTTTGTCTCTGAATAGTCTTCCTTCAGCGGTATTTCTACCACTGATCCAAATTCGTCATCCTCTTCCACGATCAGACCACAAGACAATGTTCTCGTAATGAACTTCCTCATCTTGTTAGCATGAATAATCCGTCGACCGTTTTCGTTCATGTCCACCAGATACGAATATTTGGATCTTCTTTGCAAGACCGTGCATGGACCATGCCATCGCGAGATCAATTTATTGGTTGACGTTGGATACAGCACGATGACGTTTTCTCCTGGTTCGAATTCTTTATCTTTTGCTCTTTTGTTATATTGACTGGCGTATTGTTTTTGCTTTTCTTCAGCACAGCTCTCAGCGAATGTCAAGGCCTTTTCCATGTCTGCTCTTAAATTCTTCAGGTACTTTGCCGGTTGCACTCCAATGTTCGGTGGTAGATTTATCTCTTTGGTCCAGCTTTCTTTAAGAATGGTTAGTGGCCCTCTCGGCAACTTTCCATAGACTAGTAGATACGGTGCCACTCCGGTAGTTGCATTAGGCACTTCTCTCAATGCCCAAACTGTAAATGGAATAATTTTATGCCACTGTCTCGGATTTTCCACAATGACATGATGAATCATCTTCTTGAACGTTTGATTCCATCTCTCCACCAATCCTGCCGCTTCTGGATGCCCTGGCGAATCGAATCGAGGACAACACCCCATCAGTTTCAGAAATTCTCTTGTTAGACTGGCTGTAAAATTCGTCCCTCTATCACTCGTTATCACTGACGGAACTCCCACATCCATGAACAGCTTCATCAAAGCTTCGCATACAGCCTTAGCAGTCAATGATTTCATCAAGAATATTGTCGGCCATCTTGTACATGAGTCCACGATGCACAGGCAATACTTATGCCCTGCTGCTGACGTCGGTTCGATTGGTCCTACGACGTCCATGGTCATTCTTCTGAACGGCACATCCTCCCTTGGTATTGGTGTAATCGGCACTCGATCCATCACCAAACTTCGTGCTTTCAACTGACACTTCTCACAGGACTTGCAGAATTTCACCACATCTCTACGCATTCTTGGCCACACAAAGGACAACTTGATACGTTCCCTTGTCTTCTCTTCTCCCAAGTGTCCGCCAAATACTGACTCGTGCGCCAATTCCATCACCTGAATTCTTCTTTCCTTCGGCAACACCAACTGATACACCAACTGATCCAACATTTGATGCTTCTTATACATCAAACCATTCACCACACTAAACTCTGATCCTTTGTCTTCAGCTATCCTCCACCACGACCTCAGTGACTCGTCATTTCTCTGTTGCTCTTCAAACTTCTTCGCGTCTGCCAATTGTCTTTCATCACTTGTGTTCTCGGCAAACAAATCTCTCATACTCGTGTCCATTTCACCATCACTCCCAAAATCATCATAATCATCACGCTCACATGCAACCATCTCTTCTTCAATTTCATTGTTCCCGGATGTTACTCCTTCTTCTTCTTCTTGAACGCTTTGTTCATCATCGCTTTCGGTGTCCTCATCTAGCAAACTTTCATTTGACTTTTCCTCTTCTCCTTCTTCCACTTCTCTTCTCCGACTCTGTGCTCTTGTAGTCACATTCGCTTGCAATTCTCCTTGCAATACACTCACTGGTGGAACCTCTTTCAGTTCTGCGATTATCTCTGGATGCAGCAAGAACTTTTCTTTGTTATCTTTGCACAAGACTGCCGGAATGCTGGCACACACCAAGGTTAAATATGGTGCGATATTTACTCCCTTGTCTTTCAGATCTCCTCCTTCGTTATGACAACTCATCCGCACTTCGATTTTCACCAACTTAGCTGGAATGGGTTCTCCAGCCACACATTGCAAATGTACTCTACCAATTTCTTCCACTGTCGCTCCTTTCAACAATTCCTCATTGATTACTGGAATCTCAGTACCAGAGTCAATCAGCGCTTTGACTTGCACAGGCTGACAACTGTCATCATTTCCACGTATCTCTACATTGACATGCTGTAGTAATGACTTCTTTGTACGTTGACACTCATCTTTGCTTTCAGTTTCTCGACCAGTATCTTTGATGGGAGCAGAATTTACTATTTCTCTCTGTATAGCAAATTGAGGCGTGCACTTCATTACTGACTTCACTTCCGTTTCGCGGTTGTCTTGTTCTTCCGGCTGATTCGGTGCATTCATTACTTGGATCTGATTTACTCTGAGATTTTCTGCACTTCGAGTAAATCTATTTCTCAGATTTGTCATTCTTGGTGGTACTCGACAATCCTTTATCAGATGTTTGTCTGACTGACAATTATGGCAACGTTTCTTACCAATCCCTCTCTGTTCAGTGCTCTCCCGCCTGTAATTGTACGCTGCATTGTTTTCTCTTTGGCGTCCCATCACTGGAATTCGACTGTATATTTGTCTGTCACCCGTTGCTTCTCTTCTATCTTGACTAAACTGTCTTCCAGGAGTACCATCATTCCTTGCTTCATTACTTCTGGCTTGGTTTCCTGTTTCTTTGTTATTACTATTCCACCTGGGTTGCTTCGAACTATTACCCCATGCTTCATATTTCGGTTTGTCTTGAAACATTAGACCAATTCGATTGTTCACGTGTATGTCTGCGAGTTCTGCAACATTACTAGCTTCGAAGCATTCAGTACCCTCTTTTGCTAGTACGAACTGTAGTGGACCCGGTGGTAGACATTCTTTCAACTTATCCGCCACCAACAGATCAAATAACTTCTCATAGTCTTTGCCCACTCGTCTACTTCTGACATAATAGTTCAACAGATTCTTCAATCTTGCTGTAAACATAGTGTATGTCTCTTCTGCCGTTTTCTTCGCTTCTCCAAATCGTGATCGATATTCTCTCGCTGTCAATTTGAATTCTTTCAGTAAATGTTCTTTCACTATGTCGTAATCGTCTAGATCATCAAAAGACAATCGGTTCAACACCGTTCTCGCTCTTGGCGTCATTAGTGGCAACAGCAATTTGACCCAAAACTGCTTTTCCACCGTAAAACTGTTGAATGCATTCTCAACTGTCTCAAAATATAATGGCACCTCCATCATATCATACGGCATCTTTGGTAACACGTGTTTCATTGCATCACCTATCTTTTTAATCTTGGACACCATTGTCTCACTTTCTCGAATCCTGTTTCGTTCTGACTCTTCACGGCTTCTTCTTTCGTCTTCATTTCGTTCCCTCAGTCTATTTTGATCTTCTACCCTACGCAGTTCTTCTTGTTCTATTTTTTGCTGCAACAAATCTAACTGCTTTCTGCGTTCCTCCTTTTCTATAGCCATTTCTCGGAGCTGAGCTTCCTTCAAAGCGAGTTTCTTTTGTTCCAATTGTACTTGTTCTTCCCTTTCTCGCTCCGCCTTTTCCAAATTTTCTTTCTCCATATTCAATTCTTCCTGTCGAATCTCTTCGGCTTTTTGTAATTCTGCCAAACGCATGGCTTCTTTGTCTTCCTCGCGAGCCTTTTGCTCTTCAATCTGCTGTTTTCGTATTTCTTCATCACTTTTCCTTGCTCTCTCGTATTCTATCATAAGTTCCATCCTTCTTTGTTCTGCTTCGTCACGATCTCTTTTCAGTTGTTCTAACTGAAGCTGGAACTGCTGCTTCTGTATCTCTATCTCTTCTTGCCTCAACCTTTCTGCTTTTTCCACTCTTTCTTTATCTTCTCGTCTCCGTTGCTCCTCTTTCTCTTCTCGTCTCCGTTGCTCCTCTTTCTCTTTATCTTCTCGTCTCCGTTGCTCCTCTTTCTCTTCTTGTTTCCGTTCTTTATCCTCTTGTCTCCGCTGCTCCTCTTTCTCTTTATCCTCTCGTCTCCGTTGTTCCTCTTTCTCTTTCTCTTCTTGTTTCCGTTGCTCCTCCTTCTCTTTCTCTTCTTGTTTCCGTTGCTCCTCCTTCTCTTTCTCTTCCTGTTTCCGTTCTTTCTCCTCCTGTCTCCGCTGCTCTTCTTTCTCTTTCTCTTCTTGTCTACGTTTCTCCTCTTCTTGTCTCCGTTGCTCCTCTCTCATCATCATAAATTGCATCAACGCCTCCATAGACATAGCCTGTGGTTTCTCCTCAACACCACCTACAGCGCCTTTCTCTTCAGCTTCCTTTTTTAGCCACACCTCTGCTAGAGCTCTCATCAAATTTTCCCTTGACATCTCTTCGACTTCTTCCACGTCTAGACCGGCTTCGATTAATAATTTTATTAGTCGATCAGAAGACATCTTCTTAATACTAGCTTGCTTTTGTTCTGTAAGTTTCTCCATCTTACTTTCTTACTTTAGTGATTTGCGTGAAGAAATCGAGGGAGTGGCTATGCTTTCTGTGATTGGTTGACTGTAATTTCAATTACTTGTTTATTCAAGGAGCGAGTTTTGTATACCTCTCTCTGGCGTTGTGTTGTCGTAGTGTCGTTCGTATGCCCGTTGTATCTTCTCACCAGTTGTTCGGATGCTCACTCTCCTTCTCCCGTGTGGTCGGCGTCTCGTAAGGCTTCAAAATCCACTGTCCGTAGCTTGGATACGACTATCCCAACGTTCGTTGCTTGACTTCGCAATTCACCGTTCATAAACCTGGATACAATATCCCGACGTCCGTTGCTTGACTTCGTATTCCACCGTCCGTTGCCTGAACTCGATATCCCAACGTCCGTTGCTTGACTTCGCTATCCCACCGTCCGTTGCCTGAACTCGATATCCCAACATCCGTTGCCTGAACTCGATATCCCACCGCTGCCACCAAATGTCAGGTTCCACAATCACTGACGATTTCTCCAGTCTCTTCTTACTGTTCTGTAGCGCAGCCTAGCCCTAACCTATTCCCTGTATGACGGTATCTAAGGCTAGTGTATAAGTTTCTAAAGTTCTTAACTTGTTCACTTACAACCAAGATCTGTTTCTTGTATTTTCTTCTCCGTTTTAATATTCGCAAATAACACAACAATGCATCAACGACGACAAGCGATTCAATTATGTGACAGCAACGCAACCTTAATATCTTACTGCTCTCTAAAGTTTTTAACACACACTCCACTGTTCTCTAAAACGTCTTACACTACTAGCACTCCTTCAACAACTTATCTCACTGTATGGGCGTACACTCTTCCCCCTGCCGCTCTGTCCTTCTCTCTGCCTCTCTCCGTCTGTCTGTCTGTCTGTCTGTCTGTCTGTCTGTCTGTCTGTTTCTCTCTCGCGCGCTCTCCGGCGACGGTCGGCCGAGCCGCGCCAACTTTCCCGCCAGTCTGCCACCTGCAAGTCTGTCTGTCCGTACGCTTAACAATTAGCTGACCTTGAGCTGGTCTATTCGTACGCTCACCCCTTAGCTGACCATATACACTATACAAAATTAGCTCACAATATATATCTAATCATTACAAGCTTATAACTGTCGCAACTGTTTCTTAACCCGTGCACGGTAATATATATATATATATATATATATATATATATATATATATATATACTGAATGAGTCACTGGAAGTGAATTTCATAATATAATAGAAACGATGATGTCAAGTATAAAGAAATCAATTATAAGTTTACGTATATACATGTGCAGAGCGATATAAGGCTTTCTTTGTCCAAACGTATATGCAACCTAAAGAAGAGGTTCTTCCTATCTTATCAAGATGGGATCTTGATGAGAGAGGAATACGCAATTGTGAGGCTTCTATTGGACAGTTGGACTGCAATATCGGCAGAGACTGCAACAGGATCATGCATGGACGCTTCCCCTGCAGCCAAGACATTAGGTAGGACATGTGCTTGCAGTGGCATTGCATGGGATGGATGTATATGCACTAAGCCTAAGGTGTAGATCATGCAAAGATCACAAACGCAGAAATATTAATGGTCAGAATTTTAAGAGGACTTCCGTTAAGTGCAAGACACTGTCGGATGTTATTCTGTAGGAATTAGGATTGTCCTCCATTTGATTACATTTTCCCAATCATTGAGCTGTTGCAAAAATGCTAAAAGGTCTGCTTTACCCTTTCATTCTAACATTATCGCTCCGTATAACGGCCAATGCTGTGCCCAAGACTCCCTTAATCTGCCTTCAAGCATCTAGTCCCGAATGTATGCATGGTATATATGCCTGCATGACTGTATAGTCTTCTCTGCCTCTTTGCAGTTGCCTATAGTGTTTTGCTGGCATCTCTGCGCCTCTGCATGCTGTCTAAATTATGACTTTATTCTCTTAACTTCTCTGTCCCTCGTTAGATTTCGTATTTCGACTTCTCTGCATTCAGTTGACTGCTCTGATTTTTCAGTTTCTACTCCATCTTCTCTTTGGTCTGATTTTGTGTTAAATAATTCTTGACTTCTCTGTTGGCTGCAGATCTGAATTATTCATTGACTTCTCTGCATTCGTCTATGTGACAATCTGTAATGTCCGGACCGATATGACATATATTGATTATTGACTTCTCTGCCTCTGCATTGATCTATCTAAAGTTTACGGTGGCTCCTCTTATTTGGATGCTCTGTTTCCTTCTGATGTCTGATCTAAACTTCTGTTGGCTTCTCTGTCTTTGTGTTGACTTCTCTGTCTTTGTGTTGACTTCTCTGTCTTTGTGTTGACTTCTCTGTCTTTGTGTTGACTTCTCTGTCTTTGTGTTGACTTCTCTGTCTTTGTGTTGATTTCTCTGTCTTTGTGTTGACTTCTCTGTCTTTGTGTTGGCTTCTCTGTCTTTGTGTTGACTTCTCTGTCTTTGTGTTGATTTCTCTGTGTTTGTGTTGACTTCTCTGTCTTTGTGTTGTCTTCTCTGTCTTTGTGTTGACTTCTCTGTCCTTGTGCTGACTTCTATGTCCTTGTGTTGACTTCTAGGTTCTTGTGTTGACTTCTCTGTCTTTGTGTTGACTTCTATGTCATTGTGTTGACTTCTCTGTCTTTGTGTTGACTTCTCTGTCCTTGTGTTGACTTCGGTGTCTTTGTGTTGACTTCTCTGTCTTTGTGTTGACTTCTCTGTCCTTGTGTTGACTTTTCTGCTTCTGTGTTGACTTCTCTATCTTTGTGTTGACTTCTATGTCCTTAATTGTGTTGACTTCTATGTCCTTGTGTTGACTTTTCTGCTTCTGTGTTGATAGATCTGAGATAACCCGGCGCTTCTTTACCTCTTCCGATCTGATATTTTATGTTGACTTCTCTGCTTAATTCTCTGTTAGGTTTCTCAGCTTTAACTCTAATTTGCCTTTTGAAATTTCTTCTTCCCATACCAAGTCTTCATTTGCCTTCCTGCTGGCTACTCTGCCTGCATTCTCTTTGCTATTATGGTAGGTCTATGTTGGCTTCTCTGTCTTCCTGTCGTCTTCTCTGCCTGTTTGTTAGCCTCTCCCTTTGCTTCCTTGCCTCTGCGTGGCCTGTGTGTCTGACTCCTCTTACATGCGTTCGAGTTCACCTTCTATATTGTGATTGAATATTTCTGGTCGGCCTTTTATCTGCGGCGCAAGTAGGGCGTTGGCAGTCAAGTCACGGACGAGACGTTGTTAGCCCCCGCTGCCCCACCGATGCAGCTGCTGCTGCTGCTGCTGAAGGCCATGGCTGGCTCTGACCGCCTCACTGAACACCGACCGACAGACCGGTCGCGCTCTGTATATACTCTTTCTATATATACAGTATACGTGTGTCTGCCTGCTTGTCTGCTTCTCTGTCTGTCTGTCTGTCTGCTTATCTGCTTCTCTGTCTGTCTGTCTGTCTACTATCTATCTATATATCTATTTGTCTGTCTACCTGCTTGTCTGCTTCTCTGTCTATCTATCTATCTATCTATCTATCTATCTATCTATCTATCTATCTATCTATCTATCTATCTATCTATCTATCTATCTATCTATCTATCTATCTATCTATCTATCTATCTATCTATCTATCTATCTATCTATCTAACTGTCTGTCTGTCTGTCTGTCTGTTTGTCTGTCCGTCTCACTCTTTCCATTCTTAGTCTGTGAATCATTCTTTCTGTCCTGGTATTTGTCTCTGCATATATCTTCTGTCAGCTCTTCTCCACCTGTCGCTGTCTCTCTCTCTCTCTCTCTCTCTCTCTCTCTCTCTCTCTCTCTCTCTCTCTCTCTCTCTCTCTCTCCATCTTTCTCTCTCTCCATATCTCTCCGAATCTCTCTGTCTCGGTCTCTGCTCCTGTCTCTGTGTCTGTATCTCTTTATATTTCTATCTGTATCTGTCTCTGTCTCTGTCTCACTGTCAAACTCTCTATATTGACTTCCACTTTAACTCTTCACGGATATACGACTTCGTTGGGATGCACGCAAATATCTCTGGCTGGCTGTCCCTCTGTCTTTCTCTGTATCTGTCTATGTCTCTGTATCTGCCTCAGTGGCGTAGGCAAGGGGGGGTTTCGGGGGTTAAACCCTCCCCCCCCCCCATTGGCTCCGAAAAAAAGATTTTTTCAGGTTATTTTTCCATTTAAGTAAGAAAAAATAACAAAAAACAGGGTTTCCGGCCATAAACCCCCCCCATGAAAAATTCCTGGCTACGCCACTGATCTGCCTCCATATATCTTCGTCTCTGCTGGGCCAGCACCCACCCCCACCCCATCGCAGGTCACCCACCCGCTGTGTGAATGCAAGGCTCTATTAGAACGTAGCAGCAGCAGCATTGTAGCCATGACGCTTCGGTTGGCATAGCGATGCATGGATCATGAAGGCGTCGCCTAGCAACAAGAACAACGGGCAAATGAAGTCGGTTCTGCTTTCATCTAAGATGCATCCAATCAAACATTTCTATCTCGACTGCATTCATCAGTTATATAGCGCCGATACATAAACCCTGCTATTAAGATTCGGTCAAAGTCACGTGTCCACGTCTCTCTCTCCCTCTCTATGTACCTGTGTCTGTCTGTCTGTGTGTCTGTCTGTCTGTGTGTTTGTCTGTCTCTGTCTGTCTGTCTGGCTGTGTGTCTGTCTGTGTGTCTGTCTTCTGTCTGACTGACAGATAGACAGACAGACATATAATATATGATTCCCGTTTTCGCGCTTTTCTGAGACAATAAAAAAGGCGCTATAAAATGCCATTCACACGCGGATACAGAGAGTGTACGTCTACTCTATATATGCACTGCGGTGGATTACTCAACGTGTGAATGACGTCGTGTACATGTATGTAGCTGTAGTAAGGGCAGCAACGGTCCCTCCTTGAGGTTATTATACCCTTGAGGTTATTACCCTTGAGGCTTTTGCCCTTGAGGCTATTACCCTTGTGGTTATTACCCTTGTGGTTATTCTACCCTTGAGGTTATTACCCTTGAGGTTATCATACATGTACCATTGAGGTTATTATACCATTGAGGTTATTACCCTTGAGGTGATTATACCAATGAGGTTATTATACCCTTGAGGTTATCATACTCTTGAGGTTATTATACCCTTGAGGTTATTTTACCCTTGAGGCTATTATACCCTTGAGGTTATTATTTCCACCGACAATAACAGTTGATGTACTCAATTACTCATGCTTTCCTCGATATTTGACCTCTGTACATATGCAATTGTATACAATGTCAATCTATTCGTAACTGAAAAGTGTATTGTATAGTATATCGGTCTGTGTCTTTGTCCCGGTCTGTATAGCTTCACCTTCGTTTCTATCTCTGTCTCCAGATCGCTCCCTGCCTTTGCATCTGTCTTTATATATTTACGTACCTCTGTCTCTTCTCAATCACTCCTCCACTGCCTTATTTTCAGTCTGTCTCTCTCTTTCTCTTTCTCTGTCTGTCTGTCTGTCTCTCTGTCTCTCCGCCTCTGTATGTCTGTCTGTCTGTCTGTCTCTCTCTCTCTCTCTCTCTCCCTGTACGCCTCTACTATCTATTTTCTTTTGTCTCACTGTATTAGGCCAATCTATTTTGCTCATGTGAATCTATCTATCTATCTGTCTGTCTGTCTGTCTGCCTGTCTGTCTGTCTTTCTGTCTGTCTGTCCGCCAATCCGTCCGTCCATCCATCAATCCATCCATAAATCCATTCATTCATCCATCCGTCTATCATACATCTATCATTCATCCATCCATCCATCCATCAACCTTCCCACCCATCTCTCACCCATCTCGCTATGCGCAGATGGACAAAGGCTGTAAATCAGTCTTGCATGCCATTATATACTTGGGCAAATACTGTTCACTATCTGGTGGCGTCGATATCTGTCATGAAGGTTTCCGAAACGATGGAGAGAATATTGGGCATGTGCCGATATCATATAGTATATCCTTCTGAAGTCAAATTTCATTTAAAACTATCTGTGAAGTTTCTGTAATTAATTTTTGACTCTTTCATCTGCATGCCTTGGGTTTGTTCATTTTTTTTATTATAGACGTTGTTCTTTTTGACAATAAGTCGCCTGCTTTTGTCAAAGTGATCGTTGTAACAATGGGAACGACAAACGCAACAAACAATGAGTTACCCGTATGTAGAAGTAATTATTGCTTTAGTAAAGAAGATCATTGGCGCCGCCCTCCTGCTTTACCCGCGCACGGGACTGGCGCCACGACAGTGCGGCGGTTGTCTTTCGTTCAGTCAATCGACCTGTGTATGTACCTACAAACATGGCGCCTATATAATTATACTCATGAGCATATATAAATATAATCGTGTTATGCTAATCCATAGTTTTCTTTGCTGTCCCAATTGCATAAAAGCGCACGTCAAATATCGTGGTGCCAGCAAGATGGCGTCTTGTCGTCCCGACGACCCGGAAGTGACGCACTACCACGCAACAGATGATCAGAGGAAGATGGTGTCTGCTGTCATGGCAGCCGCCGCCGACGACGGAGGCCGGGAGCCAGATCATCGGACGACACTGGCGTCCTCTGTTTCGTCTCAGGTTGTCGACGACGATGCTGCCGCGGTCTATAGCGATTAAATGCTGAAAGGCCGACGACATGGCAAACACGGGGGATGTCGGGCAGGGCAAATAGACTGACGGACGGACGGACGGACGGATGGATGGATAGACGAGCGGGCGGCGTCAACATGTCAGGAGCCGGAGAAAAAGACCACCCTGCCCTACCCTTCCCTACCCTATAGCCTCCGATACGCTCATTCTCTGCTTATAACGGTGCATGCATGGACACTATAGTGTGGTCCAAATATGCATTTTGTCTAATGGTAGGTCTATACCAGCGGTTCTCAACCTTTTTAGTGCGGCGACCCCATGGTAACATTTCGAAAGTTGTGACGACCCCCAACAGCAAAATTGATTGAGTTAACCCTTCACTGTATTTTTTACCATTGTCCGTTGTCATGCATTTTCACCCTCATAATCCGAAAACTGCTTTTGGGCGTTTTGGCAAATGTATGAGTCTTCCTGGCTTGCGATTTTGAGAGCTACGTAGGCCTATAGTATACATTAGGGTGTCCCACGATTGCACAGGAAAAATATTTTTCTTGAAACTTGAAATGCAGTCCCTCCAAAAAGTTTCCTTATGGTCCTATGATAGTACCTGCCAAATTTCTGGACATTTTGAAAATATTTAGAGGCCGCTCAAAGCTCACATATAATATGTGTAAGTTGTCACAAATTATACGTGCGACATATAGGCCTATGAGTTTGAAATTTTCGGAGGTCCACACTTTGATCCCACTAGCGTGCTTATGTATTGCTTAATAACCTTATATTGCTCTGAAATACTAAAATCTACAAATATGCAACCTTATTGTATTTGCGAATGAGGTTTTTCAAGCATAAGGACGACAGTTAAGCTCTCGAGCAAACGAATGATGTAAATGTCGTGCACTAGGATTGCAGGTCGCTACCTCCACATGGCAATCATCAGTGGAGTAGAAATGAATAAGGTTAACAGATTGTCAGTCTGATTTTTCTCTAGTTGGTGGAAGTAGCCTACAAACATGTTGGTGTGCTAAAGTTGACCTCTGGACCAGGACAGGAATCAACGGTTGCAGTTTGAACCTTTTGAAGTCGTGAAAGTGTGATGCATTAGGCCTAATTATTGGCAAATGCTTTGAGACAACGGCTTTCAATAACTGCATATTAAATAGAGTTTGCAATGCCTTGCACCCTTCTACATCAGCCATCAGTCGTAACATCTTGTTAACATCACAGAAATCTTTTAAGTCCAGTTGCCTGGTGCATTCTTTGTGTCCTTGGTAAAAATTTGTCCATCAATGGTCTGTAATTAAGCTCTGCAAGCCATTTAAAGATGAATGCTCCAATCTGGTTCACCATCAACCAAACCCTCGACCAATGCTACTGCAGTCTGCATCTAACAAATCATAAGAATTCATTACTGAACAGCTTTAGCGTGGCCATACTCGAAATATGACTATCAAGAATTTTCAAAACTCTTGGTATTCATGGTTGGATTGAACAATTCGGTAGCATTTCGCAAGCCTGTTGCCATCACAGAGCAAGTTGGATGGGTAAGGCAATATAGATCTAATTGCTTTATGATGGAAACGAATCACATATACAGTTGACGACCGTGAATTACAGGGCATCCAACCCAAACAAGTCTCAGATTTGTGATTGACATCTACAGTCAGGCGGTGTTCTCATGTAGAGTCACTGCTCTCTTTGAATTAATCCATAGCTTTATAATTCTGGCAATGCTGCTCTAGATGACAAGTCTGAAAATGATGCAACATCATTCTTGGTATACCAGCACCTAAGATATAAGAGATAGCAATTCTCTCTGTTCTTTCAGTGAGTTCTCATTAATGTGGAATAACGGGGTTATCTCTTCCTAAAAGTTTTTCCCAAACCATGCTGCGTTCAAATATAGTTTTCTCGATCTTTCGGTGAAAGAGTGGCGAGATAGCCAATCGTATAAGACCACGTGTGATTTTTCATAACGTTGGTCTGTGTAAATGACTGTGCTGAACAAACATGACGCAGCTTTGATACAGAATTTCAGCTCAACGATAACGAAGAACGTAGATCGGAGACAATTTCTCGTACAGGTTGTCGAAAAACACAGGCACATGTTTTCTAACCACAATTGTGACAATCTTGTTGACATGTGTAAATGTAGAACGTAGAACTGAAGAACAATTTGAGTGCAGTGATGTAGAATCAGCAGATCAGTATGAGAATAGTAAAAAAATAACGGTCCAGACGTTGATTTGTTGTGTAGCTGCATGGGGTGTGCAATTAAAACTTTACTGTGTGGTCCTAGGACAAATAGGGGTTGAACCTCACAGCCCCCTCAGAATTTCTTACTATGAAGCAGATGAAGGTATGGAGGAGCTAAAACCACGACTTGTTACATTATCAAGCGTTTGTAATGACTACTCCCAATGATTAGTTGTGTGTGCACTGATATTGTGTCCAAAGTTCAAAAATCTCAAATTTTTCTCGATTTTGCATTTTTTGAGCCTAAGACTATGCCCAAAATATCCATTGTATCCAATAAAGTTAAATACCTGTTAATTCTACCATTCACGAGCTTTCCAAGGGTAGTAAATTTGTTATAATAGGATCAACGATTGGGATATAAAGGCATTTAGAAGTTGGACACATCAGGCGCAAATTATGCCAATATGGGTTAAATTTGGGCGGCTTGAGCCACCCCTAAATATTTTTTTAGTGTCATAAAACTTTACAGGTGTTATTATGGGACCATATGGAAACTTTTTAGGGGGACTGCATTTCAAGTTTCTAGAAAAATATTTGTTGGGACACCCTAGTATACATGTACACTGTGTCCGGATAAAAAGTAGCCCCCACAAAAATGTGTAATAACTCGGTCAAAACTCTTAGGATTTGTCTGAAATTTTAAACAGAGCAACGGTGACCATATTTACACGAGATCCTAAAACCGATTAGAAATATTCGTGTGTTTGTCAAATTTGTGAGCGTTTAAAATGCAGCACCAACAAATTGAACTTTCCAACATGGAAAACCTGAAAAGAAGTGAAATTCTGCTATATATGGTGCTCAAAATGTCCTTCTTGTTCACGAACACACGACCGTATACGTAGTAGCTGTCCAGGGATATACTCGGCTTCATATCCCGCAGCTGTGGCCGCCCAGCAGTCCAGACCTCGATCCGGAGTACCAGGTGCATTTACTGGAGGGGCGCGTTTTTCGTTCACGCGTATTCATGACATCGATAACCGTAGGGCGTAGGGCGCGTCTGATTGAAGAGTGGCAGATGTTTGACCAAGTGATCATCGACCGGACCATCAAACAGTAGCTCATGATTTTGGTGCTCAGAGATGTGATATAAGACTTCAATAAATATCTCCTTCCCATGTCTTTTTTAGAAGAATGGTAAAAGTGGACTTTATATTTGGAAATTATAATGCCAAAAATTAAATTAGCTGACGCAATAATAAAGAATGAATCATAACAAAAGTAGAAGTAAAACTTTACTTTAAGTTGCTATAGTTTAGTAGATAATGTTGATTTTTTTACAAATTTCTGAATGGTTCAGGCGACCCCTGGCAATTCGTCAGGCGACCCCCGTGGGGGTCGCGACCCACAGGTTGAGAACCGCTGGTCTATACACTTCTTCATTAGTGTCAGACATGCCGCAATAATGGGTTCACAAACAACAACAACAACAACAACAACAACAACAACAACAACTCTAAATGCGCTCCTACAACAACGTTACAAAAGAACTCAGTATATATTCACAAATTTATATAGCTCCTGCTGTGTAAGCTTCTGCCTAATTTGCGTTTGCATTTCCCAGCGAATAAATATTAAATAGTCAGAATCTCACTGTTTTGCAATGAAGATCGCGGATATTTTAAAGTGACTGCCATCATCGGACAAGATTAACTATAAAGATGATGTCTGTCGAAAGCAGCAGAGGCAGTTCTTTGATGCTTACAGCTAGACAGGCAATGCAGCTTAACAATACAGATCGGCCTAACAACGATGTCGTAGATCGCGGAGTGACTCTTGCTATAGAAGCGTGCGCAATGCCATCTCACTGCATGAAGCTCATCGGATAACAGCACTGTGTACCGTACGAATGAGTTGCATCACTTGAGCGAAGACTATAATATATGCAGTTCTATCGAAATGAGCGCCCTTACGCAGGGGCGGATACGGAAATTTTCGAAGGTGGGGGCCAACATTTTCGGTCTTGGGACAGGGGAAAAATTTCAAATCTCGTCTTGGTCAACGAATAATCTGATGACCTTCTTTAGTCATTTGCGGAATTCCCAAGAAAAGAGATACCATTTATATCCGCCAAAATAACTGATGACCTTCTTGTACGGACCTCGTGCCTCGTGGGGCGTGGGGGCCTACGAAACTGCTCATGGGGAGGGGGAAGGTCACGTCAACTTTCCTAGTCAGAATAGCTGATCAAAAATAAAGAAATCTCTAAATGGTGGGGGTGCATGGCCGGATTTGCCCCAGGATCCGCCCCTGCTCTTACGTCACTTGGTGACTTTTCTCTACAAGAGATCGAGACGAACGGACCAAAAAGGACAAAGGAATGGAAGGACGCTGTAGGACAAACGGACGAAATTATACAAACGGACAAATATAGGACGATGAGCACATCAATATAAAAAAATTCGGATTACATTTCGTTACATGTAGGTAAAGAAGAAGTTGATGATTGACAGTCTGATGCATAATAGTAGTGCAGCAGCAGCAGCAGCCGGGACATTGATATAGCGCCTTTTAAGAGACGTCGTCGTTGATGAGAAGAAGAAGAAGAAGAAGAAGAAGAAGAAGCTGCGGTGGTGATGGTTGCTTCGTAATCGTCCGTGGAGGATGCTGCTGTAGCGCGATGATGATGGATGGATGAGAGAGGCATGCATCGTAAAATTTCATCGTCGGTCAATATTACTCGTCTTCGGTTGCCAAAGCACGACTACGCCCCCTCTGCTGACGGTCGGAGGAGGGGGGCGATCGGAAACCAAGCACCCCCGCCCCTGTCAATTCTTTCGGTTCCAGAGAGTCGCGACCGGGTGGGCGGCAACGTCGGCGCGACTCTTTGATCGGCGTCAAAAGACAAAGGCAGGCGGTGAAAGACAAAGCAGGCCGTCAAAAATACAAATGGGGAAGCGATTGAAGATAAACAGCGGCAGCGGTAAAAGGAAAATGCCATTGTATACCACTATCTGTCTTACGGTCACCCACTAAAAGTGGAAACGGTAAGGACGGGGCGGTAACACGCGGACAAAGAGTTCGAGGTAAAGTAGAAGATGGAATGGTTAAGAAAACTGAAACGGTAAAGCAACAGAGTGATGAAAGTCACAGAATTATAAATTATTTCAGAGTATACCTATCTCCTCGGGAGACTTCAATATGCGCTGCAGGCATAGAGTAAAATAAACTTCGCTTATTGTTCAGAATATATAAGCCAATTTCCCTTAAGTACAAAACAATATGCATACTCATTTTCATGCATTTGCAGTACATTTGAGAGAGTAAAAATCAAATATAATAAAGTTTAATACAAGCTAGGCCGATATAGGTATGCCGTAAAAATGCAGACATTGCCTTTTTATTTCGCACAGGCTATTCTCCGTAAACTGCAATGAAGTCAATTAACTTGTCTGATTTCCTATAGTGCATGCTCAAGCAACTCAGTATATAAGCGACTCCTCCGGTTTGTCCACAAATTGCGACTAAAGGTTCTCGCATGCAGAAGCTGGAACTGACAAAACAATTGCAAGTGCCATGGCGTCAACTTTTCTTCCCATTTTGACAGACAAAATCACTTAATTATATACTTTCCAGTATACAATGCCATGATAGAAGAGAGGAGCAGTCTATAGATAATTTGCATGCTTATGTATACATGAGGAATGCGGGGAGCGGACATTAGCCCCTGGACATTATCCCCCCGGACATTATCCCCCCGGACAAAAGCCCCCCGGACATTATCCCCCCGGGGTAGGACATTATCCCCCCCCCCGTCTATGCTATCATTACCTAAAAAATTATGCACAAAATGTAACAGTAAGCCTATGTTGAATGAGTATCTATACATTGCATATTAGTTTAACATCCTGTAAGAATAATAATTATGTTAAGTTAATTGAAGGTTTAACATCATGTGTATTATAAAACATTTAAAGGTCTGAAACGACGTTTAGAAGTCTATGAAGCTCGTATGTAAATGAATTCCTTGTAGCCATATCTGACACTAACAAGTAGGCCTAGGCCTACTTTACTGTATATGATTCCCATTCGTTCATTCCTCTAATTGATTGAATCTAATTTTGAATTGAAACGACACTAATAAGTATACGAAGCTGAGACGTAGCCTAACTGACGTTAACAAACCTTTGTTGTAGGACACTAAACAAATAGACTGTATAGGCCCTACATACGATTCCCATTAGTTCATTTCAAATCTAAGTCTAGGCCTATTGATACAATTAGGACCTAAATGACACTAAGAACTTTCGTGTGCACGTGAATGCCAGTGACAAGTCTTATCGGTTACGGCATTATTATATGACTTCATAGGGGGGGGGATAGTGTCCGGGGGGCTTTTGTCCGGGGGGATAATGTCCAGGGCATCCACACCCGAAGAATGCCAACCTGAGGCGGATTATGTTAACACTTTTTCTTATAATACAGGAAGAAAGTACTGCAAGAATGTTGTCACAGATTAACCGAAAATTTATATTATATGCTCTACTTATAATCTTGAAATTAAGTCTCTTGAACAAACACATGTGCACCACCGAAACATCACGGGAGATTTCTCTCTCCTCCATGGAGCAGCAGTCCTGCCTGCATGGTGATGGCACCCGTGACGCAAACAATCCTGCATGAAAATGGAATGAGCATGCAACTTTACACACAGCATGTAAAAGACAAAAGGAAACGGTAAAAAAGGACAAAGATGAAACGTTAAATGACAAAGAACTATATATATAGCAACGGATGCATATGACTATTGGCCGTATATATACGCATATATATATATATATATATATATATATATATATACGCGTTCAACTCCATGGAGCAGACAACTGGATTACAGATGGAAATAGGAAAGATCTAGATGACGACGGTAGAAGTCGGAATACGTAATAATGGCATAACAGAAGATATATTATATACGAGAGGAAAAGGATGCAGGTAATGACAACAATAGACAGAGGAAAACTGTGAAAGGCGAAACAAAGGAGGACGTCCGCTGAGCCGCGAACGCAAATGGTAATGTAATATAGAGGAGCACAATAAAAGAGCAACAATTGCAAAAGAAAAACGATAAGGTGACAACAGTTTATATAGGAGAACAATTATAATAAGAACAGCAAACAGTTCTGTATATTTTTATATATTATATATACAAAGAGAACGATCAGTCTAAAATACGAAGATTTGAATTGCAAATGACTGTTATGCTTGCAGTAAATGCTGCAGTTGAAAACAACCGGGATGTGATTTGGACAATAATTTATTCAATTTCATATGCAACTATATATCTTCACTGCAGTTATGGATGCAACCAGTGGCGTAGGCAAGGGGGGGGTTTCGGGGGTTAAAACCCCCCCCATTGACTCCGAAAAAAAGGTTTTTTAATGCTATTTTTCCGTTTAAGTAAGAAAAAATAGCAAAAAACAGGGTTTCCGGCCATAAAACCCCCCCATGAAAAATTCCTGGCTACGCTACTGGATGCAACGGCACATTGATTATAAGGATATTTTTTAAATATTGGGTCGATATAAGAAGCACACCACAAACTTTGGAATGATCGTTCCCCCTAAATCTCCGTCTATGCGCTGAGGGCCTTATAAACTCGAATCTAAGAATTCGAATTCCCATCTAAAATTGTCTACGTATAAGCAGACCTTTAGCAGCAGCTGTTGAAAACTCCTTTGGTGTCGATGCAACTCCCCGCAAAATATAAGAAGAACCAGAAACAGTACAATTCGGTTGTCTACAAAATATAATGGCTATCATGATCATCTAGCTTCTATAGCACTTTACGGTTGCATCTCTAGCATGGAAAGACTCTGTTTTACATCAGAGCTGCTCTTAGCCATTTCAGCGATCTGCTCGCTGGGAATCTAATGCGAAACATCTGTTATTAGCTTCATTAGGCTAAGGCTACTTTATCAGAAGGGACTACTGTCCGAAGAATGAGGCAGGCTACACTAGCACAGCAGTAAGTGTCAAACGGGTCGTTTGATTCTTGCTGTGCGACCGTCGCAATAATTAATTTTGTTGCCTTCATGAAGGCTTCATCACCTGCCAATGCGTGGGCTTCGGCTTGGCTCCGTCAGTAAGCGTGATTAGTGATAAGCCCGACTGGGTGTGTTCCACCCTTGCATGCCAGAGACCTGGCTGACACTAATGTCTATGAGTTGTCCTGCTCCCTACCAAATAATATAACTGACTTCAAGCGAAACGTGGGTTCGTTAGTCCGAGGTAGCTGTGTTTTCGATACATCAATGATGCTCTAATAATAATTTTCGTATTCCAGGTCTTCATTTAATCAAAATTCAGCAACCCCCTCCCCAATTCACACTCAAAAACCTCAAACCCCCCCCCCCCACTTTCAGAAACCGTGTGAAAACGTTCTCCCCCCCCCCCCCATTGGTAGACGCCACTGCCGTCTCTATAGCAAATTTAGACTGGTCTACAATCTGTCTACGCCACATTCGGGCTCTCGATATATAGGCCTAGGCTAGGCCTATAAAGACCTAATGGTGCTTGGTGCTGACCCGCTACGAGGTAAGATGAGCTACGACTGATATGCCATGCAGCTAAAGCATAGGCCATTTATCTTCTCTTGGTGTTTTTAAAATTAATTTTCGTACTGTCTCAAACTTGTTTTTATGCGTTAGAGCCGAGATGGTCGGTGAGACCACATTGAGTTTCGTGTTTCCTCCTGATACGTCTTCACAGGAAACTTGTTCTTTGTTCAGTTCGTCTTTGAGTTGCGAAAACGACTCTGCAGACATAGCCTACATTTAGTATACCAATGACTCCCTATATATAGTTTAATCTCATAAAGCTGCGCTAAAGAAATCGCAGTCGAGACCAATGACGTCAGCAACATCTCACGTCAATGGATCATGGATCGGAGCGATATCTATCAATCAATTCAATCAATTCAATCAATTCATTTATTGTAACCAACCATCAACATACACAATAGACATAGTATAACATGCTTCACATTATCGGATGGTAACAAGGAAGGCCCTAAGGGATGAATATCCCGCTAACAGGGACACCTAATTACATATGCAATTTTAACAGATGGCTAGACGGTTGACATAATGAATTGAACAATAGGCTAAAAGAACAGCATGAGATGACAATTAATGTAGTAAACTTAACTAAAGAACGCAAAACAAACACAACAAATAATAATAAAATAAAATAAAATCAGTGCCTACAAGGTTAAATATCTTTGCAGTCATTAACCAAGTAGTTGCGCAGTAATGTTTTTGCTCTTTGTAAACTGGAAGCTTGTTGAACATGACTAGGAAACGAGTTCCATATACCTGGTCCAGTATATTTAATATGGAATCTTCTTGAGTTTAAACGAGCGGATATGGCTCGATAATGAGAGGAGTTCCTGGTGGAATAGCAGTGAATTTCAGATCCTTTTTGGAAATACCCTGCAAAGTTAAGGGGAAGAAGATCATGGGTGAACCGATACATAAAGACTCCTATCTGGAAAGTCATTATTTGGTGAAACTTTAATAAATTAAATGATTGAAATAAAGGACTTGAGTGAATAAAAGGCTTAACTCCAGCTATGATACGTATTGCACGTTTTTGGAGAAGTACTAATTTATTGACCCTGGATTTATATGTAGATGCCCAAACTAAATTACAGTATGAGAGATAAGGATATATTAATGAGTAGTACAATTTAACACGGATAGTGGGGGGGAGTATATGGGAAGTTCGACGAAGGATACCAACACTTTTTGCAACCTTGGCAGAGATATATTTAATATGATCATTCCATGTGAGGTGTTGATCTATGTACACACCAAGAAATTTAGTGGAGCTAACCTGCGTTATGGAGGTATCATTGATAGACAGTTGCAAATCATTCTGGGGGCACATCTTTTTATTAGTTCGAAAGAGCATAAAGTTAGTTTTATCAATGTTTAAGGAGAGTCTATTAGCAGAGAACCATTCGGCTATGAAGATAAGTTCATTGTTTACTGTTTGCATTAGACTCTGGTAGGATTTATGAGAGTAGAAGACATTTGTATCATCAGCAAACAAGATGAATGAAAGAGTAGGAGATATATTAGGCAAGTCATTAATGTATAGAAGAAAAAGCAAGGGTCCGAGATTAGAACCTTGGGGCACACCATATCTAACAACTCTAAAGTCTGAGAGAGCTCCATTGCAGGAAACACACTGGAGACGTCTTTCGAGATAACTGGTAAACCAAGCTAATTGGATGCCTCTGATGCCATAATTAGCTAATTTTTTTAATAGGATCTCATGATTCACAGTATCGAAGGCCTTTGCTAAATCGAAGAAGATACCAATAGAATATTCATTGTTTTCAAAGGCCTTAGAAATTTTATCATACATATCAATTAAAGGCATAAAAGTAGATCGACCAGATTGAAAGCCATATTGGTATGGAAAAATAATATGAGATTTTTCTACATATTTATTGAGCCTATCATGCATTATTTTTTCAAAATACTTGGCAAAAAAAGGAAGAATGGATATGGGCCTATAGTTAGAAGGGTTCTCCCTGTCACCCTTTTTAAAAATAGGGACTATTTTTGCAATTTTTATAGCATCAGGTACAACTCCAGTATTGAGGGAGCAATTAATTATTTCAGCTAGTTGGGTTGCGACTTGAGAAATGTAAGAATTAGCAATATGAGGGTCGATATCATCAACGCCACGGCTGTGACTGTCGTGGATCAAGTGGCTCAAATTTTTTATTTCCTCAGGTGAAGTAGGAACCAAGCCAAAAGAATAAGGAAGTGGCGGGTCAAGGTAAGTGTTAAAAGGAGATTTAGGAGCGGGAATTTGTTTGGCAAGAGTATGAGCGATGTCAGAGAAGAGATTATTAAAAGTATTAGCCATCACTTTAGGGTCATCATTTCTTATTCCATTGATTTTTAGTGCTTCAATTTTAATATGTTGTTCATCCATTTTAATTATACTTCGAATGAGGGTCCAAGTTTTCTTTAAATTATTAACATGCTTGGTAAATTCAACAGCATAGTAATGCTTTTCAGCCTTCATTCTAATTGTTTTAAATTTATTCCTGTATGAAACAAACTTATTTTTATTGGCAAGGGTAGGGACCTTTACATATTTTAAATGAAGTTTAGCTTTTTTCTTACTAGATTTGAGAAGTCCAGGAGTCATCCAGGGTTGTTTAAGCATGGGTTTTCCTTTATTTATATTAGTTTTTATTGGAAACGCCTTATCATAGTTTCTTTTATATTCTTTCATAAACAAGTCATATGCTTTGTTAGCATCTTTCAAGCGACAGGTTTCAAAAATAGGAGTCCAATCTGCTTCAGAAAGATAATTGCTAAAATTAGCCCTTCCTTCTTCGTTAATAATTCGGGATTCCTCAAATGAGGAGTTCCTAGAGCTAGGCATTTCAAAATCAAAGGAGGTTAAGACAGGCAAATGGTCAGAGATATCAGATACAACAATCTTAGATTCAATAATATTAGACCAAGCATTTGTGAAAATGTTGTCAATTAGCGTTGACGAATGAGTGGTAATTCTTGTGGGTCTGGTTATGGTCGGGAGAAGATTATAGGAGGACATACTATCGAAAAAGAAACTAGTGCCAAAGTGATCCTCAACTTTAAGCAGGTCAATGTTAAAGTCACCCATAATTATCACGTGTTTCTCCTTATTTGCAATTTTGGACAATAACTGTTCAAGTTCAAGAGTGAACTCTTCCAGACTATTTCCTGGGGGTCTATATATAGTTCCAATTAGACAATTGCCCTTACTCATCCGCACACGAATAAATATTCCCTCAAATGTTTTGGGGGTCATATTAAAAATTGATAGATCAAGCAGCTCGTAAGTAATATCCTCCCTTATGAGAAATCCTACTCCACCTCCTTTTCCTGAAACTCGAGATTTGTGAATAATTTGGTAACCTGCTATATTAATTGTATCAACCGAGTCTGTATCTAGCCATGTTTCTGTTAAAGCCAGAATAGGAACAGGGAGAGTGTTTAATAAATCAGTTATATCCATTATTTTGTACTGCATACTTCGACAATTCAGGTGCATAGTAGTGAACAGGCGAGGAGTATTGAGTAGGGTGGTGAGAGAAGCAGGTGTAGAGTAGTGGCTGTCCCATGACAGATTTGAAAATAGGTTAATATCCGGGTCAATATCATTGTTATTTAAAGGGGAGTGGTTTTCAGGGTCACTATAGGAAATATTTCAAGTTTCGGGGCTCTATCAAGCTCGCTAATATCAGTTTGTAGTTTAACTTTGCTATCACATATAGAGCTCATAAAATTTTCATTATTTGCAATCCCATTAAAAGGAAAAATGTTTGTCAAGCATGGAGAGCATATCCAAGATTCCACAGGCGCACACGATAAACATGAATCCGCATAACATTCATAATGACACTGACTTCTACATACTACACATGTAACAACCCTAGGCACTGTATCAAAATTAAGTAAACACAAACAGCAAGGACTTAACTTGTCCTTAGACATAAGATAATTAGAGCAGATGGCACAAACAGAAGCATGTACCATTGATAGCAACATTCTATGCATATAACAGTCTTAACTAGGTCGTAACATACAGTGATCAGAAGTAAACATATGTTGGTAAGCGCTACAGCAACAAAACAGTCGAAGATAGTCTCGGAACAAAAATGCATTTTAAAAAAAAATCAGATTGTAGCAAATATCAATCCACATTTAATTCGTAAAGAGTAAGTTGGATAGTTCAATTAGATGATATAGGAAATAAGCTTATATAATGTTTAGATAGTCTAATCCAACCCAAGGTTAAACATGTCACATGAACATAAGTGACTAAATGACAGTATGAACTAGATAAAAAAATAAGACGCAGTCAGTTGGAGGTACAGGTTGGATGTCGGGACGATGAAGTAGCATCTGAAGCGACTCACCCAGCGACTCATCCTGCTTTCTCGAGAGGAAGCATTGCAGTGAGCTCCTTCTTCTGAATGATGGACTCCAGACTCTTGGTAGTGATAATCTTCCTCGGTTTCTCGCTGACAGCGTCAGTGAAGCGGATGAAAGTCATTCCATCTCGTGTCCAGGCAGAGTGGAGGACCTTCTCTCTTACCAGTTTTCTCGCTCCTGCGAAGATTAGTGAATTCTGCTTAGTCAGATGTTCGTTGATGAATATTCGATTTGTACCGGATTGCCCCTTCAGAGTTCTGCGTGCAGCGAGAATTGAATTTCTGATTCTGCGGCTGATGAAGCGTACGACAACTGGACGTTGATTATTTTTGGAAGACCCAGGAATTCGATACGCGTACGAGATGTCAGATTCATTTAGTTTCACGCCCAACTTGTTATTACACAAATCCAAGACGTTGTGAATATCAGGCTCGTTGGGCGACGACGATGGCTGAGTAGACCAATATGAACCAGCTTGTGGAATCGTAGTCGCGTTTTCAGGCAGACCGTATATTACGAGGTTATCAAGCCGTGACAAGTTGTCATTCTCGTCAACTCTTGCCCTGAGAAGCTCATTCTCAGCTTCTAGAGCTGTTACTTTAGAGTTAATCTCTTCACAGTGAGTTGTTAGCAAGGCTTCCGCTGATTTTGCAACCATGTTGTCCAGTTTCGCTGAGAATGCTTCAATAAGTTCATTGAAGAGACCTTCCATAATAGGTCTAAAGGTTTTAGTGAGCAATAGAATCACTCTTTCGTCCTGAAGAGACTCAAGTAAGTCGTCGATTTTGATACTTTTTTGGACATGTTTTTCTTTTTAAGTTTTATCCAGAAGTGTTAAACCATAACAGCGTTAGACAATGAGTGAATTATCGTTAACACGTGCGGGTATTTCAAACGGAGTAGATCGATACGCAGCGCTGTCTTCATACTATTATATTTAGATTTGAAAACTTCATGATTGTAGCAAAAACTGCGAACAAACCCTCGACAATGACATAGTAAGGCTCCTTGAAAAGAATAATGCACCTTACCAACTTAAACCTAGTAAAAAATTTAAATTATCGGAGCTATCGCTGAACATGCTTGTCAACCGGCCGCCATCTTGCAGTTTCTGACAGATTAGCGATTGCAAACTACATTAAACGAGTAACTGATCATAAAACAGCGCTCAATATTTCGCTTTCATAAGATTTTTGGACATTTATACGATTATATTGACTGAACGTCGACAAAGAACGGATTTCAAGCGGTTGTGTTATGCTAATGAGTCTAATGTTTTTGTATTCGTGCGCCTTGCGCAAATCGTCCTTTAAGAAAGAGATCTATCAGCCAGGCTGCTTCGATAATTAAGGGATTAAAGGAGAGGAAAGGAAGAAAAAAAATATATTCCGACAAGAATTCATGTGGGTGTATTGAAAAGTATGATTTATTAAGAGATCGAACGGCCGTCACGAATGAATGAAGCGTTGGTTGTGGACGACGTAGCCATAGACAAAAAGACCGAAGAATTAGGAAAATGACGAACGACGCCGCCGCCGTCTCACCGATCCGTCGAAATGGGCGAATAAAAGAGTTCGTCGTCCTATTTGAGAAGAACGACGACTACTCGCGCGGCTGACAAGCTTCAACGTAGCCGTCATAAAACGAAAAAATGAGAAAATCGGAAGCAAAACTAGCAGTGAAGATTCTGAAATTACTGTGACACGTCTGTTTTAAGGCATGCACTCGCTGCAGCCATCACACTGAAGATATATTATTATTAGCTGCAGACTCAGCCGTAGATCACAATAATAATAATTAATATTATTATCATTGGTAAAGAATGAGCGAAGCACATAAACCGATTGACATTGTAAGTGTAACGCAATTGTTTGTGGTAACAATTTATAGGCCTATATAGGCCTCCGTCTTATCCTTGTTTTACGTTTCCACTATTTTGAACAGAGCAACAAATGCCTTTCCTCGCCTTAAACAGCAGATAAGCTGTTCGATAAGACTATCACGAAACATAGGCCTAACACTATTTCATCTCAAACAGCTAAAGAAGCATTGCAAGCTATCAAGCCATGTTCAAGAGCGTGTCCAAGAAGTCCTAGTCTATGTGGCTTGCATTGGGGAGATGTTCCACTGGACAGATAAGCCATCAGAGGAAGTGGGAAGAGGAAGAGGAAGTGGGAAGAGGAAGTAGGAGAGGAAGTGGGAAGAGGAAGTGGGAAGAGGATGTGGGAAGTGGAAATGGGAAGAGTAAGTGGGAAGAGGAAGTAGGAGAGGAAGTGGGAAGAGGAAGTGGGAAGAGGAAGTAGGAGAGGAAGTGGGAAGAGGAAGTGGGAAGAGGAAGTGGGAAGAGGAAGTGGGAAGAGGAAGTGGGAAGAGGAAGTAGGAGAGGAAGTGGGAAGAGGAAGTGGGAAGAGGAAGTGGGAAGAGGAAGTGGGAAGAGGAAGTGGGAAGAGGAAGTGGGAAGAGGAAGTGGGAAGAGGAAGTAGGAGAGGAAGTGGGAAGAGGAAGTGGGAAGAGGAAGTGGGAAGAGGAAGTAGGAGAGGAAGTGGGAAGAGGAAGTGGGAAGAGGAAGTAGGAGAGGAAGTGGGAAGAGGAAGTGGGAAGAGGAAGTGGGAAGAGGAAGTGGGAAGAGGAAGTGGGAAGAGGAAGTAGGAGAGGAAGTGGGAAGAGGAAGTGGGAAGAGGAAGTGGGAAGAGGAAGTGGGAAGAGGAAGTGGGAAGAGGAAGTGGGAAGAGGAAGTAGGAGAGGAAGTGGGAAGAGGAAGTAGGAGAGGAAGTGGGAAGAGGAAGTGGGAAGAGGAAGTGGGAAGAGGAAGTGGGAAGAGGAAGTAGGAGAGGAAGTGGGAAGAGGAAGTGGGAAGAGGAAGTGGGAAGAGGAAGTGGGAAGAGGAAGTAGGAGAGGAAGTGGGAAGAGGAAGTAGGAGAGGAAGTGGGAAGAGGAAGTGGGAAGAGGAAGTGGGAAGAGGAAGTGGGAAGAGGAAGTAGGAGAGGAAGTGGGAAGAGGAAGTGGGAAGAGGAAGTGGGAAGAGGAAGTGGGAAGAGGAAGTAGGAGAGGAAGTGGGAAGAGGAAGTGGGAAGAGGAAGTGGGAAGAGGAAGTAGGAGAGGAAGTGGGAAGAGGAAGTGGGAAGAGGAAGTAGGAGAGGAAGTGGGAAGAGGAAGTGGGAAGAGGAAGTGGGAAGAGGAAGTGGGAAGAGGAAGTGGGAAGAGGAAGTAGGAGAGGAAGTGGGAAGAGGAAGTGGGAAGAGGAAGTGGGAAGAGGAAGTGGGAAGAGGAAGTGGGAAGAGGAAGTGGGAAGAGGAAGTAGGAGAGGAAGTGGGAAGAGGAAGTGGGAAGAGGAAGTGGGAAGAGGAAGTAGGAGAGGAAGTGGGAAGAGGAAGTGGGAAGAGGAAGTGGGAAGAGGAAGTGGGAAGAGGAAGTGGGAAGAGGAAGTGGGAAGAGGAAGTGGGAAGAGGAAGTGGGAAGAGGATGTGGGAAGTGGAAGTGGGAAGAGGAAGTGGGAAGAGGAAGTGGGAAGAGGAAGTGGGAAGAGGAAGTGGGAAGAGGAAGTGGGAAGAGGAAGTGGGAAGAGGAAGTGGGAAGAGGAAGTGGGAAGAGGATGTGGGAAGTGGAAATGGGAAGAGTAAGTGGGAAGAGGAAGTAGGAAGAGGAAGTGGGAAGAGGAAGTGGGAAGAGGAAGTGGGAAGAGGAAGTGGGAAGAGGAAGTGGGAAGAGGAAGTGGGAAGAGGAAGTGGGAAGAGGAAGTGGGAAGAGGAAGTAGGAGAGGAAGTGGGAAGAGGAAGTGGGAAGAGGAAGTGGGAAGAGGAAGTGGGAAGAGGAAGTAGGAGAGGAAGTGGGAAGAGGAAGTGGGAAGAGGAAGTGGGAAGTGGAAATGGGAAGAGTAAGTGGGAAGAGGAAGTAGGAGAGGAAGTGGGAAGAGGAAGTGGGAAGAGGAAGTGGGAAGAGGAAGTGGGAAGAGGAAGTGGGAAGAGGAAGTGGGAAGAGGAAGTGGGAAGAGGATGTGGGAAGAGGAAGTGGGAAGAGGAAGTGGGAAGAGGAAGTGGGAAGAGGAAGTGGGAAGAGGAAGTGGGAAGAGGAAGTGGGAAGAGGAATTGGGAAGAGGAAGTAGGAGAGGAAGTGGGAAGAGGAAGTGGGAAGAGGAAGTGGGAAGAGGAAGTGGGAAGAGGAAGTGGGAAGAGGAAGTGGGAAGACGAAGTGGGAAGAGGAAGTGGGAAGAGGAAGTGGGAAGAGGAAGTGGGAAGAGGAAGTAGGAGAGGAAGTGGGAAGAGGAAGTGGGAAGAGGATGTGGGAAGTGGAAATGGGAAGAGTAAGTGGGAAGAGGAAGTAGGAGAGGAAGTGGGAAGAGGAAGTGGGAAGAGGAAGTGGGAAGAGGAAGTGGGAAGAGGAAGTGGGAAGAGGAAGTGGGAAGAGGAAGTGGGAAGAGGAAGTAGGAGAGGAAGTGGGAAGAGGAAGTGGGAAGAGGAAGTGGGAAGAGGAAGTGGGAAGAGGAAGTAGGAGAGGAAGTGGGAAGAGGAAGTGGGAAGAGGAAGTGGGAAGAGGAAGTGGGAAGAGGAAGTGGGAAGAGGAAGTAGGAGAGGAAGTGGGAAGAGGATGTGGGAAGTGGAAGTGGGAAGAGGAAGTGGGAAGAGGAAGTGGGAAGAGGAAGTGGGAAGAGGAAGTGGGAAGAGGAAGTGGGAAGAGGAAGTGGGAAGAGGAAGTGGGAAGAGGAAGTAGGAGAGGAAGTGGGAAGAGGAAGTGGGAAGAGGATGTGGGAAGTGGAAATGGGAAGAGTAAGTGGGAAGAGGAAGTAGGAGAGGAAGTGGGAAGAGGAAGTGGGAAGAGGAAGTGGGAAGAGGAAGTGGGAAGAGGAAGTGGGAAGAGGAAGTGGGAAGAGGAAGTGGGAAGAGGAAGTAGGAGAGGAAGTGGGAAGAGGAAGTGGGAAGAGGAAGTGGGAAGAGGAAGTGGGAAGAGGAAGTAGGAGAGGAAGTGGGAAGAGGAAGTGGGAAGAAGAAGTGGGAAGTGGAAATGGGAAGAGTAAGTGGGAAGAGGAAGCAGGAGAGGAAGTGGGAAGAGGAAGTGGGAAGAGGAAGTGGGAAGAGGAAGTGGGAAGAGGAAGTGGGAAGAGGAAGTGGGAAGAGGAAGTAGGAGAGGAAGTGGGAAGAGGAAGTGGGAAGAGGAAGTGGGAAGAGGAAGTGGGAAGAGGAAGTGGGAAGAGGAAGTGGGAAGAGGAAGTGGGAAGAGGAAGTGGGAAGAGGAAGTGGGAAGAGGAAGTGGGAAGAGGAAGTGGGAAGAGGAAGTGGGAAGAGGAAGTGGGAAGAGGAAGTGGGAAGAGGAAGTGGGAAGAGGAAGTGGGAAGAGGAAGTGGGAAGAGGAAGTGGGAAGAGGAAGTGGGAAGAGGAAGTGGGAAGAGGAAGTGGGCAGAGGAAATGGGAAGAGGAAGTGGGAACGGGAACACGAACAGTAAGATGAATTTTTCTTGACCCATGCAGGCATATGAGGAGAACTATAGGGCCCTCAACCTGGTATGGTCTTCCTCACACACAGACCAGCCCTCTCCCTCACCACCTCATTTTCCCACCGACCACGTGTACGATCAATGTACTCATTACAGCATAGTTGTAAAAAACGTTTTTTTCGTTTTTTATTCTCTCCCAAAAAACGTCGTTTTTTTCGTTTTTTATTTTTCGGAAAAATAAAAAACGATAAAAAACGATGGAAAAATTTTTTCCATCGTTTTTTTATCTTTTTTTATTTTTTCTTTAACTTTATTTATTTACTTTCTGTTATTATTTTCCTTAATTTTAATTTTTCTGATATTCCATATGTTTTCCGCCAACTCTCAATGATTCAGCTAACTAAAGTCATTCTTTCATCGTTTAACATCATCATTTAAGAGATAGCCTGCGTGTAGTAGGTTCCTAATCAATGTTTCCAAGGTTAAAATGCGGTTTTAGATGCAGCAAAGTCAAATTATTTACCGTTACCGTTTTTTATCGTTTTTTTGTCGTTTTTTATTTTTTCGAAAAAAACGACGTTTTTTACCGTTTTTTATTCCGTTTCCATCGTTTTTTACATCTATGCATTACAGCGAAGTTAGTTGCCTCAATCCTCACACACAGTTATGCGTGTTACGTGTATGTATATGTTGCCGTCAGTCATTGTGTGCATCATATATGCATATTATATGCTGACATAGGCTATATATATATTATATATTATATATATTAGGGTGTGTCTAAAAATTAAAATGTCGATGCTAATATCGACCAATATGATTCTGTGTTCCACCTTCAGAAATATAGATATCTGCCAAATTAGATGAAAATCTGAAGAGATTTAGGACTTGCTCAAAGCACTGGAAGAATAGCCACTTAGGCGACATTGTGACACATTGTAATTTTCACAGATCCAAGCAAAATTGAACGCATAACCATCGGATATAAGGCAAAATCCAAAGAGGTAGCCTACTGTAAGTTGTCATAGCATATTCCTCTTAGCAGCCTACATTTGAAAAAAATCTGGCCTTACTTGACCATTGCAGAACAAGTTGTTTCTCTCCCTTATTTCTGACTAGGACTTCATTGAAGGACTTCATAAGAGTCATTCTGCCAGATCATTCGTCACTGTTAGGTCGGGTCAGATATAATGACTTAATTTTGCCTCACTGTGTGACTGTTCTGACTACCATTGTTGCGAGTCTCAATCACATCACGAAGAGAGTAGCCCAGTCCGAGGATCTGGAATACTTTGTTGTGGCTTAGATACAGTAGGAAGCCTCTCATGATTCCAGATCATCAAATTCGTTGCTCATGCTGTGGTCTATGACTCGTAAAAAGCTGTGTCCAACCAGGGTCTCTGACAAAAATCAAAGTGTCGGAAAAATACTGTTAGGAAGACAGGTAAGACTTCTCTGGCGTGGCTATGTATGGATTCCCCTTTAGGCTTCATTGTTTCAGGTACAGGTGAAATGGTACGTTGCGTTAGACTAAGTTGCTGCCACAGAGAGTGACACCTCAAGTAAATGATTCCATACCTTTTCAGTGTAGGATGGTCAAGACTATCTTCTCTGTGCTCTGACGTTGCTGAATGAAAAATTGATAACTGAAAAGCCACAACTTGATCATGTAAATCGCATATGCCATCCAGCGCCGTCGGTGAAATGCACCTGGTTACCTGAACTTTATTTACTTTGGTGGAATTCATCTTTGGAAATGACTATTAGCTCTAGTAGCTCTTGACTAAAGACTTCCAATACTGGAGTCCTTGCAGAATCATGCAGTGAAAACACTTTTCCAGAACAAGGTATCGATGCCATCGATGGCAAGGTTCAAGAGGTCCTTTCCCAATTTCACTTCCAGCTTCATGCATATGCCGCCCTTGCAACTCACATGGCCAGGATTTTGTATTCTAATCCCCAGCTTCAGATCTCAGCCAACAAGAATCTGACATGATAATAGCTGTCACTGAGTGGAGTTTGGGGATGGCCAATAACTTGGTAACATCCTTATGAAATATACCATTATCGTCCTGTCTCTGTAACATCTGGCATGATCTTGTTATTCAAGTGAAGAGTAAGGGGAACCTGTGACTCAGAAGAATCTCTGCTGCCAGGGCTGCAAGATCATCTCTCCCAAATTGAAACGCACAATTGCTACTGTCTCTTATACGTTGTCATCCAGACTCTGATTCCTTGGTGTATGCGTAAATTGAGCAGTACCTTGCATGGGAACCTCTCCTTTGTGAAGACAGCTTTGCATAACCGAAGTGATATCAGTAGTGCCTATCAACTAAATCTCAGCTTTTTTAAAATCAATTTTGCATTGCGTCTGCCATATGATACAAGAATTAAAAGCACCACTTCCCGCCATTTGCAACACATGACCAGTGACAAAACAACATCACATCAGTAACGACATGATCATGAATGTTTATTTGCTGGGATCTAGTCACTGAGAAGGGTTCTATAGCATGCAGCTCGCATGAATTGAAATCGTAGATTCTAATGCTTGCAATGCAACCGTGTTCCTAACTTCAGTCCTCTTGAGCAAGTCCTAAATGTTCAGCTATCGGGATATAATTTCAGACATTCAGTTTACACATGATTTGGCACAATAATTTCATTTGGTCGTTAAAAAATCTTTTATTTGAAAATTTCACATGTACCTTAAAAACACCCTAATATATATATATATATATATATATTATATAAATATATATATTATAGCTGGCAGTCGACTGTCAGTAGTCGCGAAGTGTCAGCTGTCAGGAAAAGAAACGACGAAACCTGCCATCGACCAGTTGATTGGCTGAATAAATTAGACGAAAAAGACTGCCAGACAATCATCGCAAATATATATATATATATAATATTATATATATATATATATTGTTATTCCTCTTTCTGTAGACATATTGTATACACATATATAATATGTATAAAAGCGGAATGCAGCAATGCTCTGGAGGCATGCCTAATTAGTAATTCATTCATGGACCGTTCTCTCTTGCTGTCATTCGCGCGATGAATATTAATTCGAGCCATAATTATTATTATACAAGGTACATCCGATATGAGCGCAAGCTACAAAATGTCAAGTATTATACACGACAGATATATGCGACAAGTAAATTCCATCGAATGATGAGTCAAGATAAGGAACATCTATAGAAGAGCAAGATTTAAACGAGCATAAACACAGTTACACACATGCACACATGCATGCATACATATATACAAACATACACATATATAGATACATACATACATACATACATACATACATACATACATGCATACATACATACATACATACATACATACATGCATACATACATGCATACATGCATACATGCATGCAAACAGACAGTATTGCTATCGGAGGTTGTGTCTCGGTCAAAGAATATGGCAGATTTGCACTCAGAGACACGAGACACAGCAGAATAATAATATTGTTTTGACTTGAAAGACCCGTCCGATTAATTGCAAGACACTTGCTGGACGACTGCAGACACAAACGACACAAACCACACAAACCACACAAACGACACAAACCACACAAACCACACAAACGACACAAACGACACAAACCACACAAACGACACAAACGACACAAACGACACAAACCACACAAACCACACAAACGACACAAACGACACAAACCACACAAACCACACAAACCACGCAAACCACACAAACCACACAAACGACACAAACGACACAAACCACACAAACGACACAAACGACACAAACCACACAAACCACACAAACCACACAAACGACACAAACCACACAAACGACACAAACGACACAAACCACACAAATCACACAAACGACACAAACCACACAAACCACACAAACCACACAAACCACACAAACCACGCAAACCACACAAACCACACAAACGACACAAACCACACAAACCACACAAACCACACAAACCACACAAACCACACAAACCACACAGACGACACAAACCACACAAACCACACAAACCACACAAACCACACAAACCACACAAACGACACAAACGACTGTTGTCTTTGACCGACAAACGATCAAAAACGATCGACGATGCACATGTGATGATGTGAGTGCGAAGAACTTAACCACACAACGACGACGACGACGACGACGACGACGACGACAATAATCATAAATGATTAGTGCAGATCGACGAACACTACAGAGCAAATGAATTGCATCTGCACATTATTCGTCGGTCACATTTGTCCGATTATTGACCAAATGCTCAATGGTTAAGCGTTGACGCAATGGTCGACTGTGGGCGGGAGGGTTGGTGGGTGACCTTGACCGTGGCTCATTCAAGTCGTCTGTGTCCTCCATCGAATGTTTGGCCTTTACTGTGAAGGACAGGTCGAGCTAATCCTACAGCGAACTTCTTCCATTGCTGTATTCTTCTTCTTCTTCTTCTTTGCGATGATAATAGAAATGCTTGTTGGCTGGTTCACGACGCTCACTTCGAATCGCTGTCGCTTAATTATAATAATAATAATTATTATTATTATTATGTGGCCAGAGATTTCCACGTGTGGATGACAGACAGAAGCCGACTGCATGGCTGGCTTCAGGCCACGTGTAGTGTCCGTAATTTAAAGCGAAGAAGGTTAATGCCGTTTGCTGGAATACTGTCGCAAAGGCCACGATGAATAACCGTTATAAGGCGATGCAGATTTCCACACATGCACAGTTACATGCATATATATATATGCATAATATTGCATATATGTACACATACATACATAATTTTACATATATAGTGCATACAGTACATATACATACATACATATATACATACATACATACATACATACATACATACATACATACATACATACATACATACATACATACATACACACACACATACATACATACATACATACATACATACATACATACATACATACATACATACATACATACATACATACACACATACATACATACATACATACATACATACATACATACATACATACATACATACATACATACATACATACATACACACATACATACATACATACATACATACATACACATACATACACATACATACAAACATACATACATACACACATACATACATACATACATACATACATACATACATACATACATACATACATGCATTCACACACACATTTATACATTCATATGCATATATATATACATGTATATATATATATATATAAGTTGAGCCAAATTGATTGAGCGTTATGTATATATCTTGCATTATATTATATTACAATATATAGAGTCGGTGACTACAGAGTAGGGGTTGGGGATGATTTTGATGGAGGGGTGTGACCGTGGGAGAAAGCCATGGCCTAACGGAAGTGTTGGTGGAGGTGGAGGTGGGGTGGGGTAGGGTGGATGCTGTCGTTGCTGGGGGCAACAACCGGTTTCATCGGTTGTTGCGTGCTCCGGAATGCGACCCGGCATTCGTTAGGGCGTCTAGATGCACCGCCGTATATATATATATATGCACATATATAATTATATATTCATGTATTTATATATATATATGTATATATTATATCAGTGTGGAAAACAAGCGAATCAAGAATTCGTTCAGCGCGGTATATTAGCCGGACGGACGGGTCGGACGGGGCCGGGCCGGGCGTGGGACAGTCTCACATCTAAGAGAGAAGAACGAATGGCTGATTAATCGCTTGGACTGGAACCCAGGACCGCCCACGCACCGAGAGGGTGTTGCTTTGGCAGAGGTTGGCTTCTGGGGGCATGGCACCGGTCCTTTGAGGCGACCGCAGCTTCAGAAGGGGCCCCGGCGGGCATTGCGACGATCGACCATTTCTTGGCCCGTAATGGAATTCGTCTGTGGTCGTGCAGGCAACAGAGAAAGACGACGGCGAGATGAAAGGACTGCGCTGAGGTCATTAGCCGTCTCTTAATGACTGCAACCGATTCAACGTAACGCCCATCGTTGGCTGTAGATGGAGCCACGGTTACGGAATTAGGAGGAAAAGAAGAAGGCGCTCAATTAATGGAAATAGAGGCTCAAAGGAATGGATAATAATGCATGGAAAGTTTTTATTGCAGATTACAATAGGACCTAAACAATGGAAAAGGATTTTATTGGAGACAACAATGGAACTTTAATAGCACTTAGCAAAATGCCAACGTTCACCTTTTACACAAACAACTTTGTTTCCCTTGCGATATTATAGCCTATATACACGGTGAACGGAAAAATCCGAACCTCTACTTTTGCTATGATAATTTATGCAATAATTTGCAATTTGTTTTGTCAAACATGGCGAGACATCAGCTTAAAAGACATAAACCAGATAACTATCATTTTGTTAGTCATAACGTGTGTTCAGAATTTCCTCCTTCGGCCGCAACCAACACAAAGACGCGTTGGCCATGCAACGACTAATTGCTGAATCGATTGCTGCAGCTTCGTCCCATACATGTAGGCCTATACCTGTATCATACGCTGACGCAGTTCTCCGACATTGCGTACCTTTGTCTCGTAAACTTTTTCTTGCATCACAGACCAGATTTTATAGTCCACGCAATTTAGGTCTACGCTATTTGAAGGTTGTATGAAATCTAGAGTCTCGTTGGTATGAAGTTCAACAGTATCGCGAACTCGGTGAGCAGGAGCACCATCCTGTTGAAGCATGTACCGGGGGTAAGCTAATATTCGGACAGCTTTCGAATATCTGGTTGCAATTTCTGCATCAACAAAACATCATGAAAGTATGCACCGTTTATTTGAACCCCAGGTTCCACGAAGTGTAGGCCATATATCTACTGCTTGATTCTGATTTATCTGAATCTAATAAATTTATGTAATAATAATAATATATCGCTGTCCTGCCAAGCACCGACACACCGACTGATATCAATATTGACCTGCTGAATGTCGAACGTGTCCGTATATCAAATGATTTCTATTATACATGGATGTCTTTCTTATAAGTGTTCCCATGCACGGCAACATATACAGGCGATCATTTTGACTCCTCGAAGTTGAAGCCCCAGTGAACTGTTTCTCGTCGATGAACGAAATAAAATATATCAACTTTGTAGGATAGCGCATCAACAACTACCTTTCTCGCTCAAGGTGCGCCTGTTGCTGACCTCCTTTAGTTCAGTCGCTTTACTCCCCTTAAGTCAAGTGTTGACTGATTTTGCGCACAGATGAAAAATGGTTAAGTTTATAGTTTGGAAAAGAATAGTTTAATTCTCAATAATATTTTTACATTTTTTGTGTCAATTTATCTATTTATTGCAGAGGTTCGGTTTTCCGTTAACCGTATGTAGCCTATATATATAATCTAATCAAATAAAACATTTGTAAAGCGCTTCTCACGGCAGAGCTATTCAGAAGCGCTCTCAGCGTGACAGGACCTTGAAAAGAAAAATGTCTTCAAGCAGCGAAAAGATGCAGGTGAATTTCCTACAAGAATCCTGCCACGAATTTCAGAAAGAATGTGATTTCAAATTAAAGGACCAACAATAGCAAAAGCCCTATGTTGGGTTAATGAGGTTCGTGATCTAGGTACAAATAGATCAAAGCGGTCAGCAGAACGAAGAGGGCGTGAAGATCTTGCAGAAAGAGGCTTACACATTAAGTCGCAGAGGTATTTAGGCGCTAAACCCTGCAGGGACTTAGTAACTATAGGAGCAAGACCTTGTATCTGATTCCGGCAAAGATCGGAAGCCATGGGAAAGTCATGAGTCATGTATGTGGAAATGTGCAAGTATCAAGGAAGTCGTGCAATAAGTCTAGCAGCAGAATTTAGGATAGATTGCACAGATGACAAACGAACCCTATATAGGAAGCCCAATTAGTAGGGAGTTGCAGTAGTCAATTCGTGAGGAGATAAAGGCATGTAAAATAGTCGTAAACACCTTGGAGGACACCGATCTCCTAATTGCCCTAAGTCGTCTCAAGTAGTAGTAAGAGGAACGGGTCAAGAGTGACAGATGCTCATTAAATGTCAGAGCACTGTCAAAATAATGTGACACCCAGATCACGAACACTAGAAGAAAAGGTGAAGTCAGGGAATAATGCGGCCAGTAATTGAAGATCAAGCTTATGTATGATTGTTGCTTAGTTCCAAACCAATTCACATAAGCCAAATGAGAGGTGTAGACGCTGCAGAAGGAGCTCATGATCTACCATGTCAAATGCCGCAGAGGCATCAAAGAGTGCAAGAAGAGATAGCTGAGATCTATCAATCGCCGTGTAAATATCCGAAAGAAGTGAAAGGAGAAGAGTTTCTGTCGAGTGGTGGTTTCTAAAACCAGATTGGGTGGGAGGCAAAAGCCCAGATTGCTCCAAGTAAGGGACAAATTGAGCTGCAACAAGTCTCTTTCTCAAGAGTTTTAGATAGGTAAGAGAGATTAGAGATAGATAGGCCTGTAGTTTTGGCAAACATTAAGGTCAAGGTTAGGCTTCTTTAGCATTGGAAATGCTATTGCACGTTTCTGAGATGTATAGGAAGAAATCCATCACTGAGTGAACTATTAAACATATACACAAGAAATGAAATAATGCCATCAAACACATTAACAATGATGAACGGTGCATGGGAGCGGATCAAGCTCACACGAATTCATGTTCGAGGAACTGATAACCCATCGGAGGTCAGCTTCAAGGATAGGTCGAAAGCATTTGCATTCCGTTTGAGAGAAGTCGGGTTGAGGAGCACCAGTCATTCCAGCATGAAGACCAGCTATTTTGTCAGTCATCATCTTGAGAAAGTTATGTGCCACGAACGCTGGTGTGGTTGAAGAGCGAGAAGCATGACCCAGCAGGCCTGATATAGTTGACCAAAGACGCTTCGGATTCTTTTCGTCGCGAGCTACAAGGTTCTCCCAGTATTCGGACTCTTTGCTTCGATAGAGTCGATGGATGGCCTGCAGGTTAGTGATCCACGTAAGGTGATCAGAAGGTTCTTTGGAGTTTGGAGCGCCGGTAACGTCTTTCAAGACATCGCGTTCGACGACGAAGCTAGCGGTATTCTCCATCAAACCAGGCCACAAGTGGGCGGATTCGCATCTTTACCTTAGGTGGAGGTAAAAAGTCTGCATATATATATACATGTTATATACATATATTTATATATATAATAACTGAGACTCCTCGCTCGTATACGTTATATACAATTATACATAATTATATAATTACATGGCCAATCTTTGGCGTGCTTCCCACTTTCACTTGATGCAGCTCTGCTCAGACTATAATTAATCCGACGTTCCGTCTCCTCTTCTGTCTGTATCTCGGTTATCAATGCATTCATCTGCTCTCGAATTGATCACTGCAACTTCCTCTTGCTTCACGTTCCAAAAGTTTGTCTCTCCCCTCCAGTTCGTTCTGAATGCAGCTGCCAGATCTAATTACACGAACTCCCCGCTCGTCCCACATCTCCTCTTTCATGTTTGATCACCCTATAGCTGGTTTCACCCGCCACCTTTACTGCTCGAGTCGAATTCAGTTTAAGATTACGGTAATTAACTACTCTGACCAATAATCACTCAAATGTCTTCGTGATCTAATCCCCCCCCCCCCCCAACCGACTCCAACCTCCTCTCTTCGTCCACTCTATGCGCTCCTTGAGTCCTTGTCCTTTGAGCATGGACTGCAATGACCAAAACTCATGCTTTGGTCTTCACTGGTCCGTCACTTTGGAGTCAACTCTCGCCATCAATTCGTTCTTTGCCATCAACTGGAATCCCAACTTCCCCAAGGGCACCTTTCCGCTGCTTCAAAAACCGCGTCCTTTTGTCAAGGATTTTTGCACTGGGTGGGATAATAGTCTCTGATTGGCGAGCACTCTGAGAGGCGCCATATAAATTTGTAGATGCAGTTTCGCTCTGCATACTTGCAGTCAGTTGCATTCCACAGCGATACACGGTATTATAATTATACACCAGTTGTTCTACTTTTACTCGAGCACTGACTTCACAATTCTGGTCCTGCAATAATAGGTCTGATATTTATCTCATAGACTATATTCTCTTCTTCTTCTGGTTCTCTGCCCCTAGGCAGGTTTGGCTGTCCAATGTCGCCACTCTTCCCTCCGCTGGGCCTTCTCCTTTAGTCTCTGGTATCCAATCCTCGTCATCATCGTATCCAACATCATCTGTCGTGGTCTTCCTCTTGTTCTTTTCCCCTCCATTAGTTTTGGTCATTGCAGACTATATTATAATATGCCCTAAATCAGTTCAGATGGACGAGGTAACTATACACATCCTAATTAGTCATCTAACGCTTCTGTGACTTGTGATTATCCGCGGGTTTTCGCATTCGGTTGGATAATCTTGTTTGCATTGTACATGTATATATAGGATACGTCACATTAATGTATGCATTGCTTGACGACACCAATCATCCACAGTGTGGCCAATGAGCAATGCGGAGGTCAACGTGTCCTACCACTAGAACCACACAACGTGGTCTTCATAAGGAATATTGAGGTTGAGTGTTCATGGTAAGAACGTATGCATCTGTATAACAGAACCTTCTATTACAAAACCGTGTCCTATATACATAGCATTATGTATATTATGTAGTAACATTTCTACGATGATATATGAAATTCCGTCCTAGCAAATACGGCCAATCACTCAGAGCGCATGCAAGCGCTTCATTCTTATTGCGCTAAATAAATCCAGAGCCTCGCAATGATTTCCCCGAATTACTAATAATAGCCGCAGATTCGTATATGTATGCATCATGCACGTGACCCAGTTCCGTCTGTATACCTCTGCCTCTGCCTCTGCCTCTGTATGGATCGTTGACGGTGGCATAAAAGACATTTACTAATTGCCGACGTGGCAAGCAGCTCATACTATTCCGGTGGCCATCCATCACGCTGGATGGCGTAGACGACCGATTTGATTTGAATTATGTAGCCCTTAATCTTGAATCGCTCCTTCGCTCGACGACGACGACGACGCATTCAGCAGACAAGGCGCTATATAAATCACGTGGTCGTCTAATGGCTCAGCGAATTAGTGAGGCGGCGGCGGCGGTGTATAGTATAAGGCTAAGGGAATTTCGAGACCAGTTTTGTCATCGTTCGGCTCTCGAGGGAAGGGGAAGGAAAGGGGAAGGGGGTGGGTGGGGGGCGGCGAGGGGGCGCCATCTTGACGCGAATTTCTTTAGCGCCAAGCACGACGGACGCTCCGATTAATGAACGACGATCGACGCCATACTCTGTTCTAGCTGCGGATTTACAACGCATGCGCAGAGATGACTTCCGGCGATTGAATGGGAGACAATGCACGGTATAAAGGAGGACATCCTCGGCGTCAGCATACAAAAATGTGAAGAATATGGTATGCATGCGTGTATGTATGTATGTATGCATGTATGTATGTATGTATATAGGTATGTATGCATGCATGTATATATGTATGTATGTATGTATGTATGTATGTATGTATGTATGTATGTATGTATGTATGTATGTATGTATGTATGTATGTATGTATGTATGTATGTATGTATGTATGCATGCATGCATGCATGCATGCATTATACAGACAGAAGACAGAATTAGGCAGCGTGGCGCAAAATCTCTGCTTCTATATAATAATATTATGATTTTTGATTCATAATCAAATCATATCGTTCCCCAATATATTGGAAGCTCTTGCAAAAGTCCTTTTCGGCGACCCACCCCTACTCTTCCTCCTCCACCTCCTCCTTTTCTTCCTCCTCTTCCTGTGCGAAACAATATTCCTCTGCACCCACACCCACACACACAAACAATCATACAAACAGACAAACACACACAAACACACATACATACACACACACAGACGCACTTCCTCTCCGACCCCCTCCGCCTCCGCCTCCTCCTCCGCCCCTCGTGGTCGTCGTCGAGTCATTCGATTGTGTTCTTGGCTCGTGTACCTCTGAGACGATGACGACGACGACGATGACTGAGGGTCATTTCGTCCTCTGCACCACATCGACCTATACGCTGATCGACCTACGATAACAGACCTCTCCCCTCCCTCCTTCACTTCCCTTCCCCTCGTCTTTGTCTTTGTCTCTCTGTCTCTGTCTCTGTCTCTGTCTCTCTCTCTCTCTCTCTCTCTCTCTCTCTCTCTCTCTCTCTCTCTCTCTCTCTCTCTCTCTCTCTCTCTCTCTCTCTCTCTCTCTCTCTGCCTCTACCTCCGTCTGTGTATCTGTCTCTCTTCATCGTTCGTCTCCGTTTTGCAGTCAAATCGCAAAACGATCGAAGAACGTTTTAGATTACGCAGACGATTTCCACTAAACGAAGCCAGACGGAAAGCGACAATGAGGCAGACAGATAAACAGACAGACAGACAGATAAACAGACAGACAGACAGACAGGCAGACGACTGGCGTTCTTTCCAATACAGGCAGTCTGTCTGTCTGTCTGTCTGTCTGTCTGTCTGTCTGTCTGTCTGTCTGTCTGTCTGTCTGTCTGTCTGTATTTCTGTCTGTCTGTCTGTCTGTCTGTCTGGGCAGAATATTGACCAACGAATGACTTTATTTGGAACTCTGCCAGTGCCAATCCCAAGCCTGGAAAAAGGAGGAGGGCGACACTAATCATCTTTGATATGACAGTGTCGTCAAACAGAGACAAGTGTAGCAGAGGCATCAGTAGCTATATACGTTTCAGTCAATGAAATAATGGATAGATGAGAAATGCGTAAAAGACAGAGGATGGATTGGTGGAGAGAAATGAATTGATGCGGAGATGAAGAGGTGTAGAAAAGAACATTTGAATGAATGCATTGATCATCTTGAAGATGATGCCATGGATGGATGGATGGATGGATGGATGGATGGATGGATGGATGGATGGATGGATGGATGGATGGATGGATGGATGGATGGATGGATGGATGGATGGATGGATGGATGGATGGATGGATGGATGGATGGATGGATGGATGGATGGATGGATGGATGGATGGATGGATGGATGGATGGATGGATGGATGGATGGATGGATGGATGGATGGATGGATGGATGGATAAATGGTCTGAGGGATGGATGGATGGATGGATAAATGGTCTGAGGGATGGATGTATGGGTGACTAGACGGATAGATGGATGGATTGATAGATGCATGATTAGATTGATAAATAGATGAATAGATGGATTGATGAATGATTGGATAAGATGGTTGAATGAATGGATAGATGGATGGCACGATGGATGGATGAATACATGGATGAATGCATGAACGTATGGGTGATTGAATGATTGGATGGGTGTATGGGTGGGCGGGGCGGACGGACGGATGGATGGATGGTGGCATGGAGAAGTGGGTGGATGGATGTATCATGCATGGCTGGAGGGATTGTTTGAACGGATGGAAGAAATTGTGATTATATAGGACAAGATGGATGGATGAATGGATGTGTGGACTGATGGATGGATGATTTATGGATTGATGGATTTAAGGATGAATGGATGACTGGATGATTAGACGGATAGATGGGTGGAATGATAGATGATTAGTTTGATGGATGAATAAATGGATGAATGACTGGATTAGAGGGACGGATGAATGGATAGATGGATGGCATGATGGATGGATGAACGCATGGATGAATGCATGAATGCATGGGTGATTGGATGATCCAATGGTTGGATAGATGGATGGACGGATGGACGGATGGATGGATGAACGCATGGATGAATGCATGAATGCATGGGTGTTTGGATGATTTAATGGATGGATGGACGGATGGATGGTGGCATAGGTGTATGGTGGCATGGAGAAGTGGATGGATGAATGCATGGATAGAGGAATGGTGGGATGGATGGAAGGAATAATGATTGGAGGACAAGATGAATGGATGAATGGATGTGTGGATTAATGAGTGGATGATTAGATGGATTTATGGATTTATGGATGGATGGATGGATTGGCAATTGGATTAACGAATGATTGGATGGATGAATGGATTTTGGCATGAAGGGATGGACGAAATTTGATGGATGTATGGATGGATGGATGGATGGATGGATGGATGGAGGGATGGACGGAAGGATGGAAGGATGGATGGATAAATAGATGGATGGATGAATGGAAGGATAAATGGATGGAAGAATGGATGGATGGATGGATGGATGGATGGAAGGATAAATGGATGGAAGAATGGATGGATGGATGGATGGATGGATGGATAAATGGAAGGATAAATGGATGGAAGAATGGATGGATGGATGGATGGATGGATGGATGGATGGATGGATGGATGGATGGATGGATGGATGGATGGATGGATGGATGGATGGATGGATGGATGGATGGATGGATGGAGGGATGGACGGAAGGATGGAAGGATGGATGGATAAATAGATGGATGGATGAATGGAAGGATAAATGGATGGAAGAATGGATGGATGGATGGATGGATGGATGGAAGGATAAATGGATGGAAGAATGGATGGATGGATGGATGGATGGATGGATGGATGGATGGATGGATAAATGGAAGGATAAATGGATGGAAGAATGGATGGATGGATGGATGGATGGATGGATGGATGGATGGATGGATGGATGGATGGATGGATGGATGGATGGATGGATGGATGGATGGATGGATGGATGGATGGATGGATGGATGGATGGATGGATGGATGGATGGATGGATGGATGGATGGATGGATTGAAGGATGGATGGATGGATGCATGGACGGACGGGCGGACCCTTGGATATTTTCATGGTTGACAATCTCCAGAATTTCCGTTGCTGTCCCTGACGACTTTAATAAAGAAGTAATAAGAATAGGGAAATATGCCACAATTGATATGCGGCAAGGCAGCTTCCGGTCACGTGGCTTCCCGCATTTGCATGACACGACAAGACCCTCCACGCCCACCGACCGACCGACCGACCGACCAACCCAGCTGATCACCATTTGTAAATACGACTCATCCGACCGACCCACGATTGGTCCTTTCCCCTATGTGTATATATATATATATATATAGGATATATATATAGATATATAAATATATATATGTACAAGACGAGGAGGAGAAGTCTTGCGTAGAATAACCGTGGTCACGAATACTCACCATCGTCATAGTTCTGCATACTGTTGTAGTTCTTCGAACGAAATCACTTCCGCGTCATTTCCATGAAGTAGCTAATATCCGCAGCGATTGATCCCTTGCATTCCTCCTCCTCCTCCTCCTCTCCTCCTCCTCCGTCGTCGTCTGCTTCTTCTTCGATCTCTCCATCCACCGCCGCCATCTGTTGACGGTGTTTGTCAGTGAAGTAGCGACACCTGTCGTCGTCATAACATGCAGTGAAACATCTTCTTCCCTGCAGCCACCATGCAGTAATTCGTCGACACGTTATCGAAATCATTCAATTATCGCTCGTGTCGATGTGTTGGGCTTCGCGCGTCCTTGGCAACCGTTGCGCTATCGAGTCTTCCTACACAGTCCGCTGCTGGTGGTGGTGGTGGTGGTGGTGGTAGTGTTGGTAGTGTTGGTGGTGCTGCTGGTGGTGGTGGCAATTCAATATTCCACTCGGCGACAGGGTCGACTCGAATTGACTTCAGTTTCAGTCCATGTTTCCCGTCCTCCTCTAATGTCATTATCTCGCAACGAGTGCCCCCCCCCACCCACCCCATCCTCCACCCACCCCAACGATCGCAACCAACAGACAGATAAACGAATCGAGTGCGATTCGGGTACTTGACTGACAAATCGATTGCTATTAGTTTGGCAAGTATACTAAACGGAAGCAAGTATACACGCCCATGCAGCCACAGTATGTATAGTATGCTCCTCCGATGCCAAAGCTGCATACGTGTTGTAAACGAGTAAGGAATGGATTTGCCTCAGAGATGAAGTGGAAGATTGAAGCTATTTGTGTAAACCTCGTGTCTGAAAGAATCGTGGAAAGAAGAAGAGAAAGAAAGTAGATTGAATCGAATCGACTTTTGACCGACTGATGATCGCGCATGGTCGTCATTCTCGCAAATCGTTCAACGCTGCCACCATAAGCGACGCAAGCAGCAGCAGGTGCACTCAACCCTGGCGCACACATCTGCACAACGATCAGTGTGTTATACGGATGAGCGCAGCAGCATCGGTTCCGAAGAAGAGATGATGTCCACCACAGCATCGCTAGTCATCATTTCGATTCAACACCGAACACAACAACCACAGCTGCAGTCATCGAAGTCCGATATTTTCAAATAGAGATTCCTATAATGCTATGGAAATTCTTCGTCGTCGTCATCGTCGTCGTCGCAAGGCAAGGCATGGACAGCGACGACGACGACGACGACGACGACGATGCCGTGCACACTCTCGAACAGACGTATAGAAGTCGGCCTGCAGCGGAGTAGAGGCAAGTGGTGGTGGTGGTGGTGGTGGTCGCGTTTCTGCAGCAGCGGCCACTGGCTCCTCGCCCGCCCGTCCTCCCGCCCGTCCGCCGGTCGGTCGGTCGGTCGACATTTGCAATGGTAATGAAGCCGTTGACGTGTGGCCGTGCATTCTGATCACCCCTCAAACAACGAGGAGACGTACACGGCGGCCAAGGAACACCCGCCGCCGCCCCCCGCCCCGCCGCCGGCGTCGGTCGAGGGAGGCCTCGGTCGAGGGAGGCCTCGGTCGAGGGAGGCCTTGGTCCAGGGAGGCCTCGCTGTCGCCCCGATGCCCCGTCTTCGTCTTCTTCCCTGCTTTGTTTTGCCTGATGGCCAAGTGCTTGGAAGATGGCGAGACGACGATGGCTGCTGCTGCTGCTGCTGCTGATGACGACGACGACGACGACGACGACGACGACGACGACGACGACGACGACGACGACGACGACGACGACGACGACGACGACGACGACGACGACGACGACGACGACGACGACGACGACGACGACGACGACGACGACGACGACGACGACGACGACGACGACGACGACGACGACGATGATGATGATGATGATGATGATGATGATGATGATGATGATGATGATGATGATGATGATGATGATGATGATGAATCAGTGCGAAGGAAAGGCGAGGAGCCGCCGCTGCTGCTGAAGCCGCCGGGTCAGGCAAGGCGAGACGAGAGGGAAATTTTAATTTCCAATTGAGACGATTGATTACGGATTAAGAGCGGAGGAGGTGGAGCAGGAGGAGGAGGAGGAGAGGGAGGAGAAGGAGAAGGAGGAGGAGGAGGAGGAGGAGAAGGAGGCGCGAACGGTGATTGAGAGTCTGCAGGTGTGTGCGTTGTCGTTCGTCGCTTTGAATGCCAACTTCTCTTCCTGCGTATATTAGCTCCGTATACTTCGGTCGGTCGGTCGGTCCGTCCTCCCGTCACGGCCCCTTACAGTTTTCACGTCACTCGTCGCTGCCTTTGTCTAATGCCCTACCCCCTCTCCCTCCCCCGGATGTAGCGCTCTTAGTCTTTAAACGTAAGCAGCGCAGACCGCATTGCAGCTGTCGGTCGCTAGGGGCGCTTTGTATGGGACTCTCGGAGACGTCACCGATGACGGTGCTTCCCCCGATGGAAGTGGAGGGAACGACCCAACCCACCCACCCACCACCCACCACCCACCCACCACCCACCCATCAGAGGCCTCGAGTGGGGTAAGTGACCTCTCGGATGCGAGACGGAAGCAGCAGGAACTTGCTATTGTCTAATCTAAGACAATACAAACTTATCTAATCTTATCTAATCTCATCTAATCTTATCTAATCTTATATAATCTTATCTAATCTTACCTAATCTTATCTAAAACGATTTTATAACTTGAGTTATTCTAATTTCGTGCAATTGAACGAGTTTATACGTCACAGTCCAATCGAACTCATCCGAAACTAAACGCCCTCCTTCACGATATATCATTCATTTCTTGCTATTTACCGATGCTGTGTCACGTGTATATATACAGGATGATTGGTGTCGCCCTCCTTCTTTCTTCAGACTTGGGACTGGCACTGCCAGAGTATACGACCAGTGACCGACACTATATAGCTTATTGGCTGCGGCGTCCTGACAGTAGGTGTAAAGCAGATCCAGTTTTTCTTTCCAGTTTTGTTGTCTGGTAATAACTGAAGGTCATGACTCCAGCTACTAAGAGTTAACTCGTAGTGGGCTATCAACGCGTTAACAACACTGCCATATCAAAGATGATTAGTGTCGCCCTCCGCCTTTATCCAGGCTTGGGACTGGCACTGGCAGAGAACAGCCAGAGGCGGAGTGCGTTTGTCTACACGTGTAGCCTATATATATTATATTATATATTATATATAATATTATGTTATATACAGGGTGCGCCAAAAAAAAGTAATCCCCTACGGTTTTTAGCCCATATCTTGGCCAAACATACGAATTTTTAAATGAAACTTTACAGTCTTAAAGGCAATTTATATCTACGTACAATGGTCAAATTACAAAAAAATATTTCAAACGGAACAAAAGTTACACCACTTTTAGGGAGGCCACCCACCGTTTTTTGACGATTCAAAAACGAAGCGCAACAAAAAATTAGGTTTTTTGCCAATATCTTGGCCAAAATTAAGAATATCAAAATGAAACTTTACAGGCTTATAGACAATTCATATCTGCACATGGTGCTCAGATTTCATCAAAGTATTTCAAACCGGACAAAAGTTATACCACTTTTAGTGAGGCCACCCACCGTTTTTTGACGATTCAAAAACGAAACGCAACAAAAAGTAACAAAAACACGATTTTATAAGTCTCATCTCAAATAACTGTTGTCAAATGACCTTGGTAGTGCTTCACAACTTGTGCTCAATGCGCCCACCACCCGTGCCAAAACTTCTTTTGAGTCTCTTTGCAAAGTTCTTGATGGACCTGTTGATTAAGCTGATAAATTCCTTATTTACCAATTTGATCGTCATTTTGCTAAGTGACTTCTCAGTGGCGCGCAGCTACGCTGGTGCCCTGTTTCTTTTTTAAATAGTAACAATAATGATCATCTGGCAATATCAAGGCTATTTGATAACAATTATTTAAGATGAGACTTAATAAAATCGTGTTTTTGCTACTTTTTCCTGCGTTACGTCTTTGAATCGTCAAGAAACGGGGGTGGCCTCACTAAAAGTGGTATAACTTATGTTCTGTTTGAAATATTTTGATGTAATCTGACCACCATGTGCATATATGAATTGTCTTTAAGCCTGTAAAATTTCATTTCGATATTCCTAGTTTTGGCCAAGATATTGGCCAGAATAATTAGATTGGTTTTTTGTTACTTTTCGTTGCGTCGCGTTTTTGAATCGTCAAAAACCGGTGGGTGGCCTCACTAAAACTGATATAACTTTTGTTCTGTTTCACACATGACTATGAAATTTGACTATTGTACGTAGATATGAATTACCTTCAAGCCCGTGAAACTGGATTTGAAAAATTCCTATTTTTGGCCAAGATATTGATAAAAAGCCGTAGGGGATTACTTTTTTTGGCGCACCCTGTATATAATTATATAGTGCTGCCCAAGACATGTTGAAGAGCTTTCTGCACCCGCCATATAGCGTCTACTCCCCACCCTTCCCCTCTCCCACACGCTCGATTGGAAGTCGCTGCTCTTCTCTATACATTATATTCAATTCACTTAAATTCTATTCTATTCTTGCTGAGCATATACACCGGCTATATACAATGCTTAAAGTGTAGTAAAGTAAAGTAAAGTGCACGCATGAACGCAGCTTGCCTTTCCATGCACGACATATGCTGGCCCGTGGTAGGACGGCGTGTTCAGATTAATTGAAGATAGGTGCCTGGACGCCGTCCATGACAGTCGAGTCACACTTTAAACATTGTGCAGCATATTCCATGGAATATAAATCGAATTTAATAGAGAAAAAGAAAAGCAAAAGAAATTAAGCAAATTTGAATGAGAAGAAAGTAACACATGTAGTCTGAAAATTTCATGCATAGGTCCTTACATGTAATAATATTTGAATAGTGTGGATAATCCATGCATCGGCGATAATTATATAGTCATATATGAAATCCACTGACGAATCGCTTAGATCGACGGCAACTGATCAGCGATGTTTGTCGTTCAGATCAGCTCTGGCAGTTTCATCTTCATAATTATACGGAAGGAGGAGGGTGCAATATATATAATTATATTATATATATATTATATAATATGCATATCATATATAATATATATATACACAATTATACATATACATATTTTATATATATGCACACAATTATACATGGGCGATCATGATGAGGTGGTATCCGTGATGAGAACCTCGGCTGTTGTCCGATGTTTTGTGGACATTCTGTCAGGATCCCTTCAGTCGCCGCCGCCGCCGTCGTCGCCGTCGTCGTCCTTTCGAGTGGGTAGCGTGTTCGCGTGTTCGACTTAGACTTCAGGCAGACCGCCACCTCCTCCTCAGCCAACCGCCATGGCATCAGGTAGGTTTATACGACATGGACGTCTATACATGAGTGTATTGCACGTGAACTTCACGGTGCGCAGTTATTTTCTTCTTTTTCCTCAGCCGTCCTCGTGACGAGGGTTGGCCGCATCATGAATAATCTTCTTCCACTCTCTTCGATCTTCCGTGCTCCTTGTGATCTGTTCCAACGTCATTCCAGTCGGGCTATATATATAGGAGAGTTGTGGAGCAGCCACGACGTCTATAGTAATGCAGTGGAACGCAAACGCTTTGTGCAGCGTGGCATTTAGGTCAGTCATGGCCTGATTGGCTCGAATCGTACGACGGCAAACGGTCAAGCAAGCCTTTCAATTATCGCTCAATCTCAAAGCAGAACTTTTTATAAATTGTTTTTTTTTCAACAATTAAAACTGATCTTAATTTAGATTGTAATATAACAAATAATTATTAGTATCTACATATAGATAACCAAAGAATGACTAGAATTATATAGAGTGAAATCGTATAAATTTCCATGACTTAACATGAAAAGAATATTATAGGACATGGCTGATGTTTTTAAGAATTAAAAATAGATATAATCTCGTGTGCTAGACATCTCCTACCACGATATATTCATATAGGGCCTATACTTAAAATTATTTCGTTATTATATTCTTATAATTTCCATATTCTGTATACAGTAGACTAAATATAGACGCATATGACATATCCTACACGCCACTACTTTCTGGAGCGGTCGTATGTAGGCTAACAATTACTTAATTTAGGCTTGAAGGAATGTGAATCTTTTGCTCTTTTAGACGAATATCGTTGGATGGATACGGATTTAAACGACGGTTTATAAAGACAATAAAGGTTTATAAAGACAATAAAGGCTTAAAAAGACAATAAAGGTTTATAAAGACAATAAAGGTTTATAAAGACAATAAAGGTTTATAAAGACAATAAAGGTTTATAAAGACAATAAAGGTTTATAAAGACAATAAAGGTTTATAAAGACAATAAAGGTTTATAAAGACAATAAAGGTTTATAAAGACAATAAAGGTTTATAAAGGCAATAAAGGTTTATAAAGACATCAAAGGTTTATAAAGACATCAAAGGTTTATAAAGACGATAAAGGTTTATAAAGACATAAAAGGTTTATAAAGACATCAAAGGTTTATAAAGACAATAAAGGTTTATAAAGACAATAAAGGTTTATAAAGACAATAAAGGTTTATAAAGACAATAAAGGTTTATAAAGACAATAAAGGTTTATAAAGGCAATAAAGGTTTATAAAGACATCAAAGGTTTATAAAGACATCAAAGGTTTATAAAGACGATAAAGGTTCATAAAGACAATAAAGGTTTATAAAGACAATAAAGGTTTATAAAGGCAATAAAAGTTTATAAAGACAATAAGGGTTTATAAAGACAATAAAGGTTTATAAAGACATAAAAGGTTTATAAAGACAATAAAGGTTTATAAAGACAATAAAGGTTTATAAAGACAATAAAGGTTTATAAAGACAATAAAGGTTTATAAAGACAATAATGGTTTATAAAGGCAATAAAAGTTTATAAAGGCAATAAAGGTTTATAAAGACATCAAAAGTTTATAAAGACAATAAAGGTTTATAAAGGCAATAAAAGTTTATAAAGGCAATAAAGGTTTATAAAGACATCAAAAGTTTATAAAGACAATAAAGGTTTATAAAGACAATAAAGGTTTATAAAGACAATAAAGGTTTATAAAGACAATAAGGGTTTATAAAGACAATAAAGGTTTATAAAGACAATAAAGGTGTGCAAAGACAACAAAGGTTAACAAATACAGCAAAGGTTAACAAATACAGCAAAGGTTTATAAAGACAACAAAGGTTTGTAAAAACAACAAAGGTTTGTAAAGGCGGCAAAGGTCGTCGCCGTTGACAGAAAGTATTCTGCCGTGTTACGGCTCTATATATAATAGTACTAGATGTGGGACCCGGCGTTGCTCTGGAAACTTTGGGTTTTCGACACTACCCCTCTGGAGTACCCAGCGTTGACCGCCCAATTTCGGGTTTTCACCAACCATCCACCCCACCCCGCTTACCCCGAAAGCCAAACATGACCCGCCCGGGTGTGCTGACTGTGGGTGGTGGCCATGGTCGCTCTCTATCTCTAACTGCAAGGTTTGAGGTGTAAAGATGCGAAACTGCGCGAATATATGAAAATAGCGAAATTTCGGCTTTTCGACCCCACGCAGGCCCCCGTGGTGAGAGAGATTCATAAACCCATCCACTGGGTTGTTCTGTTGGTCAATAGCTGCGAAACTGCAAATAGACGTATAATTCTGGACAAACACTCACACGCACACACACACACACACACACACACACACATACACACATACACACACACATCCACATTCTCCTTTCTCTGTGGTTTCTGCACTGCGTGAGAGTGCCTATCAATAACTTGGTTAGGCCTAATACAATTATTGCAGGCTGCCTTTTCTGTTAGAATAGTTAAGATTTCTGCGATCTTCGTTCTTGTGAATATCATTGTTTCAACTGCATAATTGTACACTATAACGGTGTAACCGGTTGCGGTTTGTCAACCGGATTGTTGAATAGACGAAAATTATTATTATACATGACGTCATGCGAACTGTCGTCTCCTGATTAATGTTTATAGTTTCTGCGCAAAGGCAACATGGTTGATTAAATCGTACAGTATCGGCGCTAACAACGTGTCGAATTAAAACACTCATATCTCGGGTTTTAAAGTGAATTGAGAGCTGAAAATAGTCGCGTTGACCTACAAATTTTGGTAAGAATAAATTGCAAAAAATTTCGAAAATCGAAACTCTGTCACTTCAGAGCGTTTCTTGGGACAAAAATTCAAAATACATCCGGACATACACAGAAGCAGAAGGACAAACATTGAGAATTATTTTATAGATGTTACTGCATGTAAGCGCTATGAAAATTCAAAAAATAGTAGGCTATAGGGTTAGGGTTATATGGTCAGGGTTAGCTCAGCTGGGACTTTATAATCTGCCCTTCTCTGCTCAGTCCTGCTCAGTCGTGCATGGTCTGAAGAGCTCTTCTTTCCATTTATTCACGTTCTTTTTTGTCTGTCTGTCTGTCTGTTTCTGTATGTCTTCTTCCTGCATGTTTCAATTTGTCTGTCTCTGTCTGTCTCTCTATTCTATATCCGTATGTCTATCTGACTGTCAGCTTCTGTCTGTCTGTCTGACTATCTGTCTGTCTGTCTGTCTGTCTGTCTGTCTCTGTCTGTCTCTGTCTGACTGTTTGTCTGTCTGACTATCTGTCTGTCTGTCTGTCTGACTGTCTGTCTGTCTGTCTGTCTGACTATCTGTCTGTCTGTCTGTCTGACTGTCTGTCTGTCTGTCTGACTGACTGTGTCTGTCTGTCTGTCTGTCTGTCTGCCTGTCAGTTTCTGTCGGTCTGTCTGTCTGATTGCCTGTCTGAGTGTGCCTCGCTCTTGTGTGTGTGTGTGTATGTGTGTCGTCTTCGATGAAGCCCTCTTAGTAAACAATTTGAAGTACATATGTACATGCACATATATACTTCTAATGGTTAAACGGATATATATATGTACGTATGACTATGTACATGTATGTATTTATGTATATGCACATATATTTATACATATATTTATGAACTTGAGTTTTAGGTTAATAGCCCTTAGTGAAAACTTTCGTTGGCACTTGAATTGGCTTTACGACGATCAACCGCACAAGCAATAGTTTATAGCATATTTACAACAAGTATATTAATACATACTCACCGTAATCCGCGCAATATATATATATGTATATATTACACATATATTAAGTGTAATATAAAGTACATAAGTCGTGTAATATTAAGTACATAAGTTAAGCGCAGAACTGGTGCAAATACAGCGAACAAAATATTGACGACATCTTTCCTGACAAGACAATATCAACGGGAGACAAACACTTCCCTCTGGACAACCCCCCCCCCCCGAACAAAACCCTCCGACAAAACCCCGGACAAAACCCCCGGACAAACCTTCCAGGGTAGAACAACCCCTCCCTGCTAGAACATATTGAGTGCAAGTGGTATTCTTATAAAACGGCGGTCATATATGAGTACGCAAGTTGGAAGCCGAATTTATCCAAAATAATTTTTACTTAAATGGATTGATGACAACGTTCTTGCTTAAATTGGAGCTGGATTGATGAAAATATTGATGTCTAAATCGGAGCTGGATTGATGACAAATTTCTTGCTTAAATTGGAATTGGGTTTATGAAAATAATTGTCATTTAATTAGAAGTTGGATTGACATCAGAGACAATTGTTGCTATTTAAATTGAAGCTAGACTGATTAAACGAATTTTTTTGGTCTTAATAGAAGCTGGATTGATGACAAGGATTCATGGTGTCCTAAATTACACCAACAGGTGTTAGCTTCATATCGGAATGACTGAATGACACTAACTAGTTATAAGTTCACGCCTGAATGATATTTACCCGTATATGACATCAACTAGGTGACACAGCACCGCAAACTAGACAATTAGCCAAAGTTTGATCAAATTATACCTAAGTTTATACAGAAATGGGTTATTTGCACAGCGAAGGGGTTATTGTCCGGGGGTGGGGTTAATGTTCAAAGCTAAATGGGTGGAGGTTGTCCGGGGTTTTGTCCGGGGGATTTTGTCCAGGGGTTAATGTCCTCCACTCGCAGTGTATATGCATGCCTATTTGTGCGAAGTCGTAAATTTTGGCGGACTATTAGACTATTGACTTCGGGCGAGCGACCGATTTTAAACGAATATACCAACAGTTTCATATAATTATGTAAATAGTATATTGTCCCACATATTGTTTCGTAAAAGTTATGATGCATGCCTCGGTTTTTTCCTTCAGAAACGACTCAGCTATATATATTGGAACTATATAATATTTGTAAGACATTGCTCAAGAAATTGTCCCTTGCATGACAATGCGTACGCACGATCCGCATCAACGCTTGTCCGCGGTTCGCTTATTCCCATGTCGCGTGAGTTCGCATAGGTCATCATCTGAATTTCTTGCGGCGTCAATTTCCCAACAGAAATCTGCTGCGTGACAGCGACGTAAGTAATTGCTCGCAAGAGATGCGACGTTTTAAGGATGAATCGTGGAAATAATAATCCTCAGAGTTTTTACTCGTCTGCTGCAGATAAGAAACCGCGGATCGTGCAATCGCACTTATGGCGGCGCAACAACAGCTGCATTAAGGGGGGAGTGGGGCGGTGTGGGGCGGGGTGGGGCGGGGTGGGGTGGGCGAGGAGCGGAGGAGACCGTTCTGCTCGTCTGCTTTTCGCGCAGATACGCCAGGCAGGGTCTATATAGTGCTTGCAATTTCGAAGAGCATTTCCTTGTTCTAACAAACAGCCGTGACGAAATTCCAATTTACACGCGCGCCATCTTTATTATTTTCATCGTCATTAAATTAATTCATTGCCGTCTTAAATTGTTCAGAGAATTTCTCTCTCTCTCTCTCTCTATATATATATATATATATATATATATATATATATATATAATATTATATATATATAAGTGTAAATAAGTGTATATATCCCTTCCCACAAAGAACCCTCGGTCTGCAATGAGAAGACAGAAAGTGACCAGACGGCGTAACTCTCATCCCTTGGTCACGAGGTCGATGCCTGGCATGGGATGTGACAGTGCCCGACTCTTTCGCCCTGTCTCACCTTCCACACACACCCATCGAAGCTGGCGAAGCCGCCGAACTTGTAGGCCCTATACCGTAAAATGGGGTAACACTGGCATAGTTTGGAGGGTTTTGTGGGATAACACCTTTAGGAACGAGTTGAGCAAAAGATTTGATTTTTAAACTGTGAGCATTATGGATGGTACCTATATGTATACAACTCTGTAGAATTTGAAAATTTAGCAAAAAATTATTTATATGCTTCTAAATATTTGAAAAAAAGACAAAGTTATACCCCGGGTTTGGGGTAACTTTGGCACCATGTATTATTTCAACGTGAGACTAATTTTAGACCCATCCTGGGTAACTTTGGCATCCTAAAACGTTTTTGAAACGTATTGCGCATATCGAGGGCTTAGAGCACAGACGTCGTATGTGCAAAAAACAAAACTTTTCAGGAAGTAGAAAAAACTTTTTTTCAAGATACATGTTCCTTTCTCATAAAAAGTGAGATAGCCAAAATGTTTATTTTGATTCAGCAAGTGACATTGTCAGTGTCTTTTATGCAGCAGCATAACGAAAAGACTTTTTCAATGTAATTAATGGCCAGATACGACATCTGTGCACTAGATTATGTCGTATTTGTGGCAGAAATTGCTGCACAAAATGTCGTATCTGTTGCAGATACGACGTTTGTGACCTTAAAAATGCAGATACGACATTCAGATTCTAAACGATATGAACGATATCTTAGTGCCTATTCCCCGTATGTACATACAACCTTTGTGAGGCTGTGAAGAATAATTTTACGCATCGAATAGCGTCAAAAAGTGATTTTCTGAAAAAATGGTAGATACGACGTCTGTGCTCTAAGCCCTCGATATGTGCCAAGCCTAAATCTTTTTACAAATCAGAAATCCTTCCAAGGAGACCGATTTTATAACAGTTTTTAGCTTATAAGCTATCGTCCGAAACCACTAAATGTAACCAAAAACTGCGTCATCAGTCACTTTCAACATGTGGTTCAGCTCTCGTCAAGTCTGTTTCATCAATCTGCGTTGCTTTTCCTGCTGTATCCAATATCTTCCCTCTTTTCCTTTTCTTCTTCTCATTACTTTTTGAGCAGATACTCTTGAAGAGGAGTTATATAAATGTCTGAAATCAACCTGGCAGCGATTTTCTCTGAGCGTCTCAATCAAGCTGGCATTCAAGGCTCTTGCGACTGATACTGGTTCTGCACCATCCAGTAGACGTTCAAGAGACCGTCCTCACTCACTTAGGGGGGAGGGAGGGTTAGACTTATGAATTTTGTCTTGGTGCGTGATGATGGGGGTCAAAAATCGTCCAAAATTGCGTGACGTCATTTATGGACGGCCCCTATAAGGACAAATTCTGTGTTGCATGGGTATAGTATACGAAGCGATGACTCCAAGATTTTGGTCAGATCCGCATATTAACACAGTTCTCTGTGTAGGCCTATAATGCATAGCCTGGTTCCCTGTGCCAAAGTTACCTCGCAGTGCCAATGTTACCCCATTTCACGGTATATCTGTGTACAAGGGGATGAAGTACACCATGGATTAGCACCCACGCTTTTGTGGCGGTCGCCTTGCATGCATGGAGACCGTCAGCGCCTGGTGCAAGGAAAGTCTGCAATTCATTTCTGAATTGGAAAGGAAAATTACTGCACCATTTCCTGAGCTCTTTGGTGATATCTTGTGAGATCCTATGTCTACATATCTTGGATAAAACTTTCATGAAATAAAACATTATATATAATGATTAACTTTAAAAACAGCAACAATATTAATAAGGACAATAATCGTCATCATCATCATCATCATCAACACCATCATCATCACCATCATCATCATCACCATTTTTATTTGTTATTTTTGTGTGTGCTTGATATATTTTTTTTCCTGAACCGAAAAACCAAAAAACACAGCCTAATTATGGCATTATGGCAGTGAACATAATACTTTAACATCATCATCATCATCATCATCATCATCATCATCATCATCATCATCATCATCATCATCATCATCATCATCATCATCATCATCATCATCATCATCATCATCATTATCATCATCATCACCATCATCATCATCATCATCATCATCATCATCGTCATCATCGTCATCATCATCATCATCATCAATGCCATCATCAGCAATGACAAACGTATAATCGTATATACATACATACATACATACATACATACATACATACATACATACATACATACATACATGCATGCATGCATGCATGCATGCATACATACATACATACATACATACATACATGCATGCATGCATACATACATACATACACACACATACATACATACATACATAGTACGTATATGCATGCGTTACGATGCGTGTATTTATTTAAGAAATGCCTAAACCTCTCAACGCTAACCCAGCCTCTGCCTCCTCTTCTTCCTCCTCCTCCTCCGCCTCCTCCTCCTCCTTCTCCTCCCACCAACACCGATTGCCTCTCCACATCATCCTGTTTCCAACTCCATCCAATCACACATCCAGTCCTCCACCCCTCCAACATCGCTCAGCTATACTCTCACATTTGCGTGCAAAATGTTCAGATCCTTGATTCGCCACACTATATATACACGATTGTTTTATATGCCACTATATACACGTATATACATAGCCACCCATACAGAGAAGGACAGAGCGTATACGACACAATATTGCCACGGCAGCCCTATAGGCTGTACACGAATACATACATGCACATGCTCATATACATATATAAATGCAGCAATATACATACATATGTACACATTCATATATAAATTATATGCATTGATGAATATGTTTTTACATATAATATATATATATATATATATATATATATATATATATATATATATAGTGAATCGGGTCGTAGAGGTTTCCATAAATTAGTCACAGATTACCTGAATGGCGGCATTTCCCTCATTCCGCCTCTCTCTCTCTCTCGTCCACCGAACGACATATCACGAGCGACTGCTGCAGACTATATACAGCGTCGATGTCGTCTAGTGTTACTAGGCGAGTGAAGAAGGAGAAGGAGGAGGCGACCCCTAGTGCGTCGGCGTCGGACCTTTGTCTCCAGATGACGCTAGACGTCTAACCGGAAACTGCGCTGATGAATCTGGGGGAGGGGAGGGAGGGGCAAGGGAGGGTAGGGTAGGGAGGGGCAAGGAAGGGTAGGGGAGGGTGATGTGAGCACGAAGCGGACGACGAGCTTCGGTTAACCCTTTCGAACCGCAACTCATCGATTAACCACTGCATGCCATATGCAGCAGTCGCTGGGGTTAGGGGTTGGGGGGGAAGTGGGGTGGGGAGGGGTTTGGTCGGACACTCTATATATACCGACGGCGGCGTATACATGATACTCTCGTGTCATGTATACTAGACATAGACCTGCATGGCATAACATAATATGACAGCATCAGATATATGCATATTGAGTATACTGCAGTGTGCAAAAACTTAATACCGCTCTGGATACCGCGGCTAGAAGCAATGGATGCTTTCGAACAAGGTTTGCTTGATATATGACAAGTTTATAACACACACACACACACGCACGCACGCACACACCGACACGCACATGTAAATAGTACTTGACCGTGGGTTCAGGGTTTTACTCGTCTAATATTGTTCATGTAATACACGTGGCGGTTGATGATTGGCCCAAATACAGTCATCCCGCAACCCAAGTCCACGTCTGCGCATGACTGAGGCTGATCTACAAACCGGAAATCGATTACATGCATGACTTTGCATATACCGCAGCGAGCAGCTCTAGTCCCACGACCACTCTTTCAGTCGCCACGCATGCTCCCCCCTTAGATGCATGGTAAAGCCAAAGTCTACATAGTGCTCCATGTGGGGAATTGTGTGCGTGTGCGTGCGTGTGTGTGTGTGCTTGTGTGCGTGTGTGTGTGTGCGTGTGTTTGTTTAAGCCCTTCATGCCTTCTGTCCAATGTGATTGCATCATTTTTGATGGCGGAAGCTGCCTCTATTGTATGACATCTGCAACATCATCTGTAACATCATCTGTAGCAACAGCAAGGTTACACTTGGTAAAAAAATAAGTCCTCAGTGAATTATACTTTTTGGAGGACTTTTAGAGTTTTCGGCTTAGGCATAAACCTGACAACAGTGAACATAACAAAAGGAGGGTACATATAACGCAAGAACATAGAATCGTATTTTCTGTCTATCTGTCTGTCTGTCTGTCTGTCTGTCTGTCTGTCCGTAGTCTGTCTCTTTACAATGATAAAACTTGACAGCCATATACCATGCAGTCTCGATATGTGAGTAGCGTTCTGCATATATATGATATCAATTATGATCTCATGCCACATGAACTCAAACTATACAAACTCCTTGAGCATTGACAGAGACTTAGGGGCGACAGAGAGGTCGGTTTCCCCGCTGAAATCTGAGGTGGGGATTGGGACGTAGATGCTTATTAAGATTGTCAGTTGAAACATAGAATCGGACGATTCTATGTTCTTGTGTATACCCTGCCTCTGTTTTTTTAAAATTTTATTTTATTTTTCCTCAACCAAAACAACAAACAAACACGATACAATTATGGCATTGAATAATACTTCAACATAATTTGGTGAAGAAGGGGAGACCCAGAAGGAATCGACATTCCCGCTAATAGGACCACCCATAATTCATGTAAAATATTTTTTTTAAATGACAGCACATTCAATTGTAGGAATATAAAGATTATTAGGGAGACAGAATTTTTTAAAGCAATCGGCAAATAGAGTAGGCCTACAACGAAAAAACAAACACTTTACTTCAAAAGATCACTGTTGTCATGCAAGTCTGTGCCGAAACTCTAAAAGTATTTCAAAACGCATCATTCATTCACTGATGACTTAGTTGTTACCTCGCAGTTGTAACTGCGATGTTACAGATGTTGTACAGCATCAATATTTCAGAAATATTTCTTAAACGACCTCTTGTTCGTTCTTTTCTTTACATCCAGGATCATGCATATCTATATGTGTGTGGAACTTCTTTTCAAATATATTTTGCAGTTTTTTTATTAAAAAAGTTTTGCACACGTTTCTTTTAGGTCAGTCAGTTTTGAATATAAAAGAAGTTAATTCAACTTGACATCATTCAATAATAGTTGAATAATTGTGTCGTTAATTTGGATTTTTAGGTTGGTCAACTTTGCTGACAGTTTTTCTGGTGTTTGTCATCAACGCTCTTTTTTCTTCTTTTATTTTGAAGTTAGCCTATACTGCAGTCCAGTGGCGAATCCAGGGGGCAAATCCATCCATGCCCCATTTAGAAATTTGCAAATTTTCACCACCTATTAGGGCGGGGGGAAATGGACGTGGCATTCCCCCATCATCATCAGGTTCGTGTACAGGCTTCAACAATGCAGCGCGGCAGAAGGTGGCAGAGAAGACAGAGAGAAAAAGGAGAAAAACAGCGCATGACTAAAAAAGGTCATCAGCTTTTCTGACGGGCAAAATGTTTTATTTTCACCGACATTTCGACCAAACGACTAAAAAAGTCATCAGTTACACGGCCAAAGACCAACGAAAAAAATTTCAGACCCATGCATACAAGATCCGCCCTTGCTGCAATATATATCCTGATTGCATTAATAATGCTTCTGCGGTTAATAATTAGATAAACTTCTGTCAATTCGCAATGACTCGAACCAGGAAAGCGTTGTTTCCGGCCTGTGCTTGTATCATGTAAGACTTGTAAGTGGAGGAAACTCCTTTTTCTCCCTGCTTGTATCATGTAAGACTTGTAAGTGGACGTGCATACTATACATATAGCTGCAGTATATACATGTATGTTGACATTCAGCAGTTTCATAAAGTTATCTAGTGTTTAGATTTCACGCTTGGATAAACTTTGTTGACATAGTCCTGCAATCACATCATTCACATGTAATGTAATTTGTAGTTTATTTGGCGTCGCTCACAGCATTATCCATGTTAATACTGCAGTTAGTCTATATACCTATAGCGCTAGCTGCCAGTGCGAGTATGCCCCGAGGGAAGGAAGAGGTTTGAGGAGACAGTGCACAGATGTAGGAACCGATTTGTAAAGACACATACAGCATGAGGAGGATGGCGAGGGAATACGAGAGGTCATTCGAGAGGGCAGCAAAGTGGTCATATGAAGATCAAGTCAAATTCAAATCAAAGCAATTCAGCATGGTAAGGGCCAAAGGGTCAAGGGTCAAAGGGACATGCATTGAAGAAGATCAAGGTCCCTTGAATCTGCATGGTATACATGCATGGATTCGGTTGCTAGGTGACCCATTGTTTGTTTCCATATCGACCAACATCAACCGATTGCCATATATATGCATGTATATATTTAGTAAACTATGCTATTATATATAGTTGATGTTCATGCATATTAAAAAACCGACGAGCATGCCTCGAGACCTGTGTATATTCAGCAACATGTTTGAGCAGTCCTGTACCCAGCTTGAAAGGCAAACATCCATGTGTACTTAAGGCATCCAAGTCAAACATATCTTGGCAAAGTAGCTTTAAATAGAGGCTTATGGGTCTGTCTCAAATTTCGTTGTATAGTTGCTGAATTGCTGTTGCCAAGCTGTGTTTCAGTTCAAATCAGCCACAATTAACCCTATATATGTCTACCATGCCTCTTCAAAACTTCCGCATATATATAAAACTCTGTTTTGGCAACGTATACATATATAATACCTTTTTAGCAAAGCCTCTTGGAACTATTATGCCCATGGTAAATTCTCCCAAAATTTGCCCAAATCGCTATATATGTATTTGCTGTATACATACAGATATGGTTAAGAAAACGCCAAAACGATTGAACCATGCAACAGCCATGCAGTCATACATGTATACACTTCATATACAGGATTCGTTAACAGCCCGAATGCATTTGATATATAGGCAAGATACGATAGTGTCTGCAACCACCGGCAATCACTTTTAATAGAGTACATGGCAAAGAAGATAAAATCAAGCAAGGGTAATTTTTGACAGAACTGGAAGTCGTGCTTTTCCGCGAGTGTGAAATACGAGTGTGATCCGCATTCTCTCGTGCACCTCACTTTGGCCGGCTGCATGCAGCGTAGAATCTAGCAAAGCCTTTGATAAGGTTAATCACTTCAAGTCCTTTCATGTATATACACCGGTTACTCACGTGACCTGCATGCTGTTGAAGCTAACGTCATGAACGAATGGTCTTAATGCCCTGCACGGTATACCTTGTATACACGGTATACCTTGTATACACAGTGTATACCTTGTATAGCTTATAACGCTAACCACTGCAGTCCCTTTTAAGTATATACATCGCAGACGCACAGGGAATAAGTTCTTCCCAGAAAACGCTGGTACATTAACTGTCTGATTACAAAGCAGAGTATAACTCGTATACTTTTGCATTCCACCAGACACCATTGTCGGATCACGTCACAGGAGGCCACACAATAAGTCTGCTTGCTATATAGATGCATTCGTAAATTTTGTATACTGCAGGCAGGGCCTGGCAGGCAGACAACTTGTTCTAAATTACCCACATCAATGTCTGATGATACATAGTATACAAGGTGATATAGTCTTGAAAGTGTGAATGTGCCAAAATTTTCTTGTGTTTCAGTCACTGATAATAGGTACACATATGTACCAGCATGCAGAGGGACATGGGGAGCACGAGGGGCATGAGGGGGGGCTAATCGCACTGCCTCTATATCAGCATGACATACATTGCCAATTTATATTGAGAGTGGTCAGGAATCAGCGTCGTGCCACCAATTCCGGTTACTTTGAAGTTCTGGTTGGTTGGAGTCTATAGAAGTACCAACCGTATATTTGAATAATATTTGACAAATCACTGCAATCAGACTTTATACATCAGCAACTATAATAATAATGGGAATGCTGCTGTCCACTGTGTCCAGTTGCCTAATATTAAACTGCTTTTTGCTAATTGCACCTCACCAGAAAAATATCAAACAATTTAAAGTCGGTTATGACAAGACATAAGGCAAGGCATAAGGTAAAGTGTACCACGGTAAGGTATAAGGATAGAGGTATCATGTATGGTAAGGTGTAATTTAATGTGTAAGGTTAGGTACCAGACAAAGTGTAAGGTAATGTATAAGGTAAGAGTTATAAGTATAAGGTATAAGGTAAAAGGTACGGTTCAGGTATAAGGTAAGATACAAGGTAAAGTGTAAGGTACGAGGTAATGTAAGGTATATGGTAAAGTGCAAGGTAAGGTGCAAATTAAGGTATAAGGTAAAGTATAAGGTAAATTGTATAGTAAGGTACATGGTAAGAGACATGGTAGGGTATAAGGTATACAAGGTGTAAGGTAAGGTGTAAGGTAAGGTAGAAGGTAGGGTATTAGGTTGGGGCGAAAAATCTACATTTCACCGACAAAACCAGGCACCCCAGGCTGGAACCGGGTTGGGGCCGATGGAAGAAGGTGGGGTGAGAAAGGCTAAGTGGGAAAGGGGTCAGCGTGGCTGTGGACCAAATATCGAAATTTCCCGGGCAACGCCGGGTAATTCAGCTAGTATAGTATACGTGAAAGCACAACGACGACAGCCAATCATCAATCTTTGTTTGCATCTGGAATCAAACCCAGACCATCAGGATTTCGAAGGATGCGTTTTTATAATATGTTATTGACGTTGTACTTCACTTCGTATACAAGTCACTTCATAGACGAAGCTGCAGTACAACAACTGCAGCACGGTGCGTGTTTCTACGATGTTCTCCTGCAGTGTGCATTACAACTGAGCAAGCCATTCAAGATGCACAGCAAACACTTGAACATTAATACTTCAATGTATGAGCTTCTAAGTATACACCATGCATGCAGCTGGTTTTATATGCTCAGTGGAAAGTATGCAATATCATGGATGTTAATATCAGACACTGCTGTAATTCTTAGCTCACTCGTTTGTATACGTAAATTGCTGATTATACAAAGAATATCAGTCAGTTCAACTATCTGTGCATCTTCAATAATCATGTCTGCTTGTCATATACGAACCTTCTCGCTATATTAGAGAAGAAACATTTCAATACAAACTTTATACACTAAGTAAGAAGAAAAATTCATCAATAAAAACACCGGTTGAACTGACAAAAGAATTTCTTTTTTCTTATCAACTTAAATATGTTCTTGAAAATATGAATACTTGCATTGCAATATTATTTACACAAAATTGAGATTATTACACAGATTTACACTGCAGCTCAAACTTAAACAGGATTTTTTCAACTCATATATGACAGACACAGTCAAGAGATAATCAGTTTAAAACATAATCAAAACATTGATGTGAAGCATGCTAAATAAGCAAGTACATTTTGAAAAATAAGAAATACACAGAACAATGTTTAGTATAATCTAAAAGCCATCAAGTTATTTTGACATATGCTAAAACATATTTGACGAGTAAACTATGGTAAGAGATATTCTTATGACATACTTTATAATTATGATATTTAGAAATTGTACACAAGATGGGCAACAAAGGTTTTTGCAAATGTTTTTGCCAGAAGTAAGAATTTTAAAACAAGTTTGACAGGTTTAAAGGGAATTCATATTTATGCACCAGAGCCAATTTTCAACAAAAAGCAGAACAAAAGTGATATCACTTTTAGTGAGTCCACGCACTGTTTTTTGACGACCCAAAAAACATAGCGCAGCTACAGGTATAAAAAAACGATTCTAACAAGTCGCATTTCAAATAATTGTTATCAAATAAACTTGACATTGCCAGATAATCATCATTATTATTATTATTTAGAAAAGAAACATGTAAAAACGTAACTGCACATCACCTAGCAAAATGACTGTCAAGTTGTAAATAAAGAAGTTTTTAGATCAATAATCTTGTTACTAAAACAATAAAATCGAAATTTCTAATTTAAAACAATGACAGAGGTCTCAATCTCAAACAAAATGTGTATTCAGACAAGTTTCAAATGTAGGCTTAAAGGTAATTCATATTTACGAGCCAGGTCTTAGAGGTAAAGCTATAATCACAACTTACTCTAATAAACAGTGAGTGCAGAGAAATTATGAGTTAAATTAGAGTTAAGAAAATATGCCGCTGATGAACGGAGATTGTCTCAATGTCAATTGTCCTCGTTTCCTTGAGAATGGCCCCAAATCTCCGGATTTAAACCTGATGGATGATAATTGATCATGCGTGGAGAGCTATGCTGGAGAAATATCGCAATCTGAGGCCAAAATCATGAGCCATTAGAAAATTGATGGTCGCAATTGGAGTCAATTTGGAAGATTTACCTCTGAAATACAGCAACAAAAGCCACGAAGAACTGTGCAAAGAGACTCATAACAAGTGAGAGTCTGGTGTTGAACACATTGAACACAAATTGTGAAGCACTATCAAGTTCATTGATAGCAATTATTTGAAATGTGACTTTGAAAAATCTTTTTTGTTGATTCTGGTTGAATCATGTTTTCTGGATTGTCAAAAAGCAATGGATGGGCTCACAAACAGTAATATAACTTTTGTTCTGTTTCAAAAATTTTGGTGATAATTGGCTATTGTACATACATATGAATTGCCTTTATGATTCTGAAAGTTGGTTTAAAAATTCTTACTTCTGGCCAAGATATTGGGAAAAAACTTAAAGGAGTTAATTTGGCCCACCGTGTAGATTCATCAACAATTCAGCTCCATCTTCAGATTAATAAATTAAGAATGTTTGATTTAAGCATGATATAGATAAAGTATTTTGAGTGTTCACGTTAACAGAAAAAACACCATGCAGTACTTCTTCAATGAGCCGCACATGTTGAATGTCTCTGCCATGAAAATTATTTTCAAACTAAACAGAAACGCAAAAAATGTCAGTATATATGGCAGAACTCCGCTGAAATAGATTCTTCATAGGTGAGATGATAGTGCATGGAATGGGATATAAACAGCTGCACAAAAAACGCGCTACACAATTTTATGAAGAAGCTCCTTGACCTTATATATAGGCCTAAATATAATAATATAGTCACACATGAAATTTCCAATGAAAATTGCATGACGTGCACGAAAATACAACAGCTTCACAACTTTCCGCGAGGTTCGAATGAATGTAGAAAAGTAAAACAATAGTAAATTGAATTTTGAGTATTAAATTAATCAGAAATGTCAATAATCAAGCAATGCTGTTTCATTGGAGATTAGAAACATCGGCATTCATAAACAAAATGAAAATTCAATTATTTGACAAATTATTTGAAGCAAACCGAGTTCTATTTTGGTCAAAACAACTGAAATTTCATTTCTTTCAATTATTTGAAAAATTATTCGAACAAACTGAGTTCTAATTCATGTTCTGAGTATATACAGTATACCTATATAAGATCCACGTTTAATGAGAAATCTCACATCGGTAGCACACAAATGATAAATTAAGAAAGTACTTATCTGTCGATCATGAGCCTTAAAGAAGGAATCTTTTCTTCAGATATATGACACAAAACTCTTGCTACGTCATCGGTAGATTTATGTTTTAAACTCCACAGAATTGACCGCATGCAAAGTTCACAGCCACAGTTGGATTCTCAAGCTATCATTCGAAACACATGCAGTTGTGTCCAGCAACTTGTAAACACACAAATATCCTTGCGTTGCAAAGATTCGTGAGTAGCTGTATACCTTGAATGTCTTTACGCATCAACCGCATAATGTCCAGAATGTTGAGAATGCGAAAATGGTTCGACCGTAATCCATGGGACAAACTACAGCTGCTGCGACGCTGCCGTGCATGGTGCGTTGCATCATGGGATACTATTATGAGGCGATTGCATTTCGCGTGTTTACTCTTTGTTCTTTGCATGTACAATGTACATAGTATACATGGTATAACCTAAGCGTCAGATATTGTACATGCAAACGGCGTGTGTGCAGGAATCGAATTCAGTGTAGCCCACGCTTCACACAGAAAGTATGCAACATTCTATGTATGTACAGAAAGGCAAAAATCTCATCGTGTCTGGAGTTATGATAAATTGCGAAAACACAGAAGTCAGATCATTAAACTTTCCGAGTAAATTTCCTCTATGAATGAGACTTGTATCCGGCATCTCATGCGCGGTCATCGCATCCACCATCGATTGTAAACAACTCAAGTATAATTATATAAGACATTTGTCTAGCGCCGTATAGTTTGCAGAAGCCATCGATAATTATTATTCTCCAGATTTATGGACTTCGTGTATTCGCAATTAAATCGCAACCTCGGAAATCCATGAAGCATGGACTGCTGCACTGCGTCGATTGCTATTTGATAGAACTCCATGATTGGGACGGATTCTGCAACATGTGCCGTTCTCTACTGTACGTATATATACAGCAACGCACATCATAGTCGTGCTGTGAATTGACCGATCCTGCATCATGTGCAGTGTTGCATGAGGACGAACTAATTGTAAAGGAATGCATGAAGGACTCTTGTTATCTCTCTGATCAGTCGCCTCCCTATATCTATCGATAGAACTCTATTGTGTATTGAATGTCACTGGTGGTCAGATCAACTCTATTGTGTATTGAATGTCACTGGTGGTCAGATCAACTCTATTGTGTATTGAATGTCACTGGTGGTCAGATCAACACTATTAATGTCACTGATGGTCAGATCAACTCTATTGTGCATTGAATGTCACTGATGGTCAGATCTAGGTTTTCAGATCGCAATCCATTTCAGATTCATTCTATAGGTCACCCTCATTTTCATAATATTTATATTTGTGTCATATATATATATCCACAAATTATAATACGTATATATATATAATAATATATTTAACGTGATACGTTTGAAATTGGGTCGTCGTCGATCAGAGGGGTTGGTCAGTTGTTCTGGGAGTTATACTGAAGCTGTAGTGATCGGATATTGCTGGACATTGACTGACCACCTGCAGTCGTGTGTTGCACGACGTGCATATTACCTCCCGTCGGGTATAAGGATGGTCGGTGTTGCTGGTGCTGCTGGTGGTGCTGCTGCTGGTGGTGCTGCTGCTGCTGCTGGTGCTGCTGCTGCTGGTGATGGAGGTGAAGGGACTGATGGATCGTCGAGGGGTCGTTAGAAGATGACGACGACGATGACGAAGCTGCTGCAGTCGTCGTTTGGTGAGAAGGCAGAAGAAGACCGCTGCAGTCTGTGGGGCTGATGACGACGACAGCGGCGGCGGCGGCGGCGGTCGAGTAGTGGCCGGACTGCAGAAGGTGGACGGACGAGGAGGAGGCGGCGGCTGGAGGCGACGCAGCAGGGGCACAGGCAGACACCGGGGCAGCAGCCACCGGGGCAGCCGCCACCGGGGCAGCAGACGGGGCAGCACAGGTACCCACTCCACCGCAGTGCAACGGAGAGTCGGAATGACTCGATCCCCCTCCACCTCCTCCTACTCCGCCTCCCATGCCACAGTGAAGCGGACTGTCTCCCTCCGATCCGCTGCCCGCTCCACCTCCTCCTCCTCCACCACTTCCACCTCCGCCTCCAGGGATGACGAGTATCTCTCCGTTGGGACCGATGGGTCCAGCCGGCGTCATCCTCTTCTCCTTCTGTCTCCGGTTGCAGAACCAGACCCGAACGACCTCCTTCTCCAGCTGCAGTTCGTCCGACAGTCGCGCGATGTCCGGAGCTGTCGGCTTCGGCTGCTTCAGGAAGTGCGACTCCAGTGCGCCCTTCACCGTCACCTCGATGCTCGTTCGCTTCTTCCGCTTCCGTCCTTGAGCAGCGATCTTGTCGATACTCGTTGGAGACCCGCTCGTCGAGTCAGCCTCCTCCAACCACTTCTGGAGCAGCGGCTTCAGCTTGCACATGTTCTTGAAGCTGAGCTGGAGCGCCTCGAAGCGGCAGATCGTCGTCTGAGAGAAGACGTTACCGTAGAGCGTGCCAAGGGCGAGACCGACGTCCGCCTGGGTGAAGCCGAGCTTGATCCGGCGCTGCTTGAACTGCTTCGCGAACTGTTCAAGGTCATCGGAAGTGGGAGTGTCGTCGTCGGACTGTCCTCCTTCTCCCGTCGGATCGAGGGAGTCGTCCGGATTGAGCGCCCCCCTCCAGCACTGGCTGGGCGACGGATACCCTCCGTTGATCATATACCCCGACAGACCGACAACGTCGCCCCCATTCGGTGCCCCCACCGCCCCCGCTGCTGCCGCCGCTGCAACCAACTGATGCGTGACCGGCTGCTGCTGCTGCTGCGATGACGACGATGGCGTTGAGGACCAGAGGGAATGCATCGATGGCATCGTGCCCCCTCCTCCCCCTACCCCTCCCCCTCCTCCGCTGCGATGATGCAGAACCTGCTGCGCAGCGGCGGCGGCAGCGGCGGCAGAGTCGGTCTGGGATTCGACTCCTCCACCGTTGAGGTCGCCGTTCTTCCAGGCGCTATGCATGGCCGAGTAGGAGGAGGTGAGGCCCTGGAGCCACTGTCCTTGAACCCCGATACCTCCTCCTCCTCCTCCTCCTCCTCCACTGACGCCACGGTAGTTGGCATTCGAGTATTGTTCGTGCATGTACTTCATCTCGTCTTGTGTAAGGTCCCGATGTTGCTGCTGCTGCTGTTGCTGTTGTGATGTCTGCGATTGCTGTTGAGGCTGTAAGTGCTGAAGCTGTTGGTGGTGGTGATGGTGATGGTGGTGATAGGTTTGACCAAGCAGGTGCATCGTTGACAGTCCATTCACGTCGTTGCCCGGCGTAGTTGTCCCATAGCAGGAACCGACTAAATACGGGTCGACAGAAGCAGCGGTTACGGCCATAATATCGTCGTCGTCGGTCGACAGACCAGCAGTAGCCGCGCGCTATCAACACTTAAAAGAATCTAACTTATCTGACTTGCAAAACGACCGAAACGACGCCGTCCGTAATAAACTCCACTTATCCGACCGCACGGCCACGCCGATCGCAAGCGCTGTCGGCCACGCCCCCTCGACGCTGATTGGCCGGCCAACGCTTGATTGACTGGCCATCGGCGACGCCGCACTTCAAGCCCAACCGCGGTTGCTAACCAAACGCCTTCGTTCGTCGCCCAACCGTCGCGCAATCAGAATTCTAAGCAGCAGCTGCAGCAGCAGCGGAGGAAGAGACAGAGTCCGCAGCCATCGCAGCCGTCGTCTCATTCCCTCGTGACTACACAAACAGACACCGACCGATCTCTCTTCCTCCTCCTCCTCCTCCTCCACCCACTACCACCTCCTCCTCCTCTACCACCTCCTCCACATTTTCCTCCTCTATCACATCCTCCTCCCTGTTCTCCTCCTCCTTCCTCCTCCTCCACTTCCTTCTCCTCCTCTACCTCCTCTACCACCTCCTCCTCCCCTACCACCTCCTCCACCTTCTCCTCCCCCTCCACTTCCTTCTCTTCCTCCACCCACTACCACCTCCTCCACGTTCTCCTCCTCCTCTAGCTTTTAATCTTGCACCATCTCCTCCTCTACTCATTCTACTTCTCCACTTCCAGCTGTTCGTCCTCTTCCTCATCTTCATTGATGATGATGTTGATTGTGATGATGTCGTCATCATCCTCATCATCATCATCATCATCATCATCATCATCATCATCATCATCATCATCATCATCATCATCATCATCATCATCATCATCATCATCATCATCAACAGCAGCATTCGCATTCTGCATATGTTCTTGTCGATCTATTATACTCTTCCCTAATATCTGTTTTCCCTTTCGACTTTCCATTTATCCCAATGCATCATCTGCCTCCACTTCTGCCTCCTCCACCACTTCCTCCTCCTCCACCACTTCCTCCTCCGCCTCCTCCTCCTCCTCTTCCACCTCTTCCTTCACCTTTTCCTCCTCGTCGTCCTCCTCCTCCTCCTCCTCTTCCTCCTCCTCCTCCTCTTCCACCTCTTCCTTCACCTTTTCCTCCTCGTCGTCCTCCTCCTCCTCCTCTTCCTCCTCCTCCTCCTCTTCCTCCTCCTCCTCTTCCACCTCTTCCTTCACCTTCTCCTCCTCCTCCTCTTCCTCCTCCTCCTCCTCCTCTTCCTCCTCCTCCTCTTCCACCTCTTCCTTCACCTTCTCCTCCTCCGCCTCCTCCTCCTCCTCCTCTTCCACCTCTTCCTTCACCTTTTCCTCCTCCTCGTCATTCCTCTTCCTCCCATTCTCCAGAGACCATTCAAGCGCGACCCATATACACGATGCATGCATGATCTTGCCACGGCTGATCTACCATCTTGCCTTTTCCCGGTGGGTATATATACCTACCTATACCTGTCTGTCTGTGTATATATTGTCGGTCTGTGTTGTGTTTGTCTGTGTCTTTCTGTCTTGATGACGGTCTGTTAATCCGCCTGCAATCTATGTATACAGCCTGCACCGTTGTCCGTCCTCTTGTTCGTCCTTCGGTTCGTCCTCCTTTGTCCTGCAGTCCGCTTTGGCCTTTTGTTGACAAGTTAGAACAACGCCGCTGGTTGTGCATGCAGTTGGTGGGTGGGTTTGTGTGGGAGTGGATGGGGGCAAAAGCCGATGCTTTGGAGGGGAGAGAGAATAGGGGAGGCTAGAGATGCGCAGTCGGACTTTATGGTCCATGCTGCAAATCAGACTATTAATCCTTTTCAATTATACACAAATGAATACTCAAATTAATTTCAAAGACACCGCTCCGCTTAAGCGCTGATTGCGAGCCATTGTCTATAGCGGTCGCCAGTGACGCTGCTAAGCGCTGAAGCAAAGCAACGTCGCGACTCGTAAGTATAATTGACGCTCGTCGTTGCTCGAGCTCTCTCTGCTCGTTCTTGTTCGGAATCATTCTGCAGTAAGTGAGTAAGTAAGTAAGTATAAGTCAGTTCGCTTGTTTTCATGCAGAAGTCTTGTTTGCGGTCTTTCCCTAATGTGTTTGCTCAATGGCTGTGGACCTGCAGATAAATCGCACATGTGGATGTGGATACGAAGTGTGCACAGTGCACCTGGAACGTGTGTAAATCCTTTGTACGAACCGCTTCAATTGCACGACCGCGGAGGATATAGTCTCAGACTTGATAATGGATCTTGGTATAGACTTGTGATGGAAGTTCAGCATTCAACGGTTGGCCTGATGTGGATTCATTTAATCGTATATATATAGGCCTATATATACGAGAGAGAGAGAGAAAGAAAGAGAGAGAGAGAGAGACAGACAGAGAGAGAGACAGAGAGAGACAGACAGACAGACAGAGAAAGAGAGAGAGAAAGAGAGAGAGACAGACAGAGAGAGAAAGAGAGACAGAGAGAGAGAGAGAGAGAGAGAGAGAGAGAGAGAGAGAGAGAGAGAGAGAGAGAGAGAGAGAGAGAGAGAGAGAGAGAGAGAGAGAGAGATTAAACATACCCCGCCTCTTCACTTCTTAAATTTAGATTAAACAATAAACATTGCTCATTTATTTAACTAAACCAATTATCCATGCATGGCATATATAGTTTGTATCATTTTATGAAACACGGTGTATTATTAAGTAGTATTTGTTGACCTCAAAAGAAACAAGTTCTTTGCATGCATGTTAGCGAAAGAAATATTAAATGAAAGTTAAGACGTTTTGCTGGCACATATATAAGAAAATGATTATAGTTAACAAACAACTTAACATGCACTTCATGCATGCAGAAGAAAAGTATATCTTATATTATAATTCCGAAAGTTTGTCCTTCCATATGTTTGTTTGTACGGATTTTGACTCTTCGTAACAAAATAGGCTCGGACATGAAACAGCGTCGGTTTGCCAAAATTTTTGCAATTGATTCTTACACCCAAATTATAAGGCCAACGCAACTATATATTTCAGCTTTTAATTCACTTTAAAACCAGAGCTATTATCGTTTTAATCCTTACAGCAGCCATCTTGCCGTATTTAGTAAAGAGGCCACAGCCCGCATGACGTCATTCACGCCCAATAATAATTTCCGTTTATCAACAATCCGAAACCGGTTACAGTTTATAATTATGCAGCTGAAACAACTATGCTAACAGAACAGACACACTGCAATAATTTATTAGGCCACAGTCAGCACACACACCAGCCCCTCAGGGACGGGTCATGTTTGGCTTTTGGGGGAAGCGGGGTGGGTGGAGGGTTACAGAAAACCCGAAATTTAGCGGTCAACGCTGGGTTCCCCAGAGGAGAAGTGTTGAAAACCCGAAATTTCCCGGGCAACGCCGGGTGACACATCTATAGTATATTATAAGAAGATCTCTAAAAGAGACAGCAATTGCAAGTAAATGACCCATCACGATCATAATCATAATCATAATCACAATCATAATCATAATCATAATCATAATTAGAATAAACGAAAAGTTTCAGTGTTCAAAGCTCGACGATTTTAACAATAGATGACACACACAAAAGCAATTCTTCAACGACATAATATATCGATAATTAATTCCATTTTTCAAAGCTTTACTCTCAAGCTGTAAACGCCGGGCATCAGGTTATTCATGAGCGCTGCTGCTGGTCAACTTTAAAATAGAGGAAGTGCTGACGTGTGTCTTAATTCGCTACATGTGCTGTCATATTTCACGGCACCGGATGGAATACATATATACATACATCTGATGTATACATACATCTGATGTATACATACATCTGATGCATACATCTGATGTGTATATACATCTGATGTATACATACATCTGATGGTATACATACATCTGATGTACACATACATCTGATGTATGTATACATCTGATGTACACATACATCTGATGGTATACATACATACATTTGATGTATGTATACATCTGATGTAAACATTCATCTGATGCATACATCTGATGTGTATACTATATATATATACCTGGGCAGAAAGTCTGTCTGCATGCACGTCCACTGAGGAGATGCATGGCTGCAGCGTTGGCGTCGTCTCCTCTCAACTGCATGGGCAGGGGCAGGGGTAGGGGTGAGGGCATGGGATGGTCAGGGGCAGAGGCAGAGGCAGGGGCAGGGGCAGGGGCAGGGGCAGGGGTGAGGGCAGGGGATGGTCAGGGGCAGGGGCAGGGGCAGGGGTGAGGGCATGGGATGGTCAGGGGCAGGGGCAGGGGTGAGGGCAGGGGATGGTCAGGGGCAGGGGCAGGGGTAGGGGTGAGGGCATGGGATGGTCAGGGGCAGAGGCAGGGGCAGGGGCAGGGGCAGGGGCAGGGGCAGGGGTGAGGGCAGGGGATGGTCAGGGGCAGGGGCAGGGGTGAGGGCATGGGATGGTCAGGGGCAGGGGCAGGGGTGAGGGCAGGGGATGGTCAGGGGCAGGGGCAGGGGTAGGGGTGAGGGCATGGGATGGTCAGGGGCAGAGGCAGAGGCAGGGGCAGGGGCAGGGGCAGGGGCAGGGGCAGGGGCTCTGCTTCGGAGGGTGTCGTCGTGGGTCTCTGTGCAATTAGGAGAGAGGACGTTTGCTGGACGAGCACTGAATCTGAAATGACCTCAGAGGCGCCCTCGGCAGCATATACAGCTCGCGGCAGGTCTCCAGGTTATACGATCGGAGACAGGACGAGGAGAAGAAGGAAGAGGAGGACGACGAGGCAGAGGAGGAAGAGGAGGACGACGAAAACTACGAGAACGAGGAGGAAAAGAAGGAGGTTGGTTGCGTCCGACCGACTTAAACAAGCAGACTGTGAAACAATTGGCTGACGAAAGAATAAGTGAGAAAGAATAATTCGTCTGTTTTCTGCAATGCGTGGCATGCGATGCAGCTTCTGGCATTCCTTCTGCTCAGACCAACAGTTTCTCATGAGGTCTACCACAACCATAACGTTTTTCTGCAGATCCAGTAGCGTAAATTTTTGCGATCAGTCGATTCAAGGCTGCGATGGACCGGTTTCGGTTAGGAAATTCCTTTTAAAACGACGGAAATATGGCGTTATTGTTTGTTAATTTAGAAAGTAAAGTGGGTAGTTGCACACAATAATTTCCTATCTTTTTCATGTTGGAAACTTAAAATTTTCTTTGACAAACAATAACGCCATATTTCTGTCATTTCCATGTTAGGGGACAATAATAAATGTGGTTTCGGCAAAGACGATTTGAGTTTAATAAAACAAATTATATATAGAAGAAAAATACTACGGTGCAAAAAAGTCTTCAAGTAATTTTCTTGGTCTGCTTTCTTTCAAGAGAAACTCCAAGAGTTCATTTCACCAACTCTTTGGTCCCAATAGCCCTGATCTTAATCCACTGGATTACAAAATATGGAGCGTCCTTCAAGAACGCGTTTATCAAACTCGCATAACCACCTCAAGCGAATTGCGGAAGAATGGAATCGTTTTGATCAAGGGATTGTTGACAATGCAATCAATGAATGGCGAAAGCGCCTTAGAGCATGCAATCGAGCCAATTGAAGACATTTTTGAACATAACAGCAAATGTTGCAAACAATAACTTCATATCTTTTACATGCTGCCATGGAAACTTAAAATTTTCGTTGCCCAAATTTGAATGTGCATAACTTCGGACTCTGTTCGTAGAATTGGACACAATTTTCAGGAAACATTGATAATTTATCTCTCTTACATTCTCCGAAATTGTATAGAGTTTCATTTAGAATTGACAAGTATACCGTCAAAACAAAAAGGGTATCAGTTCAATTGGGACACCTGTATATATGGGAATTCCAGCTGAATTCCATTTCGAAATATAGATGCATGGGTTGAGTGGAATGGGGGAGTACATTTATATGGGTTGAGATTTGGGCGAAGATTTCAAGGGGATCCGCTGCACGATTCGTACGCACACGTAGGCACACACAGACTGATCAACAGGGACAGCCGACGCAAACAAACAATCGTCATCAAGTGGTACACACACACACGCACACACACGAACACACACAGAACTAAGTGCGTGTACGAGAATACAAACGACGACGACGACGACGGTGACGACGAGAATAGAGGAACGGGGAGGGATGGGGAGGGGAGGGGCCGGTGTGTATAACTTCGCTACCCCAGGGCTGTACTCAAGGGTACACGCGGGTATAAAGCGTATACTCACCTCAGTTTATAAGGCCAAGTGCATACGCAGGCAAAAATCGCGAATTACGAAGGCAAAAAATCATGAAAGTAGAGCGTTTTAAGCTGTTTGAAAGGTTTTCAGGGCGAAAAATCACGAGAAAAGCTCCGATGACTGAAAAAGTCGTCAGAAATTTCGATGATTTAAAAAACAAAAAAAGGTCGTCAGAAATGTCGATGACTAAAATAATTTTTGGCCCAAAAAGTTGACTTTTAAGGCGGCTCGTGATAAATAATGAAATTTCTAAATGGGGGCCATGGTAGGATTTGCCCCTCTGGATCCGCACCTTGCTTTAATATATATATATATATATATATATATATATATGGAATCCTGCAGGGCTTAAAGTGTGCCTGGACGGTCATGGACGGCGTCCATGCACTTATTTTAAAATCTGAACTCCGTCCTGCCACTTATTGGCCAGCACTGACTGGAAAAGTAAGGGGCGTCCAGGCACTTCTTTTGGAAAGGTAAGGGGCGTCCAGGCACTTATTTTTCCACACTTTTAGCACTGGAATCCTATAATAAAGTCCATGCAGGGCTGAAGCCCCTCAATCCCGTCGACGGCTGATAACTGAAACTGATATCGACAGAATATAAGGAAAGATTAATTATCAGACACGCAGCTAGGAAACTATATAATTATGATTATAAAGGCATGGAAATAGAGGGAAAAGATCTCCAAACTCCAGGTGACAAATTAAGATAGAGAGGTCGTCAAAATGGATCAATGCAACTGCGAGTTTGCTATAGCCCCTCTCATCATCAGTCTCATGTAAGGAACTCCGAATTCGTTAGTATATTATATTGGTGTGTGCAATTACCTTTACGTGTATAACTGTATAATATAATATGTCAGGTGCCATTGTAGCTGTGTCACTGCGCCATATAAATTGTCGTGATTATTATAATTATTAGGGGTTGCCCGTTCAATATATGCATGTATTTTGGTTGGCGTGCATAAATTGATGCCCCGTTTGTGTGTATGATGGCTCTGGTTGCAAGGTGTGTCCTATGGTGTGTCTGTGTGCGTTTGGGTGTGTCTGTGTGCGTTTGGGTGTGTCTGTGTGTATCTGTGTCCTGTGGTGTGAATGCGCGTCTGTGTGTGGGTGTATGTGTGTCTGTGTGCGTTTGGGTGTGTCTGTGTGTATCTAGATGTGTCTATGTGTGTCTAGGTGTGCCTATGTGTGTCTGGGTGTGTCTGTGTGTGAGTGTCTGTATGTCTGTGTGTGTGTGTGTGCGTTTGTGTGTGTATGTGTGTGCCTCTGTGTGCGCGTGTGCGTGTGCATCGGTGTGTGTGTGCGTTTGATGATTTTGGATGACTTGGTGTGTTTTTGTGTGTGTCCTGCACGTCTGTATGTTGGCCGTGTTTGTCTGGTGTCTCCCATGTCTGGGGCTGTGTGTGATGAGTTTGTTTGTTTTGTTGTCCAATGTCTGTTTGTTAGATGTCTTACTTTTGTTTGTATATGCATTGCGTCGTTGTCGTCATGTCTTTGTGTTGCATGCAGTTAAACTGCAGTTCAATGTCTTCTTCCTCTGCTTTGCCGACGACGACATACAGATATGAAACAGATTGTCAAGTTTCGAGGGGATGGGGGGGACATAGACGAGATTTGCGGAGGGTGGGTGGGTGGGTGGGGAACAGCAGTCAGGTCAATCGGAGCCGACACGACTAACTTTCGAGTCGAGTGTGTTTGTCAAAGCGTGTGTAATTGATTGTAAGTCAATGTTTGCCAGTGCCGCTACTTACAGACGTCGGTCGAGGCCCCCCTCCGCTTTGTTGTATGCCCGCTGACATGGCCGACGGCGTCTCCCCACCCTCATTTACAGGTAGGCATTGAGATATAGAGCCAGACAGACAGATATGGAGGCAGAGAGAGACAGAGGTACAGAGGGCGGGGCGAAGACAGAGACACGAAGAGATTCATTGATGCAGTATGATATATATATATATATATATATATATATATATACAAAGAGAGAGAGACAGACAGAGACAGAGACCGAGACAAAGACAGAGACAGAGACAGAGACAGATACAGAGACGTAGATAGACAGCGTGGGCAATCAGGCTGACAGACAGATACAGACAGGAAATGAGAATGGAATTAAAAACAGAATTGAGAGGGACAGAGACAAAAAGAAATATCGGAGGAAAGAAGGAAAGAAGGAGAGAACGACTGAGGGAAGAAAATGAGTAAGAAAGGAAGAAAGGAAAGAATGAAAGTAAAACGACAGAAACGAGAAGAAAAGGAAAGAAGGAGGGTAATGGAAGGAAAGAGAGGAACTGCGCTATAGAAGTATGGAAAGTGGAGCAGAGAGTTGCATGCACGAATGTCGAGAGCACATACATGTCATGTATGTCATGCATGTCATGCATGTCATACATGTCATACATGTCATACATGATGTCATACATGTATGCGGATGGATAAAATGAAAGGAAGAGAATGAATGGACGGAGTGATGGAAGGACGAACCGATGGAAGAATGGAAAGATGAGAAAGAGTGGAATGATGGAAAGATGGATGTATGAGTGGAGGTTGGATGAAAGGATGGATGGATGGATGGATGAACGAGTGGTTGATTCTTCTGTCCATCCACCAATAATGGCATGATGGCAATGGAGAAAGATCATTCAAAGAACAAAAGTATACGTGTGCTGAAGATACATGATAATTATTTGAAAGTAAACTGCATGGATGCCATAAATTCAAACCGAGTCTGGATTGGACTGCGGCGTTTGACAATGTAGACTGTATCATATATATGTGTGTGTATATATACGATGACAACCAGTGTGAGAATTGTGGAAAATTGACAGGGGTTATCCAGATAGAGTTGGGGGTGTGAAAAGCAGACTTTAATATGGGACCCTAAGAAAGACTGGGTTGAACCCCCTCAGCCCCTCGGTAATTCTAACCCTGATGACAACTTATTAGCATGTCTCAAAATCTTTTATGGAATTGATGCCTCCTTTGAATTGTACTCAGTCCTTCTGGATGGCTGCAGGTTAAAATATCCTGGTGGTAATTAATCAGAGATATGTTTTCAGATTTTCAGTGGACGGCAAAACTTGTCTAGCAGCAGCTGGCTAAATTGCCAAGTTTGTGATCTGTCGGTTATCATTAATGTGGGTTGTGTGATAAGGTGATTAATAAGGAGAAATCTTATAAAACAAAAGGTAGGTCTACGGCAAGTGTTTTGAATTAATGATGACTGCAACTCACCGTAGGCCTATATGGACCTACATAATTATATTCCACTTATAGGTTAGTGCTATATAGTTGGATGGCTGAGAACAGAACAGCTATATACCCCCCCCCTCAAAGTCCGACTCAACTGGCTCGCTTGGCTACACCGGTAAGGCCGCGCGTCTGCACGCAATTCACTCTGTGAAAGAGCGTGCGGGTCGCGGTTCGATTCCCGAAGGTGGCTATTTCAGAGATTCAAATCTCGGGCTAGCACGGTCCGTCCACGGGGACCTAAATGGCGTGGCGACACTAATCATCTTCGATATGGCAGTGTCGTTAAACATGTAACAAACAAAAAAAAGTCCGACTCACACCTCATCGTGGTGAGGGGGTGAACAATCAAGTAGGGGATGGCCTGCTGGGGCTATGCCAACAGTGGTGAAGGTCTCGACCGAAGGACCACCTAGGGCGCTACGCGTGTTGAACAGGCTCAGCAGGAACCCTGAAAAGATTGGCCAATGTGAGCGGCAGGTCTCGGGCAGCAGTGAGACTTTAATGGACCTGACGGAGGATCCAGCAGGACAACGGTGGGTTCATATCAATGTAGGGCGTGTCTGGTAAACCCGGAATATGGCCTCCATACTGCGAGATGGAGAGTAACTGGGGAACCTACCATCTCATCATCTCCAAACAGCATCGTGAATAATGGAATCCAAAGAACGCTGGAGGAATATTGTTCATGATGCGGCCGAACCTCGACACGAGGATGGCTGAGAACAGAACAACTATATAGTTGAGAAGTTATAATTATAGATGCGTCTTTTAGAATGGAGATGATTGCCTCAATTAATGCTATCATTACTTATATGTTATACGATGGAATATCTATGTTTAATTTTATTTTCTGCAATCATAGACATGTAGATGTAGTGACGAATGAGGTCTATTGTTTCATCACATGCGCTGACATACTTGTGGGGCGCGGTGGTGTAGTGGGTATGCTCGTTGCCTTGCAGCCGAAGGGTTGCAGATCGAATCCACCTCAAGTCGCCGCGTAGGGGCCTTGGGCAAGTCCTTCACTCGCAAATGCTCGGCGCTTCGGCGTGAAACTCCGATGCAGTGTCTACAGGGTGAGAATTGCCGGGGGGTTGGGGGGTTTCAACCCCCCTAGTCTTTCTTAGTGCCCCATAGTAAATTCTATTTTTCACACCCCAATTCCAAGTTTATCATAGGCCAACCCCTCCAGTTATTTTTCCACAATTCTCACACTGAACTGTGTCTGCGCTGCAGTCGAAAGCGCTTCCGAGTAGGTCTTGAAGTGACGCTATAACAAGTGCACAAACAAACAAACACATGTGCATATAAATAGTTGATTGGTATAATAGGCCTACGTAAGATTTATATTGAATTTGCCCCGCCCTCCAGTTGACGATCATGCATGGTGGCCATGGGATAAAAATTAATCACTCCGCTTGTGACTCTATCTTTACACGCTGCACTGCATTATGAAAGAACAAACGAATGAAAGAACAAACGAATGAAAGAACAAACGAACGGACGAAGGGACGAACGGACGAAGGGACGAACGGACGAAGGGACGAATGGACGACGTAAGGAGCAATGGTGACATCTGGCGAATGACGTTGAATACGACATGATCTTGGCAGTGCGTATAAGTATATGAAGCTACGTATTATTAGATCTTCGGTGCATATCCAGATATCACATTGAACAACTCTCCCCGTATACGACCAATTTCATTGCCAATGTCACTGTGTCTTGTTACATCTGCAGATGCAGCTGTTTCAGCTCTGCGTCCAATGAAAGGATTCCATCATACCATGGGTATGAGTGACGCACAAGTTGCAGAAGTATCTTAGAATTTTACGACATGGCAGAAGGAAGGAGAGATGCTCGCTGCACAAAACGGTTTCACGAGAAACATCCAACGTTGTAGATGGATGGATGGATGAATAAATGGATGGATGGATGAATGGATAAATGGATGAATGGATGGATGATGGATGGATGGATGGATGAATGAATGGATGGATGAATGGATGGATGGTTGGATGGATGAATGAATAAATGAATGGATGGAAAGAAAGTAGTCAAATGCGCAGTGGACACCTACGGGCTTTTAGCCCACGGATCATGAAGATGAAGAAGAATACGTCTTAAATAATAGAAAGCCTTGACTGATCTTTGCAAGGTCAGACAGTAACAACACAAGATCACCAACTGGCAAATATTATTTTATTCTTCTTCTTTTCGTTCTCTGTCCTCAGTCAGGTTCGTATGTTTGACGTCTCCATTCTTCTCTGTTCTGTGCTTTCTTTTCAGCTTCTGATAATCATAACCGTCTTTCATCATCCAGTTCAACAGCCTTTGTCTTGGTCTACCTCTCGTTCTTTTCCCGTCTATTTTCCCCTCTATGACTGTTTGTAGCATCGAGTCTCCTCTGAGTGTGTGCCCGATCCATCTTCTTTGCCTTTCTCTAATTGTGTGTATCATCGGTCTCTTTTCTCCAACTCTTCTCAATACCTCCTCATTCCTTATATGATCCCTCCAGCTGATTCTTTCTATCCTTCTCCATATCCACATTCCGAATGCTTCTATTCTCTTGCTGTCTTCCATCCTCATAGTCCATGTCTCTGATCCATATAGCATCACACTCCACCCCAAGGTTTTTATCATTTTCTTTTTCACCTCCTTATTGATTCATCCTCTCAGTAGCTCTCTCTACTTTTCAAAATGCATCTTTTCCTAGTACATACGTTGTATTTCTCTTGTGACATCTGGCATCCTCCGTAATCGTACTACCGAGATAAGTAAATTCCTTGACTTGTTCTAATTCTTCTCCATCTATGAATATTTTAACTATCATCGCCTCTCCTTTGCTTTATTCCCATAACCTTTGTTTTCTTTATGTTGATTTTCATTCCATTTTCTTTTGATGTTGTGTTCAGTCGGTCCATCATTGTTTGTAACCATTCCTGATTTTCTGCCATCATTGCTTGATCATCTGCGAATCTTAATGCCCTGATCCACATTCCTCCCACTTTTATCCCTTCTTCTAGTTCCTCCAATGCCTCATTGATTATTTTATATATATATATAAATATATATATATATATATGTTGACCAGCAATGGTGACAGTGGGCATCCCTGTCTCACCCCTTCCTTTCTATTTGCCCTGTTTTGAATATTCTCCATTTATTCTTATCAGCACTTTTGTGCCATATACAGATTGCCTATCAGTCTTCTATCTCTCCAGTCCACGCCAACTCTTCTCAATGCCTTCACCAGTCTCTTCCAGTCCACTCTGTTGAACGCCTTTTCGTAGTCTACGAAACAAATGTACGGTGCACATCCTTTCCTATTTCGCAGCTTCGTTTTGTTATTACCCTCAGTGACCCAATTGCATCTCTAGTTCCCATGCCTTTCCTAAACCCGAACTGATCATCTCCTATTTCGTGTATTGCATCTGTTTTTGCTTGTATCCTCTTTGTTAGTATTCTGATCAAAATCTTTGACGCATGTGTAATGAGACTGATAGTCTAGTTGCGTTTAGCTTCTTTTTGATTGGCACCATGATGTATTTTGTAGGTAGTCTTCCGGCCATATTCCTGATGTGTATATCTCCTGACATATTTTGATTATTTCCTTCATTGCTCTCTCAACATCTCTGCTGGTATCCAGTGGCGGCGCCAGGATTTCAGTTTCGGGGGGGCTGAAGCCTCGACGGAATTCTCATGAAAATTTTCTATTTTCGCCGCCAAAATTTCTGACGACCTTTTTTTTTTTTTTTTTTTTTTTAGTCGTCAGCCCAAAATCGTGGATATTCCACTGTACAAAATTTCGGATGGCCCTTTTTTTAGGGGGGGCTGAGCCTCTCGTAGGGGGGGCTTAGCCCCCCCCCCAGCCCCCCCCTAGCGCCGCCACTGCTGGTATCATCATACCTCTGTGTTGTTATTTCTCAGTTCTTTTATCGCTGTTCTTACTTCCTCTGCCAGCAGTTCCGGGCCAATATCTTCTTTTGCTTCTCCTATCTGCTCTCTTATCTCCCTTCTCACACCTTCTTCTGTTCCATTTAAGTTTTCGTCCTTATATAATTCCTTATGTGTTCTTTCCACCGATTTTTGACTTCTCCAATATTTTATTGCAGTCTACAAAATTAGTACTATCTTAAAATGTGTTTAACAAAACTATTTTAAAAGCAGGTTCATACCGATTGGTGTTGTTCGTTGTGAGAGTGTTGTTGTTCTTCTGTTAATCGTTAGGAAGAGCCATTTGCCAACTTTACTCTAAAAAGTCCTAATAAAATTATGTTCACGGTTCAAGTACGTCGCCACCTAGCGAATGACGATGCACATTGCGATGCACATTGCGATTGTACGACAGTCGTTGACTAACTAGCTGCACTAACTTATCGAATTGAACAAATGAACACCGGATCACCTCTGTCGAGTTTCTTTGAAAAGTGAAGCCATGCAATTTAAGAGTGGAGGGGTGAGCATAGGGTAATGGTAATAATTTAACACGAAGAATGCTCGCAATGCATGATTACTGTGATTGCTACCCGGTGTACAGATTCAATCGTTCATTCGATAGATGGCGATGGTAACGTTGAACAGTAAGGACGTAATGAGCACCCTGCATGGATGACAAAAAGTTAAATTCTGCTCCTGTAATAACTTCCTATCATCCGCTCCTCATACTTGCAATCCTACTGCACTACACATGTGTCAGTCTGAAGCTACACGAAGACATTCTGTCGTCATTATGGAAGGAAGGAACTTGCTGTTATAGGATCCAATATTTCGTCAAGAAGAAAGAAGACAGTTTGACGATGGTACAATTGGATTTTTATGGCAGGGCATCACTCAACTGCTCCATTCCCTAAACTGATCATTAATCTGGTTGGTATTGACAGGTTTTTGGATGAAATGGTCAATTAAGGTAAGCGAAAAAATCAAAGCAGACACGCAGTTAAAGAAGAAAGACCAAGAGCAGATCCCGTCCTCAGTTTGTTTTAGTATGAAGGTAACAACGAACTGCAGTCATTGAAAATGCATGAACGTTGTTATATCTCGCAATCATCATGCCAACCACAATTCTCCTTTATTAACCGCCTCTTCGTGAGATTATTGCAAGGCGCCGACTCTGCGAGGCCCGTGAGTACTCAGCACCACCAAAACTTGGCCATGCGAGGCCCGCCTATGCATGGGCACCACCAAAAATCAGCCAACAAGATGTGCTTTTTATGATATTATTTCTCTGTTGGCATTGCTTATCTATAAAAATCATTGCGCCTTTTACATATTTTCTTTTATCTCAGTTAGTCTACCTTACTATTACTCCAGTTTTACCCCGTCCGGTAGTCTGAACTCCATACGAATACGATGAAACCTCGAAATCCTGCTCATTCGATCAGCTTCAAGCCTTCAGTCATTTTTTTTATATTACGTACGATGGCGACGATTTGAATGACTGCTTCTTTTTATTGTACATGCTATAGGCTATATAATGATCCTTACTGCGCGAGAATCACCTCCCAGCATCACAAAAGCTGGATTTTTTGTCGGCGTTAATTAACAAATCAACCTTGACTAAATTGTCTGTGAAAACTAATTGAAAAACTGTCTTCCACAATGTTAATATTGACTCACTAACTATAGTGGTTAATGTAGACAGAATTTTTTGATTTCTTGTGCAAAATTTTAGTCTGTTGGGTGTTGACCTAATTAGGGGAGAGTGCTCCAAGGTGCCCATGCTAACGAAGATCATGCTTTTCATCTGTGTGGATTCCAAGAGAAGTAGCCTACATGTTGACCAAAAGATCGAGTGATCACAATTTTTCAAGCAATTGGGAAGAACATTTATTAAAGTCTTAAATCGTATCTTTAAACAATAAAATAATGGGAAATTTTGTCGAGATAACAGCTTGAAATGTCATTAGGTCTTTTCACGTTGTGTGGAATTTTTTTTTAAACAACGGCAGGGATGCCATTCAAGTCTTAAACAACGACATTGTCGACAAATGACAGCCTAAGATGCTACCATCGCAGTGTGGCAAGAAAACAAATTTCGAAAATGGCTAGGAGCACATCCCCTCCTCAAGCCCCTTCGGTCCTTCCCTGCTCGGCGATCGTCCTTTGACCGCGACAGTACTTCGTCCCATAAAACCATGAACAAGTCTCCGCCTATGAACAGAGGTAATTTTAATAACTCTCCTATCAAGAAAGGTTCCCAAAAAAATTCCCGCGCTCACGCGCGGCTTTTTTCATTTCTTTGGGCACTCACACTCCTCGGGCCAACTCGGCGCCTATGCAACGCGCTATTTAAATGTCCATGTAATACGTGCCCAGCCGTTCTAAACTCCTGACCAGCCACAGCCAGTCTTTGGTCTTTTGATCTAAACTCTAAGATCACGTCAATGTTTTCACAGTTCCGCTTTGCTCTAAAGAAACCTATTCAGAGATTCTGCTTTTCTTAAACACCTTCTCGGACTTCAACGTGTCATCTTTAAATACATGGAGACTAAATAATCAATGACTCTGCTGCTTGCCTTTTTGGTTTGATGATGCAAACAGGTCAATCGACACTCGACAGTATAGACACTGGCAAATGTATGCTTAAAGTAAAAGTATGCATACACTTGCGTCCATATATGCAAGATACACTAAACTTATACATGTATATACGGCAGCATACGATTTACATGAGCGAAATACATGAAGAGTGTACATGTATTTAGCAGCGTTTCCGGGTTCAAACCCAAAATTAGAAATTTCAGGTTAATCCTGCTTCAGGTTACGGAATCCCGAAATGGAAAGGCAGGAAAATTACTCCTTGCGATCCTACAGATCTCCTCAGCGCCAGTGCCGGCGCCAGGATTTCAGTTTTGGAGGGGCTGAAGCCCGCGGCCAAATTTTCTATGTTCGCCGCCCAAATTTCTGACGACCTTTTTTTTTTAGTCATCGACCAAAATCGTGGATATTTCAATGTAAAATAATTCAGATTGGTCATTTTTTAGGGGGGGGCTGAGCCTCTTGTAGGGGGGCTTAGCCCCCCAGCCCCCCTAGCGCCGCCACTGCTCAGCGCCAGATAACCAAGGTCGTGAAATATGAAGAGGAGGAGGAGGAGGTTGACCCTGTTGTATACGAGGCAGAGGCTGAGAGTGGCTGTCACGTCAACGATCATGAAGACAACACAATGTCACATGCAATGTCGAATCGTGAGAATCAAAGGTCTCAAGGAAATCCGATAAAAGCGAACCGCATGTAATAGAATATATCTGCAGTCTTCATTATAGATGGTTGAAATGGTGCGTGCGTGCGTGCGTGTTGGTGCGTGTGTTTGTGTGTGTGTGTGTGTGTGTGTGTGTGTGTGTGTGTGTGTGTGTGTGTGTGTGTGTGTGTGTGTGTGTGTGTGTGTGTGTGTGTGTGTGTGTGTGTGTGTGTGTGTGTGTGTGTGTGTGTGTGTGTGTGTGTGTGTGTGTAATGGGTCCACAGCGTGCTAAGCAATAAACCTTCAATCCGATAGGAAAGAATGCACACCACAGAATTGCCACTCACTCATTCTCTCAAAGCAATTATATAGCGCCCCATGATCGTGCATGATGACTCCACCAGACGGCTCTAGTAGCCCCACCCCATCCCAACCATACCGCAGACCATTCGCTCCTCCGAAGACTAAACCATGGTCTGCTTCTTCTCTCGCACAACACCCTTCTTCCCTTGTGAATGCGATGGCGGCCGTGGCGCCATATAAATGAAGGCCGCCGTGCCTCGATCAGCCATCAGCACAGCCTCAGACGAACAACACATAAACAGAGAGGCAGACGGACGCAGAGAGAGAGACAGAGAGGCAGAGAGACAAAGACAGAGAGGCAGAGAGAGAGGCGCATGGCCGACAGAACAGACGAAGAAGGACAGACAAGCGGACGGACAGACGAACATAATCACGGAGTCTTCGTAGTTTTCCTCGTGCATAGCAATGACGCCGTTGCCTGTATCTGTCCATCTTCGGCGACGGCTGTGTCCGCCTCTATCTCCCCCATCACTCTCATGGATCAGCAAATCGCACTGACAACTGGTCACTCGCTTAACCTCATCGCACCGCGTAGAGTAAGATCCGACTATCACAAGTCGATCTCTGCGACATAAATTTCAATCCGACATTTATTTGCCGCTAGTAAAGCAATGCACAGAATTAGTCTGATATTCAACTGATTACTTACCTTACATCATCCTTCCTCATCTCTTTACGTTACCAGACCTTATCTTCGTTTATCTAAACTTGCATTTCTTACATCGCCTTACCTCCATAAGTAGTTGTGTAAGTCCCAGTCCTGAAGATTTTCCCGCCAAAACCTAGTCCCAGTTTGAGAGACGACCAATGGCAAGCGGCCTATGTGTCACGTGACCTCATTATGTTAATTAGCGCCGCCCCTAATTAATATTCATGCTATGACGTCATATTCTAGAACTTTCTGGACCATTCCAGAAGGTCTATTGTTCCTTTGTCCGTCTGCCTATCTGTCTGCGTGTCTGTGTGCATACCTAGGTGATTAAGAAGTCGTTAATGATGCGCCCGCGGGTAATGGCTTTATTATGCATGATAAGAATCTCTACCGCGCCGCAGCGCAGACGAATTTCAAAATAAAAAACGCAGAAAACTCCAAGATTTTCCACTTAGACAAATCACTAGATTTTCACTTTTAATGCAGTGAATGTACTACAGTCAATGCTTTAATTTAATAATTAAATGCGTGCAAGGAGGATGCTTGTCAGATGGCGCCACTTATTGTAATTACTTTGTTAAAAAGATGATACTTGCATCTTTAAGAATTATTTGTTAACCATTCTTTGCGAGTGATACACGTTTTGTGCAAATATGTGTCCGTCGAATGTTGAATGTGAAATGGATGTGTTTGGCAACTACAAGTGCGAATGCGCCATTTGTGGAATCGATGAACGCACGGAGGATGAGAAATCTACGAAATATCGTCTCATGAGATTGAAAACAGAGAATGAAAAACTTAAAAAAGCAATTACTTGCGTGGTATGTAAAAATAAGCAAGTGGAAGCACTGCTACTTCCATGTTCACATATAAATATGTACGACCCATGCACAGATGAAGCTACAGAATGTCCTCAATGCAAAGAACGCATATTGGGCACAGTCAGAATATATCTTGTATAAAAGTTTCTTACAACATTTCAAGGACTCACTTTTCGTTATGGATCCAACTTGGCAACACCCGTTCTCGGCTATAGTGAGCGGACCTTCTGGATGTGGAAAAACACAATTCACGCTACGATTTATAGATCATTTACATTATATGGTCAAACCTCAGGTAGAAAAAATTATCTGGTGTTACGGAATATACCAAGAAATTTTCGACAAATATTCGCAAATTCAATTTCACGAAGGATTACCCGACTTGAATATTTTCGATGGTAAGCAGAAAACACTTCTGATACTGGACGACCTTATGAGCGAGACTGATGACCGCGTTACCAAATTATTTACAAAGATCAGTCACCACAGGAACGTTTCGATACTGTACCTGACGCAGAATCTATTCTACAGCAGCAAACATACGAGAACCATCAGTTTGAACGCGCATTACTTTGTTCTTTTCAAAAACGTGAGAGATTCGACTCAGATAGCAAACTTGGCAAGGCAGATGTTCCCCGGCAAGTCGAATTTCATGATAGAGGCGTTCGGAGATGCGACAATGGCACCTTTCGGATATCTGTTGGTTGATCTCAAACCGGAGACGGATGAACGTTGCAGATTAAGAACGAACATTTTCCTGGCGAGACGCATTTTGTCTACGTAAGAAAGTGAATATAAGGTCGTGTAATCGCTCGAACGTTCATTCGTTGAAAATGTCGGCTCCACTGGAGGAGAAATTTGAGAAACTGAGATTGCTTAAAGAGTCGTCACCCAAATTGAGGAAACGTATTTTGAAAGATTGCAACACCTCTCTACTTTATTGTCTCTGTGAGTGTGCGCTCAACGTTTTAAAAGGAGTTGTTCCTTTGGAAAAAGCTCAGAAGAAGAGACTTGGTCGTTTCAAACACAAGTTAAGAAAATTGGCTTCCAAGAAAACTCGTGTAAAGATTAAGAAACGAATAGTACAGACTGGTGGTTTCATAGGTGCATTACTTACCCCTGTGCTTTCCTTTCTGGGTACCTTGCTAAGTAATAAACTGTAGCATGGAACACACGAAGAAGATGGTCTTGGTTGAACCTAGACAGATTGAAAAATGGAAGAAAACCATGTTGGACAAGACTTTGTCCAAATTGGATACGCAGATGTACGACATTCTGCATCGCGATATTGCCGATGACGATAAAGCCAAACTCTATTCCAACAGTCTGAGTCGCTATCTGAACATTGATAAACCTACTGTACTTACCAAATTCGAAAAGAAAGAAGATGAAATAACAGCTGCTGAGAAGGTGCAGCCGGTCAAAACCAATAGTATAGAAGCTCAAGTCTTGGAAACCGTGCCAAAGAAATGGAAAACGCAGGCTGCTAGACTTTTGACTCACATGAAGAGCAACCCGGACGTTTCGTGGTCTACTAAAGGCGAACTTGTGCTGAAGAATGCGACGGTTCCGAAGACGCACGTGGTGGACTTGGTAAACGACCTGCTGAGAAAACGTACAACAGCTTCACCGCCTACCGGATGGATGCAACTGGCCGACGCCTTGAAAGATTCCAACATTCCTCGCGAGTTGATCGGTAATCAAGATCGCTGGAAATATATTAACGGTTCGATCGATGAAAGCCAGTCATTTGCATCGAAAAGTATACACGGAGAACAACATCAACAACACCATCTGGATGCCAGTTGGTTACCCTACTGATGGAGTCTTACTTCGATCCTAAACAACCGGCTAGCTTCGGCGGCGTATCTTCCTTTCAAAGACATATTAACGATAAATTTAAAACTAAGGATGTTAAACACTGGCTTTCGAAACAGGACGCTTACACGCTGCATAAACCTGTCAGATTGAACTTTAGGCGTAGACAGACTTTTACAGTAGGAATTGACGATCTATGGCAAGCTGACTTGGCCGATCTTTCTGCATTGTCGAAACATAATGATAAAAATAAATATATTTTAACGTGTATAGACGTCTTTTCTAAATATGCTTGGGCAGTTCCGCTCAAGTCAAAGTCGGGAGCAGATTTGACTGCAGCCTTTTCGTCCATTTTGGTATATAGACAGCCCGCTCATATACAGACCGACAAGGGAACAGAGTTTCTTAATAGAAGCTTTCAATCCATGCTGCGCAAGAATTCCATTCGCTTTTACACATCTGAAAATAGCGACATAAAGGCTTCTGTAGTAGAAAGATTCAATCGCACGCTTAAGACGAAAATGTGGAAGTACTTTACGTATAAGAATACGTATCGATATGTTGATGTTTTGCAAGATCTTATGCAATCGTACAACAATACATATCATAGAAGTATAGACATGATACCTAGTCAAGTGACAAAGGAAGACGAAAATAGTATTAGAAGTCGTTTGTACGGTCAAAAGAAAAGTCCAGCAAAGTGGAAATATGCAGTAGGTGATAAAGTGAGAATTGCAAAGGCTAGAATCGCATTCAAAAAGGGCTACCTTCCCTCTTGGTCCGAAGAGATTTTTAAGATCATAGCTCGCATACCTTCCGATCCAGTAACTTACGAATTAGCTGATTTAAAAGACGAGACGCTAAAGGGTAAATTCTACGAAGTCGAATTGCAAAGAATTTTGAAAGATGATGACGTGTACAGTATCGAAAAGGTCTTAAAAACGCGTAAGCGCCGTGGAAAGACCGAATATTATGTCAAGTGGAAAGGTTACAACGACAAATTTGACTCTTGGACGCAGGATATATTCGATGTCTAGCACTGACAATGCGCATTCTGTAATAGTCTACATGCGAGTATGGCTCACTTTTATCTAGCGCTACCAAGCAACAGCTCCAAGCAATACTGCGGCACACTTTACAACAAAATTGGAATACGTCATTTCGTTATCGGGCGATTGGGAAGTTGGCTTGATTGAAATACATTATCCGCACACGTGGAACAATCCGACGATTGTGAATTTATTTATTGGCAAGAATCGAAAAAGTATTCTGACGGCTTGGATTGGCCAGGCGATCAAAAGACAATACAAATACCTACTGGCTATTACGAAAGTATGCATGATATTGTATATGCCAGCGGTTCCCAACCCGTGGCCCGCGGGCCAAAAGTGGCCCGCCAGGCCTCAGAAAATGGCCCGCCAGGTTTCAGAAAATGGTCCTCATCTCTCAAAGAATTATCAAGAATATATGAAAAAATTAACAATTTGGACAGGATAGAACACATTATTAGTTTCTATTACAAATTATTTTATTTTAACGTCGATAAGTAACATCAAACATTATATTTCGAATCAATTATAACAATTTTATATGCTTTTAGTTAATACAATTTTAACCTTGTGGCCCCCTAATGTCCTTCACCTAAGAAAAAGTGGCCCTCAAGTCAAAAAAGGTTGGGAACCACTGGTATATGCTGTAAATACGAATATACAGGAGTTTGCGGTCGAATATAAACTTGATAAATATTCACATTTTAAATATGACACAATAACGAAAACACTCAAAGGTGAAATAAATTTAGGAGCGGGAGTAAGATTCTCCACAGCATTATGCTTTATTTTGGGCATAGACGAAAGTCAGAATCAACTTCAACTTGTTTATTGATCCCAAAAATATAAAACAAACAATTATGCATTCATAATAGTACACAAAGTGATTAACTGCAGTTAATGATTGCGATGGTATAGCTTAGTGTACAGTTATTACTGTGAAATGTAGGGAGCAATAGGCTACCCGAAGGGAGTGATCCCGCTATTGGGGCCTATTTACCAAAGGAAAAAATTCTTCACTATTATATGATTAATGATAATAGATTAGAAAACAGATAGAAATGGCAGTATTTTTGGAATCAATTAAATAACAGCAGTGGGTTACCTTCCCTCTGCTCAACTTAAAAAGAATGGGGGGAAAACACGGAATAAATTGGTTGTTCATTTTACATTTTTTAATGTGTGTGCACGGATTTGGGATTTAAATCGATCGAGACTCCTGGATGCACGAATATTTTCCGGTATATTATTCCATAAAAGAGGACCCTGATACTTAATAGAAAATTTTCTAGTGTTTGTTTTAGCAAAGACACTTATGTAGATTCTATTATTTCTAATGGCTTTAGTATATAAGTTAGGTCTAAAATAGGATGAGAATGCAAGTGGAAGAAGGTTGTTGTCATATTTATACATAAATGTACTAGTTTGGATGAATTTAATTTGGGATATTTTTAGCACGTTCAACTGATTATATAAGGGGCTAGTGTGAGCATTAAAGTGAGATTTAGTAATAATTCTTATGGCTTTTTTCTGTAGTCTATTTAGCTTAGTTAGGTGAGTGTCATATGTAGATGTCCAAATGAGATTGCAGTAACTTAAGTATGGGTGTACAAGTGTGAAATATAATGATTTTAGTATATGAAGTGGAAGAAGATAGGCTATTCTGTGAATTATGCCTATATTTTTGGAGATTTTTTTAGACAGTTCAGCTGTATGTATATTCCATTTTAAGTGCTGGTCGATATGTACACCCAGGAATTTAGTCGAGTATACTTGCGGTAAGGAAATATTTTCAATTAGTAGGTTATTATCAGGAGGTGGAGCAAATTTCTTTTTACTAGATCTAAAAATTATATAATTAGATTTGGCTATGTTCAGTGAAAGCTTATTGGCTTTGAACCATTCACTAGCCATTTCTAGGTCGTTATTTGCTATTTTAATCAATTCTTCATAAGAGGAGTGAGAGTAAAAAGCGTTTGAATCATCAGCAAAAATCCTATTGTTAACCACAATTTTAGTAAATATGACGCTGAAGAGTATGAAGAATATTATAAAGAGCATTACGAAGAGTTTAATAAAGTATGGGATGAGGTACCCGATATGGAATGGGAATCTGAGTATATTGGAGATATAAATCCAGCATTCTCAAGCATACACGTTTATTGCAACATTCTGTCACATGTACCTGATGGCGATACGACAGCCCCATTACTTCGAATAGTTCACATTGAAGGCAAAAATGGCAACAATGTGCATATCATGTACGAGAATGCAGTCTACGTACCCCTTCAGCAGAAAAGCTTTGATTCGATAGAAATAGATATGAGGGGTGACACTGGGAACGCAATACCATTCGAGTATGGGAAGTCGTTCGTGTTACTTCATTTCAGACAGTGCAAGAAACCGCATCTCATTCAATAAAATATGGCTCACTTTTACCTTACGCTCCCCAGCAATAGTTCCATGCTGTTTTATCCAAACAATACCATAACACATTTTACCACGAGATTGAAAAATCCCATATCCCTAACCGGTGACTGGGAAGTCGGGCTAGTTGAATTACAGTACCCTCATAGTTGGAGCAATTTAGAAAGAAATGAAGGTAGAATCTCGTATATGCACGTCAAGTTTTCTGAAACGGGTGACATACTACCAGGATCGCTGCATAGAACTACACGATTGCCAACCGGATACTATGAAACACCCCAAGATCTTATCGATTCCATAAACAAATTTATAAGTCTTGTTGTGGATGAAATGGAATTGACTACATTTCCAAAGTTCAAATACGATCCTATATCGAAGCGACTCAAGGGAGATATAAACAAAGGTGCAAATATTCAGTTTTCACCAACCATATGTTCAATGCTGGGTGTTGATGCACGTCAAAATCCAATTCTCAATTACGATGAGGAGGATGACTACATTGTTGATTTCGTGGGCGACAATGCTTGCGATGTAAATCGTGGGTTTTGCTCTCTGTACGTATATTGCAATGTGTTGGAACAAGTCCCTGTGGGAGATACGAAGGCGCCATTGCTCAGAATTGTAAACGTGTCTGGGAAAAGTGGCGATAGCGTGCGTACGACTTACGAAAAGCCCGTTTACATTCCGTTGCAACAGAAGACTTTCGACTCCATCGAAGTGGATATAAGGGGCGACACTGGAAGTCCTATCCCATTCGAATACGGAAAGGCAATTGTGACACTACACTTTAGACATCGTAAGATACCTTATCTTCTGCAATGAAAAAACAATTTTGCTGGGATGCTAGTCGTTTGGCATACGAGGACTACTATGTACAACAGAGTGGCAATGGTATGCCAGTTTTTCAAGGTGCGCGCATGCAACGTGGGCATGGCGTGGGCAGCTTTCTTGGTGGTCTGTTTAGAAGTGCCTGGCCGCTTAATAATAATAATAATAATAATAATAATATCTTTTCTTTAATTAAACGCCTGCAAGACGCACTGCGCTTTACATTTACAGGTTATGCAGTAATCTTAATTAAACTTAACTACCAACTGAACAGACAGCTTTGTAATTACACGGCGCCAAGGGCAGCCTACAAAGCAAATCCGCCCAACGGGGGCTCGAACCTGCAACCTCTCGCACTCTTGGCCAGCGTGTTAACCACTACTCTACCGCCCCCCCCATACAGACTGGCGCTAAGGCAATTGGCAAACAGGTTTTGAGAACCGGTCTGCAGATTGCCAACGACGTCGCGGACGGTGGTCAGTTGAGAGACTCGGCCAAACGTCGCGTTCCAGAAGGTATAAAAGCGTTTACATCTTCCAAAGATGACAATGTGCAAAGCGGCGGCGGCAGGAAGAGACGTAAAAGATCGTTGAAAAGAATTAACAAGAGAACCAAGGAAGATATTTTCGGCAAAGTTTAAAAATGGCGTTCGTTCATCCACAATCTTGCGAATGTACAAAGAGCGAATTTGATCTGTTTACCGTACCTCCCACACAGACCAGTATCGAAACTGGGTCGTACGTAGAGTATAATCCAATAGCCACCATTTCGCAAGGTACGCCGATCGAATTTAGCATTACAGGGGCCGGTCAAGATTATTTGGACTTGTCGAATACACAACTATACGTCAGAGCAGCTATAATAAGAGCGAATAACGATCCGACTGATGCTGGCGATCATGTTGGCCCTATCAACTTATTCCTACACAGTCTGTTTTTGGAAGCGACATCACTTTAAATGACACGCTCGTTACTTCTTCGAACAACACGTATGCGTATCGTAGCTAAATGGAGACCATACTTAGCTACGGTGATGCAGCCAAAGCTTCGCAACTTACCTCTGCTCTCTTTTACAAGGATACAGCCACACACTTGGAAGACGCCAATCCGCACGATGACAATATAGCGAATGTCGGTTTTAAGAAACGCAGTGCATTGACCGACGAGGGGCGCGTCGTTGATATGATTGGCGGGATTCACAGCGATCTATTCTTCCAAGAACGGTTTCTCCCCAACGATATTAATATAAAAATCCGACTCGTAAGAAACAAGGATCCATTCTGCTTGATGTCAGCGACAGCGGGTGCCGCATACAAAGTAAAAATCTTGGAATGTAAGTTGTACGTTAGAAAAGTAAAGCTAAGTCAGTCGGTGTTTCTAGCACATGCTTAAGCACTTGAGGTTGGCAATTTGAAGTTTCCCATTCGAAGAGCCATTTGCAAGACTTTCACGGTTCCGGCAGGAAACTTGGATGCGACACAGGAGAGTCTCTTCTCCGGTCATATTCCTACCCGTATCGTTATCGGTTGCGTGGACAACGACGCGTTTAACGGAGTCTATACGAAGAATCCATTCAACTTCAAACATATGAATCTAACCCAACTAAAAGTGTACTTGGACGGTCAACAGCAAACGATCAAACCTTTGGAAACGAATTTCGCAAACAATCAGTTTATGAATGCTTACGCTTCGCTGTTTACTGGTACCGGAAAGTGGATGCGCGACGAAGGAAATCAAATAGCTAGAGAGGACTTTGCCGGTGGATACGCTCTTTACGCTTTCGACTTAACGCCAGATCTCGCAGAAGGCGGTCACTTTAACCTCATCAAACCGGGAAATATTCGTGTTGATATGAAGTTCGGCCAGGCTTTGGCTAGAACCATAAACGTCATCGCATTCGCAGAATTTGAAAATATTCTGGAAATCGACCGCTCCAGAAACGTGATTTTCGACTATACCAACTGAAATGGACGGTGACACGATATATTCGATACTACACGCAGATGCAAAGTGTGGTCCCATGTTTCTGGGCGTGTTTCCATGCGACCGCTTACCTTCAACGATAAACAGAAATCGCCCCTCCATTCTCGTGTGTAATACAGATACGTACGGCAATCCAGGGAAACATTGGATCGTTATTTACATAGAGAATTCTACCTATGGGGAATACTTTGACTCGCTGGGCGCGCCACCCGAAGCATCGTTCAGAACATTTTTACATACACATTGTGCACGGTGGATTTTTACTGATCACCAATTGCAAAGCTTAGTTAGCAAATTTTGTGGACATTACTGTATTTTGTATTCGTTGCATAGAGCTAGAGGTAGAAATATTAATGCTGTAGCGAACATGTTAACTTTTGATACTGGATTGAACGATTATTTGGTTTATAATTTCGTGTCCAAAGTATAAGAATAAAGTTACTTGAACTTTAAAAGTGTTGTAGTTATTTGTATGCATGAATCTGAATGCTAGAGAATGAAAAACATAACAAAGCTCTGCTATTATCATTTAATAATGCACACACAACAGATGGCGCCACTCCTGTAACAAACTTCCTCCTTGCATGCATTAAAAGACACAAGTCCACATTATTCATTCATTCATTCATTCGGACATTTATATAGCGCTCCTTCAAGAAAAAACTACTCAGAGGCGCTCCCGACTCCAGCGCGCACAAAAAGAACAGTTTTAAGTTTAGTAAGGAAGGATCCTGGTAGAGTCCCAGGGTGTAGGCGTAGCTCAAAAGGAAGGCCATTCCAGACCACTGGTCCAACCACAGAAAAGGCTCGATTCTTCATGGTAGTAGTACGAGCAAAAGGAACTAAGAGGACTCCCCTATCAGCAGAGCGTAGCTGACGACGTCCTTGGATAACCAATGTAAAGCTGCATAGCTCATGGAGGTAAGTTGGGGCAAGGCCCTGACAACATCGCCATACCAATGCAGCTACCCTGAACTCGATACGCTGGCGAATAGGGAGCCAGTGAAGTACCTCAAGCATGTAGTTTGAGACATGATCATATTTAGGGATTTGCCCAATTAGGCGTGCAGCAGAGCGCAAGACCCGGTCAAGACAAGTCAAGCTGCTGGATGGGAGGCCAATGTAGAGTGAAGAGCAATAGTCGATGCGAGATGTAACGAAAGAATGCACTAAAGTAAGAGTAGCAGCAGACGTAAGAGAACGGATGACAGTGCGAAGCTGGCGCAGCTGATAATAGCAGTCTCGAGCAAGACGGTGAAGTTGAGGAGCAAAAGTGAGTTCTTGGTCAAGTTGGATACCGAGGTCATGAACCGTGGTTGCAAAGACAAAGCCAGGAAATTCAGATGCAAGAGAAAATAGATCAAGCTTGGCAAGCTGCTGTCGTGTGCCCAACCAAATAAATTTTGTCTTAGATGGGTTCAAGCGTAGTCTATTGGATGACATCCATGCCTCTAGAGCATCCAAAGTCCCGCTCATTATCCGAACCGAATTGACAGCATTAGAAGGGAGGCAATGGGTGTAAGCCTGGACGTCGTCAGCATACTGCTGACTCAAAACCGAATGAGCTGTTAGTAGAGTGGCAAGACCTGAGGTGTAAATAATATAAAGTATGGGACCAAGGACTGAACCCTGGGGTAGACACATTATGTGCGAGTTTCCACCTTTATGTAGGATTTTCCATCTTTATGTGTGAGTTTCCACCTTTATATGTGATTTTCCACCCTTATGTGTGAGTTTCCATCCTTATGTGTGAGTTTCCACCCTTATGTGAGATTTTCCACTCTTAGGTGGGAGTTTCCACCATTGTGTGGAAGTTTCCACAGCATCTCCATCCTTTGCTTTAACAGTGTAGTAATAGAGGTCACCATTAAGTGTGAGTTTCCACTGCATCTCCACCCTTTGCTTTAACAGTGTAGTAATAAAGGTCACCATTAAGTGTGAGTTTCCACTGCATCTCCACCCTTTGCTTTAACAGTGTAGTAATAGAGGCCACCATTAAGTGTGAGTTTCCACTGCATCTCCACCCTTTGCTTTAACAGTGTAGTAATAGAGGCCACCATTAAGTGTGAGTTTCCACTGCATCTCCACCCTTTGCTTTAACAGTGTAGTAATAGAGGCCACCATTAAGTGTGAGTTTCCACTGCATCTCCACCCTTTGCTTTAACAGTGTAGTAATAGAGGCCACCATTAAGTGTGAGTTTCCACTGCATCTCCACCATTAGCTTTAACAGTGTAGTAATAGAGGCCACCATTAAGTGTGAGTTTCCACTGCATCTCCACCCTTTGCTTTAACAGTGTAGTAATAGAGGTCACCATTAAGTGGAAGTTTCCACCACATCTCCACCATTAGCTTTAACAGTGTAGTAATAGAGGCCACCATTAAGTGTGAGTTTCCACCGCATCTCCACCCTTTGCTTTAACAGTGTAGTAATAGAGCCCACCATTAAGTGGAAGTTTCCACCACATCTCCATCCTTTGCTTTAACAGTGTAGTAATAGAGGCCACCATTAAGTGGAAGTTTCCACCGCATCTCCACCCTTTGCTTTAACAGTGTAGTAATAGAGCCCACCATTAAGTGGAAGTTTCCACCACATCTCCATCCTTTGCTTTAACAGTGTAGTAATAGAGGCCACCATTAAGTGTGAGTTTCCACTGCATCTCCACCATTAGCTTTAAAGATGTATACATAATAATAGAATCCGCGCATATGTGGCAGTTTCCGTTGCATCTCAACGTATAAGTTTTACAGTATAACAGATACAGCACCAACATTACAGGCGCGTGCAAAGGTCATTGACAGATACTCGTACGCATACTGTCAGACAGACACATATGCAAGCGTACAAAGACAAATTATCGATCTGCTGTAAGCAATGGTCTTTGTTAGCACATGACGTAGAATGATCTTGAATTTTGGTCAGCTTATAGCGATCTAAGGCCCTCTGCTGCTGGCTGCTGTCAGTGGATGGCGCCAGTCTCAAGTCTGTTTAAATGAAGAGGGCGCCTGTATAAAGTGATGTATTCGTTTGCTATGTGACAGTGGCAGACGCCCGTCTGCGTTTAGACTATGAAGGCTTCTAATGATCTTTATTATTATTATCAGGCAGTTGCGAATGCTATTGATTATTTTCTACCAACCTAAGAAGCGCTGGTAGTGTAGTGCCAGACCCAAGCAACTATAAAGGAGGGTGTTGCTGACGGTCTTTGTTATAATATAGTGACGAGCTGCTTACTGCTAGTGTCAATTCCAAGCGTAGATAAAGAATGCAGCTGTTGCTAATAGGTCTTGTTACAACGCAGTGACACGTTGCTTCTGCTAGTGCCAGACCCACGGCTGTGTAAGGTTGGAGGTCACCGATCACCGATTCTGTAAGAGATAGAAGGCTGTTGTCGTTTGTTCCTTAGCAGCGCCAGTCTCAATTATGTGTAAAGGGGGTGGGTTTCCAAATAAATCTTAGTGTTTAAATCTTTACGTGTCAACAGCCGTTGGGAAGACGGGTGAGTGTAATTATGTATTCGTCACGTCTGTAAGGCAAACATAATGGGCCACGCGCGTGCAATGAAAAGAGCTCTAAGCACATAACAATGGGCGTTCCAGAAGCATCGCGGCCGTAGGGCATAAACGTATTGTTAATGGCGCACGCTTGCAGAGGGCCACATAGAATGGTCTGCGTGTAATAATAGAACATTCCGGTATTAATGTTAGCTTAAACATATAGGTATACACACAGATACATAGCCAGTCAGCCAGACTGGTAAAGAAGCATACGTTTTCTAGTGGTTTCCACACAATGCTACAACACGCCGTCGCAGCATGAATATTAATTAGACCTACAGCACACCAGTAATCCATTGAGTCCCAAAGAAGGTACTGGAAGATGACGTCACAGCATGAATATTAATTAGGCCTGCAGCAATAAGGCATGTTTAATCATCTAGTTATGCACACAGACACAGACACAAAGACACAAGCATACAAACAAGCATACACATACTGGAACGTTCGAGTTGCTTCTACAAAATGACGTCACTGCATACATGAATAGTAATGAGCACAATGCATGTTAATGGCACATACACACACAGACACGCAGACAGACAGACAGACATACAGACAGACAGACATACACACATACAACTTCTAGAAAGTTCTCCGATTATGATGTCATAGTATTACATGAATATTAATTAGGGGGCGTGGCTAATGACACAGACACACACAGACAAACACACAGACATACACACATACACAGACATACGCACACAAAATCTCTCAAACTGGGACTATGAAAATCTTCAGGACTGGGACTTAGTCAACTACTTCCATAATTATATCGTCGTATCTTTTCACGAACGTTTATGTATGTATGTATGTATGTATGTATGTATGTATGTATGTATGTATGTATGTATGTATGTATGTATGTATGTATGTATGTATGTATGTATGTATGAATGCATGTATGTATGTATGTATGTATGTATGTACGTACGTACGTACATACGTACGTACGTACGTACGTACGTACGTATGCATGTATGTATGTATGTATGTATGTATGTATGTATGTATGTATGTATGTATGTATGTATGTATGTATGTATGAATGCATGTATGTATGTATGTATGTATGTATGTATGTATGTATGTACGTACGTACGTATGTACGTACGTACGTACGTACGCATGTATGTATGTATGTATGTATGTATGTATGTATGTATGTATGTATGTATGTATGCATGCATGCATGCATGCATGCATGCATGCATGTATGTATGTATGTATGTATGTATGTATGTATGTATGTATGTATGTATGTATGTATGTATGTATGTATGTATGTATGTATGTATGTATGTATGTATGTATGTAACCCAGCTGATTCTCTCCATTCTGCGCCAGATCCACATCTCGAAGGCCTCTTTCTTCTCGCTTATGTCATCTTGTCGCATTGTCGACGTCTCCGAGCCGTATAGGACAACACTCCACACCAGTGTCTTCACCATTTTCTTCTTCAGCTTCATGTTTAAACTGCCTCTGAGTGGGGGAGCTACTCAGAGGCAGTCATAGCTATAGTGGAGAAGGCAAAAGCGGAGACAACGGAGCTCACAGAAGGCTGGTATGGTAAATAAAATCATGGAAATTGTTCGTGAAACTGGCTGAAGCGGTGGTTGCTCTTCTTAAGTGACAGCAGTATAGGTCTATAGGGTCCTAGGCTTTAAATAAGAAAAGAGCGTCAGTATATACAGGACAACCGTTGCAATAATGTAAAGCGACTGCTATACATGTACTTCTTCTGTCCGTATTATGACCGTCTGACTGTCTGCCTGACACTTGAATCGTGACTTGGAATTAATTCTGACCCACCTACCTATTTGTTTTTGACTGAGCACTTGTGCATAGGCTGGCTCTCGCTATTAATGTTTTTGGGCGCTGTATACAAGCATACAAGTATACATATAAAATTATACATAGGTATACGTGGCGCTTATTATTTCGAATCTGCATCAATGGAATGCATAAAATGCCACGTTTACATGTTGCGAAATCTCCCATAATGCCTCAGTGCTTTTGAGAGCAGAGATGCGTCCAGAAATGCCGACATATATCACCGCAGTTGAGAGGATACAAACTAAATCACGGAGGAAATGAAATTCCATCGAACTAGAAATGGGGTAAAGGCCTTAAATGGAGAAAATAAAAGAAGATGCAGAACAATAAGAAGGTTCATAAGAAATAATAATAAAATTGCTCTTCATTTAATTAAAACTTGCACAACGCAGGCTGTTTAAAAAATAAAAATCATGAATAGTATACAAAAAAATAAGTAGAGTAAAATAAGTAGAGTAAAAAAACGCTAAGCAAAAAAAGAAGAAATTCTTTGGTATACACTTTGTTCATGGGACTAACGAATGAATCATACGCTAGTCTCATCGTTGCTTCTAACTTAACTTAAAACGATTTAGCTGCCGACGATGTGTTACCCCACGCAGTGCGATCATCCCTCTTCTAGCATCGTCGGTGCGATTGTGCAAGACGTGGCTAGCAGCGACGAAGCGAAGAGGGAAAGGAATTGCATATAGAGGAGAGGAAGAGGAGGAGGAGGAGGAGGAGGAGAGGAGGAGGAGGAAGAGGTGGATGAGGAGGACGAGAAGGACGAGAACGAGGAGGAGGAGGAGGAGGACGAGGACGAGGAGGAGGAGGATAAGGAGAAGGAGGAGGCGTCTGGCTTCTCTTCGTATACGAATATGGACTAAACGACGAGCGCATCTGTCGTGGCATCGAGGCGCTAAGGCAAAATGTGTTGTGCTGTATACGACGACGACGACGACGACGACGACGACGACGACGCTGCTGCTGCTGCTGCTGCTTCTGCTGCTGCTGCTGCTGCTGCTGCTGCTGCTGCTGCTGCTGCTGCTGCTGCTGCTGCTGCTGCTGCTGCTGCTGCTGCTGCTGCTGCTGCTGCTGACTCCACGATCATGTCGTCGTCGTATTGTGCGCTGCAAGAGAGTAAGCAGCAGCAGCAGCACAGATCGTGTGAGCAACTAGAACGACACCACAGATCGCGTGAACAGTAGACTGGCAGAATAAGGCGCGCATGTGTGTGTCTACTATATGAGCACGACGTTACGGATTCGAATCCCTAAGGCGAACAGAAGCCGATTGTTTTTGTCTGTGAAGAGAAGTGTTGATTAAATTGAGAACTGACGACCTCAACCCAGTGCCGCCTGAATCTGCTCGACTTCTGCTCATCTGCTGTAAACAAAAGGTTGGTAGATCGTCACTTTTGAATATTTCTGCCTCAACCAGAGAACTAGTGACTTGACGTGCATTCAGTGAGGTATCGGAGAACTTATTTGAACGGATGCTGGTTAATAAAAGCAGATGATGTGATAGAATCGCGAAGCAGTGTAATAAAGTGGAGACCAGTGTCACCAGTTTGAAATTAATCGCAATGGTGTCCACAATAATTCTGGCTTGTGGATGTATTCTCCTGGTTGAGTTTGGTAGCAATCACTGCTTTCATAAAATAATGTCTCTTTAACTATATTACTTAAGAGAATTTTTGATCATTGAGCAATTCTTTGTAGTCATATACAAGAACTGCGTTAAGTGGTTTCTAATAATAATAATAAGGGAATTTATGAGAATTTATCACTAATCCAACGACATTCGAATGGCGATACATAAGTAATAATCTTTGTTTAATTTCAAATTAATACAACACAGAATGAATGCAATACACAATAATTATTCATAATACACAATTCACAATTCACAATACACAATTCACAATACACAATTCACAATTCACAATACACAATTCACAGTATGACAGCTGATCACAAATAATCACATGAATCAAACACAACTGTCGGCAGACAACAAGGCAGGGCGCCTATCACGTCCTGCACTCATCTACCAGTTGACGCCATCTGCCGATTGGAAGGTTGAGTGGAGATTTCCATGGAGAGTATAGGGAGAAGCGATCCCGCATCTGTGGTGCACTCTTTGTGTCAGAGTGTTGACCATCACCATTAGCAGAATGGACCATTAACAATTTACCAAATACCTTAAACCCTCCTCACCAGAATGGACGTCATATATGAATTCGGTGAATCGTGATATATTACTAACGAACTTCGTGCTGTATATAATATATATACACTTAATTATATATATATATATATATAATATAGCCGTGTTCTATTTGATCTTTAGCTATAATTTCTGTTTATGTTTTATTCCTATAAATGCTCAATTACATTACATTACTCGTTCGATGTTAGCGTACGAATGCGCAGCACATTCGAATGAATGCGGATAACTGGATGAATACATTTTTAATAATTCTGGAGGAAGAAAGGCAATGGTTTACCACGCACATATATATAGATAGATTGAACGATTGCGTATAAATACATATATATATATATACACAAACCATATATATATATATTATATGGATCTGCAGGTGTGAGCTGAAGAGCTGATTGTCGCTCTGAACGTCATCAATTCGCTTTCAATTAAGAGCTGCAAAGACAAATCACTTTCTCGTATACGACCGATTAATAACGGCGCATTGGTCGCCGCCCACCCCCCCCCCCCCGCCCCCACCCCCTACTGGAAGGCACACTACAAATATCTACCGCAATTGCAATAGCGCTTGAAAAACGGAGTCTGTAGAAAGACAAAGAGCTTTAGACTGGTTCGCTTCAACCTCCTTCCCTCCTCCTCCTCCTCCTCCTCCTCCTCCTCCTCCTCCTCTGTCATCGTCATTGTCATCGTCATCGTCACGTGATCATTGCCTCCGGATCCTCTTTCTTTCATGAAGTCGGTGGAGATGGAGAGGTTACAACGACATCGACAGGGTGGACCATAAAAAGGGAATAACTACGACTTTTTGCCAATATCTTGGCTAAAAATAAGAATTTTCAAATCTCATGAAGTATCTGAATACACATTTTGTCTGTCATTGAAGCTTTGGTCATTTTAATGTCACTTAAATTTTAATTTTACTGTTCTAATAGCAATATTTTAATCTGAAAAATTCTTTGTTTGCAACTTCATAGTCATCTTTCCAAATGATATCACAGTGACGTGCAGCTACGATGTAACATGTTTCTTTTCTTAAATGATAACAACAATAATGATTATCTGGCAATATCAAGTACATTTTATAGCAATTAGGCATACTTGAGATGTGACTTAATTAAATCTTTTTGCTACTTCTTGATGCGTTACGGTTTTTGGATCGTCAATAAACAGCGGTTGGGCTCACTATATCCTTACTTTTATTCTGTTTCGAATATTTCGATGAAATGTGGCTATTGTAGGCCTACGTAGATATGAATCACCTTTAAGCCCGTAAAACGTGATTTGAACAATTCTTATTTTTGGAAAAGATATTGGCAAAATCAGTAGGGGATTACTTTTTTATGGCTCACCCTGTACATGAAACAATTCACAGAACATGTTCATTTAATATTATTTAATATTATGTTCATGATTGTGATATATTGGCAAGTCTCTATGATAAAAATAGAAATATTGGCTTACTAATTAATAATAGTAATAATAATAAAAAATTTTAAATATAAAAAAATAATAATAATTAGGACCATTCTGGATTGGTTTTTACATAGGTAGTTATAAATAATGTCCCTGAAACTCACATAACACCATCTCTCTTCGTCTGTCTGAATGTCTGTCTGTCTGTCTGTCTGCCTGTCTTTCAGTCTGTCTGCCTGTCTTTCTGTCTGTCTGTCTGCCTGTCTGTCTGTCTGCCTGTCTTTCTGTCTGCCTGCCTGTCTATCTGTCTGCCTGCCTGTCTGTCCGTCTGTCTGTTTATCTGTCTGTCTGTCTGTTTATCTGTCTGTTTGTCTGTCTATCTGTCTGTCTGTTTATCTGTCTGTCTGTCTGTCTGCCTGCCTGCCTGTCTATCTGTTTGCCTGCCTGTCCGTATTTTTACCTTTCTGTCTGTCTGTTTATCTGTCTGTCTGTCTGTCTATCTGTCTGTCTGTCTGTCTGCCTGTCTGTCTGCCTGCCTGTCTGTCTGTCTGCCTGTCTGTTTATCTGTCTGTCTGCCTGTCTGTCTGTCTGTTTATCTGTCTGTCTGTCTGTTTATCTGTCTGTCTGTCTGTCTGCCTGCCTGTCTATCTGTCTGCCTGCCTGTCTGTCTGTCTGTTTATCTGTCTGTCTGTCTGTTTATCTGTCTGTCTGTTTATCTGTCTGTCTGTCTGTTTATCTGTCTGTCTGTCTGCCTGTCTGTCTGTCTGCTTGTCTGTTTATCTGTCTGTCTGTCTTTCAATATCTGTCTATGCGACACTTGGTCAGCGGCGGCCGTGGTTCATATTTGAGTGATCCGTGGTCTGGATATTGTCTGGATCATATTGTGTGTAGGCCTAATATGCAATATCGGCTGTTCAGACAACACCCGACTTTGGGCCGACTGTTCCATCAATCTAATGTGGCTATATTGCTATATAATGTCATATGAAAGCAATTCAACAATTCTTTGAATAATACATATACAAGAATACACACGCGCGCACGTATACGCATGCGCATTACGCATGCGCATTACGCATGCGCATGAGCATAATTAAATCAATTGGAGTTGCCACCTGGGGAAAAATTCCAAAGGAAATACGATTATCCCCCAGCAGCATCTGGATTTTCAAATTATAAAATTGTAAGCGGCTTTCTGATAGAAGCAACCGAATGAAATGCAATTATAGCGACCACATCCAACACGCTACTTTCTTCCTCTATGACTATAACCTATATAATTTATTATCATGTGCTTTGTAGCTTGGTAGTTTAGTGTTTGTTTTCTAATCATCTCTAAATATAATTTCTTTTAAAATATTGGCTCAACATGCAGTGTTGAACGTTTAATTTTCATTTCCCTTATTTCCATAGTCTTAGTCTATGTGGCTTCTTTGCTTTGTCTTTTTCCTGGGGTCCAGCCATTTGCGCTCAAGACGTTTGCGCGCAGTCATTTGCGCGCCGACGTTCACACGCAACGTTATTTGCGCGTTGGACGTTTGCGCGCCGTCATTTGCGCGCCGTCACAATATGCAAAATAATCATATAAAAAAATCTGTATTTTTTTAAAACAAAATTACTACTTTAATTTAGCAGTAAGTTAAGCTAGGTATCAATGTTTTCTAAGAAATAACTACATAATAGTCCAACCGAAAGTTTGTGCGAGTGTGTTGATTGTCTTCAATAACAAATTGAAATGTTATGCGCAATTCCCTTCAGATATTCCTACCATGTTATTTTGCCGTAACATAAACAGGAGTACACATCAAAGTGCAAATAAAATAGGCCTACCTATCATACTGCAGGTTCGCTGTTTGATTATACGAAGACGGCAAACATAATAGTACAAGTCAATCCACACTGCGCGCGCGCAAACGTCCCGCGCGCAAACGACGGGCATTTTTTGCTGCGCGCAAATGACCGCGCGCAAACGTCCTGCGCGCAAACGACAGGGCGCCTTTTTTCCTTACTCTATATGAGTCTATATATGTGATGCATGTTTTGCTAAAGTTTAGTTAAGTCGACCATATATAAATCCAATCGTAAATTTGGTGTCCATAGCCAGCGGGATTTTTTAATATCCCTTTAGGGCTCCATTTTCGTAACAATGATATGTTGATATTGCAATGATTTGTAAACTTTGCTTTATTTGGCTACAAGATAAAACTTTTTGATTGATTGCTTGATTGATTAACATACGCATGCCTGTGCGTATACGGCTTATATGTGCGTGTGCATGATATATTTGCATGGATGTTAGGTTCGTAATTGTACTCATTATCTCCAAATTTATAAAGCGCCACTCGAAAGCCGCTTAGGGCACCAGCTTATTCACGAGCATTGTCTAGTTAAAGGGGCTATATACACTCGGGTTACTAGAGGATCATAAATTGCAGAGTAGCTGTTAAGATGGGTGGCGTTTAGGTCAAGATCAGGCGAATCGGGATAAGGATAAGGTCCTAAGGAGGTGAGACCTTATTTTTTTCGAATGAAAACCCCGAGGAGGGAGGACAGAGGAGCCTGAGGAAGTTGATGGTGCCATGCATGGTGTCAAGCAAGGATGGAGGAGGAACGGGAAAGAGCCATGATGCACTGTTTGATATGGATCAGTTGGAGAACTTGGGATGACTTGCGACTGGCTATCGAGAGAGAGAAACAGACAGACAGACAGACAGACAGAGACAGAGAGACAGACAGAAGGCGGATGATTGATACACAGCGGGTTGTTGTTGACTCGGTGGCGAAGAGTTCGCGAAGATAGTTGTATGTTTGCAATCAGAGATTAGCAGTACTGTTGATCTCTTCTGTATATAACTAACAATAGTTGACGTCGTGTTGTGTCAGTGCCAACGGACTCACGGCCGCTCACCTGTCAACCTATTGCTGTTCTTTTCCTATTGTCACCAATTATTGATTTGTTTAATTCAGGTCGACAGAACGAATTGTCTCATCGACTTGATTGCTTCAACGACGACGACCTTCCCACCCACCCTTCCCTCCCCACCCGCCCCTCCACCCTTCGCTGCCCCCTCCACCGCCGACCCCGTACTTCCTTTATCACCAACTCATCCATCAAAGCACCTGCAGTAATTTGCCAGGACACCTGCCAATATATATATATATATATATATATATATATATATATATATATATCTCACACACACACACACCCACCCACACACACACACAGGCTTTCATATATATATATATATATATATATATATATATATATATATATATATATATATATATATGCACGTATGAATATATTTTATATATTTGCATGTATGCATCCATCCATCCATCTACCCACATCTCTCTCTCTCTCTCTCTCACACACACACACACACACACACCCACACACACACACAGGCTTTCATATATATATATATATATATGCACGTATGAATATATTTTATATATTTGCATGTATGCATCCATCCATCCATCTACCCACATTTGCACTTATGCGTATGTGTGTGCATGTGTGACATTATTGCATTGGTGCGTATTTATATACTACTACATGTATGTATTTCCTATGCATACCATAACATGTATGTATTTCCTACACGTATAATATTATATGTATGTATGTATGTATGTATGTATGCATGTATGTATGTATGTATGTATGTATGTAAATATATATGTACGTGTATATATAATCCTCTGCTGTATCCCCTCCTCCCGTTCCTCACGTTCTCTGTCCCTCGAGTTTTCCATTTATCCCCATCTTCCATTCTTCTTTTGTCTGTCCATCGTTTCTATGAAACCATTTGTTCTCTCTATACTTTCCTTCTCTCTTTCCATCCTTTCGATCTGTCTGTTTGTCTCTCTATGTTTTATCCATCCATCTATCCATCCATCCATCTATCCATTTATCCATCCATTCAGATAATTTAATCAAACCTCATTCTTCTCTCCATCTTTCTTCCATTCGGTCAACCATCTCAACTTTCTCAAGTATGTGCATCTTATATTGATAGTAAATTATATGATACGAGGAGGTTAATCGAAGCTATTTGTGATGAGTTGCCAGAGATTCGATGAGTAATCGCCAGGTAGTCAGTCTGCTGAGGTATAGAAGTAGAACACAGATTTTGTCTGCAATACAACGGTCACCGACTGTAGCCCACACTTAACTGTCGACGACTGTGGCTCGTCCTCAGCTTCTGTATAACTATATTAGCGACAAAGCATAGGAAGAAGAGGGTTCGATCATCAGAAGGCAATTAATTTCGTGCTTGGAAATTCTCGACGGTTAATCTGCTTTCCACACTGGAGAGACCCTCCCCCCCCATTCTTCAGCCTTTTCGCTGATCACTTGCGAAACATTGGCGACTTAGATGACATATGGCGCTATAGATAAAGGACTGCACTCAGGTCGCTCGCTCTATAATAAGCCTACTATATCTAGGGTACTCGGCGTTGCAACTTGCACGGGAATTTTATATAGGATTCGCCCCGTTCCCGGCCAATACCCTACTTCCCCACCCTCACTAAACCTCACCCCCACAGTCCCCACTCCTACTTCCCACCGCACTTTTTCTCCAATTCCAGTCGCTCACCGACAGCTAACCCGCCGGCCCACCTTGCCTTGACGTGAGTGGTAGGCGGCATCTAAGTCTAACCACTACGCCAACTTTGAACTTTTGATTTCCCGGCAAATTTCCCCCCTCCCCAACAATGCGCTGCTCCGACCCGGCCCCTATGTTGCGAGGTGTGTGCGTGCTGGGGTACCCGGCGTTGACCAGGAAATTTAGGATTCACCCCGTTCCGTCCAATTCCTTACTTCCCCACCCTCACTTCACTTCATCTCATATCGTCGCTTCTACTTCCCACTTCCCACTTATTTTCCCCATCCCACTCAGCCGCCGACCCCTAACTCGCCGTCCCATCTTGTCTCCACTTGTCTGGGAGACTTGCATTGGCCGATAAATTTCGCTTTTGACCCACTCGAACCCGCCCCAAACGCCGGTTCTCCAACCGACCTCTCGCCGCCCCACCCCACCCCACCCAACCCCAACCTCATACACTCCGACCTCCTAACCGGTACGCCTCTCGCGATATTTGCGCTATACCAGCAAATTGGGACCGGGTGGAGGTATGTGTGTGTATTGGGTGGGGTGAGGTGGCCCCTGGAGCACTATAACTGTGTAGCTGCAACATTTCAGATGAATTTCAGGTGAAAAGTGTGAAAGTTGTGAAAGGAATGGAAATTTATAGCGAAAATGAGGGTTTCACCGTCCCATGCCTACACGCCTCATGCTTTCCACCGAGAGAGTAGTGAAGGTTTGGAGTGAAAAGCTAAAAACTGTTGAAATGCATCCCGGTCAAACACACACACACACACACACACACACAAACACACACAAACACACACACACACACACACAAACACACACACACACACACACAGAATCTCCTCTTTATTTATAATAGATATGCACTGTTGCAAAGGTTTACAACGGCTTCTGCCAGTAAACTAAGTTAATTGCGGTGGTGGTGGTGGTGGTGGTGGTGGTGGTGGTGGTGGTGGTGGTGGTGGTGGTGGTGGTGGTGGTTGCTAGCTAATTTATTTAGAGCGTATGGTTTGTACTCTAAGTGTCTAACTCACCGCTTCAACAGAAACTCAGCTTCACCAACCAATTGCCTTAACGCCACCACAGCTCCACAGAATAATCCACGCTGCTGTTTGTCGTAAAAACTCTGAATATATATCTAATAGCAAATCGTTAACATCAATGAAGATCAGTGAAGCTTTTCGCGACCAACCTGCAGTAGCCGACCAGCAGAGACTGCGTTCACAGTATAGGGCACTGCAGTGGTAGTGTGATAAGTGGCATCATGACTTATTGACCCTGTCAACAACCATTGACGGGTGGATGTCAAATGGCAAGTTCAGGTCGTCACTGCTGTTCGGCTGAATCCCGTGGGAAACTTCCGTCATGCGATGATGTGGGATGAGAAACTGGATATAGAATTATTCCGAACGATGACTATGCGTTGGATCCGACGAGAATCAGACGCGTGCATAGAATAATCTCAGTTTCAGCAGATATATATTATGTCAGATGGTGCCACACTGTAATTCCAGTTATACTGATAGTGATAATAATGATGATTATAATGATAATAATGCCAATAATTATAATAATGTTAATAATGATAGTAGTAGTAGCAGCAGCAGCAGCAGCAGCAGCAGCAGTAGCAGTAGTATAGTAGCAGTAACAGCAGCGGAAGTTGTAGTAGTGATAGTATAGTAAACAGCAACAATAATAAGAAAGTTACCAATATATAATTATAATACAATTCGCCCGACATCACCCGTTGCTTTACCTTTCAACACGCCCTCACCACTCCCACCACTCCCACCTCTGTACCCTCGTACAAGCGCAGTTGGACGATCCACAGAAAGTAAGATGAATCCGACGCATCATAAGTTGGTCAGTTGCAAATGCCACGCATGCGCCTGACTTCCTATAGCTGGCCTCTGACCCCTGTCAGGTCAGATTTCATTGGGACGGAAATCCTATGATTGTAACAACACCAGATGCAGAAGTCGGAAAGAAAAATGAGATTAGACGTTCATATTATTACCTGTCACATAATATAGTATACTAGACTGCCATTCAAGACGTCTCTCACACATTGATTCTGCATACTGCATGTATGTATGTATGTATGTATGTATGTATGTATGTATGTATGTATGTATGTATGTATGTATGTATGTATGTATGTATGTATGTATGTATGTATGTATGTATGTATGTATGTATGTATGTATGTATGTATGTATGTATGTATGTATGTATGTATGTATGTATGTATGTATGTATATGTATATACATGTATGTATGCATGTATGTATGTATGTATGTATGTATGTATGTATGTATGTATGTATGTATGTATGTATGTATGTATGTATGTATGTATGTATGTATGTATGTATGTATGTATGTATGTATGTTATCGTCCTTCCATAATATGTTCGTCATTGTCTTTGTCAGGATATAGACAGCCAGAGCCAGAGCCACAGCTGCAGCATCATCATAGGCATCATAAGCATAGCTATGTCTTTATCTCCGTGGGACTTGAGTGCTAACATCAGCTTCGACTTCTCCCTCTATCGACCGCGTCGTCCCAGCTACGTCTTCGCCACCCAGACAGCCAGGCAGCGCAACGAAAGCTATCGTCACGCCACAAAGCACGGCAGTTCTTCGACCGACCCCACGGCACCAGCGGCAGCAGCGGCAGCCGACCCAGACCGATCCGACTTCATCGAAGGCATCGCTCGTAAGAAGCGCAAGGAGAGCTACCGCGCGGCCACTCAGCGGGGAGCGGACGACATCGAGGTTGAGCCAGCTTCGTCGGCACGTGACTCCAACCACGTGACGACCGGAAGTGATGCATCGGTGGTGGTGGCGGAGGAGGAGGAGGACGTGAGGCTGGAGGTGTCGCGCAGGAGATACACGAAGAACCTGATCGTCATGTCGATTGGCTTCGTCCTCGTCCTGACCGCCTTCAGAGCCATCCAGAACCTTCAGTCCAGCCTCAACGCTGCCGATCGTCTGGGTGTTGTCGCAATGACTTGTGTCCACTGCACGATGTTCCTCACGTCTCCCTTCGCGCCGTCTCTCATCGATAAACTCGGTTCCAAGTGGACGATTGTGCTCGGAATGCTCTTCTACCTGTTCTGGATAGCGGCCAACTTCTGTCCGCACTTCTACACCCTCGTGCCGACGTCGATCGGGGTTGGGTTCGGGCAGAGTCTCGCTTGGAGCGCACAGATCGCCTACATGCGACACCTCGCCTCCGACTACGAACGCCTGGCTGGTCCTGGACTCAACCACCGAACCCTCTACCGCTTCAACGGGGTCTTCCTCGCCTGCTTCCAGACTTCGCACGTCTGGGGAAACCTCGTCTCTTCGCTGGCACTGAGGGAGGAAGCGCGACCAAGGAGCAGCAGTTCGGAGTTGCTCGAGGAAGGTATACTGGATGAGGGAGCGACGTGTGGAATATACGACGCCTGTCACGAGAAGATACCTTACACGTGGAATATCACGGATACAGGTCAGTCATTGCAACTATTGCACAAGTAATTCATTCACCTACATATACAGTAGAATTGATTTTTGCTACTACAATTTCTTATCCATGAAAATTGTAAATTAGAAGAACCATGATATATAATAATGATCAACGAATCTTTTGAATTATCTACCATTTATTTGAAGGTTTTTAGTTAAGGCCGATTGTTGTTATTTTGTGATTTTATAGCAGGGGTAACGTGAGAAATTCCGGACCCATGGGCTCCTAAACTATTCCAAGGCTTCACGAGAATTTTTTAGAGAAACTAATTGAAATAATAAATGGCAGGTACAATCTATGTAATATTATATATTTATATTTGTTTTTATTCATCTGCTAATTTGAAGTTTAAACTGATTGCAGTTATCTGTGATGTCATATCTAAGAAGTATAATAAATCATAAGCGCTGCATACATAGCTATCTAGCCAGGGCCCTAAAATTCGCCCTGAGGCCCATACCTCCCTCGGTGACTCTGTTTATGGCGTTGATATTCTGTCAATGAACGGTCTACCACTATACAACTACTTCTCTTATGCGACTATTAACCTGGAATGAAATGAATGAGTGTCTTGAGTGACATCTGAATGAAGTGTAGATTTGAATGGAATAGATTCGATGTTTAGACAGGAATTGTCAAGACGGGAGATGAGGGGAGGAATGCTTGGTTGGATTGATCCGATCTAGTTGAAGACGTGGAGAGGAAATTGAGCAGGTGAAGGAATTCTGCTACTTGGGAAGCCTAATATCAAGCGACGCCAAATGTCATAAAGAGATAAAGAGAAGGATAGCAATGGGTAAAGAGGCATTCTTAAAACGGAAAGAATTGCTAAGAGGAGGGCTAAATAGGAATCTTAAGAAAAGAATGGTCAAAACATTGATATGGAGTGTGACGTTATATGGCGCAGAGACATGGACAATGAGAAAAGAAGACACCAAGCGGTTGGAAGCGTTTGAAATGTGGGTATGGAGAAAGATGGAGAAAATTAGTTGGACAAGGCATGTTACGAACGAGGAAGTGCTGACGATGGTAGAAGAGAAAAGATCTCTGCTAGAGGTAATAAAGTCAAGACAAAAGAATTGGGTAGAACATTTGCTGCGAGGAAACTCACTACAGAAAGAAATAATTGAAGGAAGATTGGAGGGGAAAAGATGCAGAGGAAGACCTAGACAGAAACTGCTGGACGGGATAATGGAAAAGGGATACAGAGAACTTAAAGACATGGCACAACAGCGGGAAATATGGAGACATTGGACGTTCGGACCTGCCACTGGGCAGAGAACCTAAAGAAGAAGAAGTTGAAGACGTACAAAGGTATCCATTCATTTATCCATCCATCCTTCCATTTCTCCTTCATTCTTTGTTTTATTCCTTCTTCAATCTTCATACATCCATTCATCCATCCTTCCATTTCTCCTTCATTCTTTGCTTATTCCGCCTTCTTTTCCTTCCTCTTTCCCTTTTCCTTCCATCAATCTCCGTTCTTCCTTCCTTTCCCATTCTCCGGCCTTTCATCCGCTCATGATTTATGGTCCAATATTCGCTTTTTCCAGACGTTGATTTTCGTTATTCCACCGCAATATCCTCTCTCCACTTTACGGCGCGTCGACAATCAACATCTAATATACACTTATTATTATTTGTGACTGCAGCCTGCTTGCGTGTATGTGTGCGTGCATGTGTGTTTGGGTGGTTGTATAATATGAAACTGAAGCTGAAGCGTAGAGAATATGTTGACCGTCATTAATACAATCATGTATGTCTATATTATCTCATCAATTAAACTCTGACCCCGTTTGTATACTGTATGGTATACTGTATGCATAATATGCGTACTGTGTAGGCTACTAGATTTAACGGAATGAAGGGAAAAGAATCGAAAACTTTCGATTCTTTTTCTCTTCATTTCTTGCTCACTAGATTTTCCTCAATAGGTTTGCACACGAGATTCATCTGCATAATATGATGACAAACATAATAATGCAGGTCTTTCTTCATTTCTTCTGCTTCTCTGGATTCCATCGCCTGTTTCATTGCATGCCTTCCTAGTCTGTCTCCCTGTTCGTTCGTTGGTTGGTCTGTCTATATATATATATATATATATACATATATATATATATATATATATATATATAGATCATATATATATATATATATATGATCTATCTGTCGTAATGCATAGTCTAGAGATGCGACTGCCTGTCTACGAAAGATAAAGGAAAGCTCGCGTGATGGCAAGTGATCCACGTATTGCACGAGGGTATATATATACAGGGTGGGCCAAAAGTATTTGTTCAACTTTGAAGGCCTATAACTTAGGCAGTTTAGCAAGTAAGTGTATGCTTAATGCATCAAATTAAAGGTATTTCACTCTAGTATTAACTCTAAAAAAAGTCGAACTGATACTAGTATAGGTTTTAATTATATACTAGGAACAGCGCTAGCTACCATTTTTGTCATTGCTGACGCATTATGACGCCGTTTCCCCGGGAAATTCTATTGTTTTTTGCTGGTTGATACAATGACCAGATTAACAGAAATGTTTTGCGCTCAATGAAGACCTTTGATGGGAAAATTCAAGACATTTTGTTTGGAAGCTACCGTATGTTACAGGGGGAGATTTTCCACTGCGAGAGAGTACTTTGATTTTTCTTACAGAACCACTGCGTCAACATCACCAGTTGCAATCATCATTCTAAGTCTAGCACAAGAAACTTATACGAAATGGCGTTCAGTTTACAACAAATGCATTACAATCTGATTTAGGGTGCAACATGTCAATTGCGGTAAACAAATGTAGTTGATTATACAGTGTTAAGTCTTTCCACTTTCTGAATAGAGATTGATCTTCAGAAATTTATGGATGGTCCTCAGTTTCACGTAATTTATATACATATATGGGCCTCAGTTTCAAGAAGTTTACCGATGGCCCACAGTTTCAAGAAGTTTACCGATGGCCCACAGTTTCAAGAAGTTTACCGATGGCCCACAGTTTCAAGAAGTTTACCGATGGCCCACAGTTTCATGAAGTTTACCGATGGCCCACAGTTTCATGTAATTTATCGATGGTCCTCTGCAGTTTCAAGTAACTACAAGTTCTCAGTTACACGTATTGTATGCATTGACCAAATTCACAAGTAATTTATGGATGACCACTCAGCTTCATGTAGTATATATATATATATTAAATATATATTATATATACATATACATGTATATGGAATATCGTTGGAAGGCCAACGCATGTGGTGTGTATATAAGAGATATTGACGGAATGAAAGAGATAGCATCTTCATCAGACGAGTGGTCGATGGAAAGAGCCATCCGTGTGAAATGCATCTCCAATAATAATCCACTGTTGCTGAGACAGAATCACCAGCAGCAGCAGCAGCAGCATCTTCATCTCAAGTCCATATGAATGTTTGTCCGTCTTGCCCCATCTTCCCCTGCTTCTGGTCGAGACGGCGGCGGATGCGATCGATTGGAGCGGACTCTGGAGAAGAAGGAATCGCCGACGACGACGACGATGACGACGACGATGACGACGACGACGACGACGACGATGACGACGACGATGACGACGACGACGACGACGACGACGACGACGACGATGGCGATGGCGATGGCGATGGCGATGACGATGACGATGACGATGATGATGATGGTGATGATGATGACGACGACGACGACGACGACGATGGCGGTCGACTGCAGCAGCAGCAGCAGCACTGCAGATGGTTCTCCGACCGAATATCACCGATAATTATTTACGATTCATCCACAGTCACAGCTGCGTCTTCACCAACCAAAGTCCCTCCACCACCACCACCACCACCACTACCATCACCACCCCCACGACCACCACCACCACCCACCACTACCATCACCACCACCCCACCACCACCACCCCACCACCACGACGACTACCACCGCCACAGCCACCACCACAACAGCCACCAACATCAATACCACCACCATGACCACCACCTATACAATCACAATCACCACCAAGGCCATCGCCACACCACCACAACACCAACACCATCACCACCACCAACGCCAACACCATCACCACCACCACCAACACCATCACCACCACCACCACCAACACCAACACCATCACCACCACCACCACCACCACCCCCACCACTCCACCACCACCACCCCACCACCACCACGACGACCACCACCGCCACCACCACTACCATTACCACCACCACCATCACCACCACCATGACCACCACCTATACAACCACAATGATCACCAAGGCCATCGCCACACCACCACAACAGCCAATACCACTATTTTTACCACAAACCAGCAACAACCACCATCTCTACCGCCATCACCGCAACTTCCACATCTATACCGCCAGATAATATTAATAATTATTATCAAAAATCTACATTGATGTCGATGCTGCACTTAAACCGTTTTTAAGTATACGTTAGCCACCAGCGCTACCATGTACTCTAATCGCTCTCAACAAACCCTCTTCTCCTCTCGATCTCTTGCCTCTCATGCAACCAGACTTAAACCATTCACTTATAGCTCAGTATGATCCAATGATCCATCTGGCACTACACACCGCTCGTGAATAAGCTGATACTCTGCGATTGGCTTCGGGCAAGAAGACAAAGAAAGGGAGCAACATAAAGGATGAGGAGAAGTACAAGGAAGAGAAGAAAGAGGAAACCGAAGAAAAGGGAAAAGAGAAGAAAGAGGACACCGAAGAAAAGGGAAAGGAGGAGGAAGAGAACAAAGAGGAGAAGGCGGATGAGTACAAATGAAAGTCGAACGAAGATAAAGAACGCGAGGTCAAGGAAATTGATATGAAAGTCGATAGGAGAGACTTTAAGAATATGAGAAGGAGGCGTGGCTGGAAAGGATATTAAAAACGTGCGAGTGGGGAAGAATCGACCTCTGGCAAGTAATCCACGGTGACCAGGAGACACGCAGGGATGTGGTGAGAGTGGGATGGAGTCGGCAGAGAAAACGGAAGGATACATAGAGGCAGGAAAGAAGACATGGAAGCCGAGGTGGAGAAGAAAACGGGATGGAAGACTTTAGTGGCTGGCATTGCATGGTGCTGGTTGCAGCTGTCTTCCATTATCCAGGATTATGGATTATTGGTGGTTTTGAGCTCAATGTAGCGGAGAAAGAGGGAAGATGCGTTTATACAGAGGTGAGGCGGAGAATTTCAATGGGCAAAGCTGCAATGCAAGGGATGGATAAGATATGGAGGGACAGGCATGTGAGCTTACAGACAAAGACGAGACTTGTCAAAGCAATGATTTTCACCATAGTGCTATATGGAAGCGAGACGTGGACGAAGACGAAGGCGTTGGATGACAACGTTGCTGCGTGTGAAATGTGGATATGGAGAAGGCTGCTGGGTATTTCTTGGAGAGAGAGGAGAACAAATGAATCTGTGCTCCAGGAGATGGGTCAACTAAGAGGGGATATGTCGTTGCTGCAGAGGATCATCAAACAGAAGCTGATGTTTTTCGGTCACGTGATGCGCACAGATGGACTGGAGAAGGCGATGATGCTGGCATGTGGAGAGGGTACAAGGAGAAGAGGACGGCCAAGTATCAGATGGATGGAGGATGTACACAGGATGACAGGGATGAATCTTGAACAACTGAGGGATGTGACGCAGAACAGAACGGAGTGGAGAAGTCTGGTCATGACGGTCATGGCTAGAGTTCGTCGAACTGACGGGACAAGGGGACGGATTGAAGCTGATGGATTGAAGTGTTGGCAACGCAACGGAAATCATCCAGATCTCGGTATGGGACATCAGTGTCATCAATGGTTTGTGGAGGAGGCAGACAGACAGACAAAGAGAGACAGAAAGAGAAACACAGAGAGAGTCAGAGTAAGACAGACAGACAGAGCGAGACAGACAGACGGACAAAGAGACAGACAGATTGAGAAAGACAGAAACAGAGAGACAGAGTGTGAGAGAGTGACAGACATTCAAGTACATTGTGCATAAACGTAAACCCAAATGAAACCAGCAGTGTCCATATTATACGGTATGCAGAGTTGCAGACTGCTGAGAGGTCGCGTGATAGTCACAATGATAAGCAATGAGCAACCAACTAATCACAGCATTAAGAATACAATTAAGCTTACAGATAAGCATGCAATTAGGCATGCAATTAAGCAATGCAACTAAGCATGCAATTAAGCAATGCAACTAAGCATGCAATTAAGCAATGCAACTAAGCATGCAATTAAGCAATGCAACTAAGCAATGCAACTAAGCATGCAATTAAGCAATGCAGCTAAGCATGCAATTAAGCATGCAATTAAGCAATGCAACTAAGCATGCAATTAAGCATGCAATTAAGCAATTCAACTAAACATGCAAACATGTGGGGCGGCGATTGGATGGGGTGAAGGTAGGAGGGTGGGCGGGGGTGGGGGTTGGGCGGGAGGAAAGGGGGGTCATGGGTGGGGTGGGAGGGTTGGCGTGGAGATGGGGGTGGAAGTGGGGGGACTGGGGCGAGGAAATTTTCCCGAAAACCCAAATTTCTCGCGTGGCTTACCGGTGGAGGTCGGAGTGTCCTGGGGTGTGGTGGGCGTGGTGGGGTGGGGCTGTGGCCGGAGCGCGTCGAATCCTAAATTTCCCGGGCAACGCCGGGTACCCCTGCAGCTATAGTGTTTATAATTATAAGTCCCAAAACATTCTTCGCCAAAACATCCCGCGCCAAAACATCTCGCGCCAAAACATCCTGCGCCAAAGCGATCTGCTTCGGAATAGATTGAAGCCGCATTAAATCACCGCATGAGAAATTGAATTTAGAAGCCGCAAGTCTTATAGTCTATGTAGTCTATGATGCGATCGAACTGGTATTATGGTCGTTTGCGTTGGGCTGCCTTGCAAAGGAACTGTTTAAATGTCTTGCAAATATCGAATGTCTCCGAGGATTAAGAATGAAATGCCTTACTGCGATATGTCTATCGGACACAAACAAAGAAGACTTTTCGATTTCTTGTCACAAAAAAACTCTCACCCCACAAAAGATGAAGTGAGACTTGAACATTTCTTGTTTATTCAGATATCATCTCTATTCTACTATATATATTTTATCGAATTTTATACTAACTGCAAATAGAAATTCTATTGCAACTTTATGAACACCCTATTGCAACTTTATGAACACCCGACCATCGATCGTGAACGATATATACAGTATATGCAATACATGTAGGTTGGTCGACGTTCCACCTGATATGCCTACTTGATGAAAATGCTGCGTATATCACTGATCACAAGGTTTCATGTGTCAAGTCAGCTTATATATATATATATATATATATATATATATATATATATATATATATATACGCCGAACTGAAGCCCACAAATGCATTGGTCAATGTCAAGGTCAAGATTCGATTGGAAGCCATGATGGACGATGGAAGAAGTGCGAAGAATATACTCTGGCATTGAATATACGTCGTCCCATTAACACCGACACACACACATAAACACACACACAGTGTCACACACACACACGTCCTATAAAAGCGATAGACGTTCGGCTGATGTTCATTTAAGACTGCCTGTGCCTTATGTCACTTATGTCACTTATGTCACTTATGTCACTTATGTCACTTATGTCACTTATGTCACCTATGTCACCTATGTCACTTATGTCATTTATGTCACTTATGTCTCTCTCTCTCATTTCCTTTCATTCCTTTCGGAACATCGGGCGACAAGATTTCTCCATTCTGCACGTTCGGCTGCGACATCTGCTGCCTCGCTCCAGTCGATACCCATCTCCATCAGATCCTCCTTGAACGTGCCCCTCCAGGTCTTTCTCGGGCGTCTCTGCTCCTCTTTCCTCCTTCCGGTCTCCACGTCATCGCCTCGCTCGCCAGCCTTCGCGTCGGCATTCGAAGTATGTGTCCGGCCATTCTCCTCCGTCTAATTTCTACAATCGTTTCCATCTCCATTGCTCCAGCCATTCTGAGGACTTCCTCGTTTCTGACGCGGTCCCTCCAACTTACACCCAGAATGGTTCTTAGACATCTCCTGTGGAAGACATTCGGCCTCTGCGAGATCTTTTTCGTACGCTTCCATGTTTCACAAGCGTAAATTGCCGTTGGGACCACAATAATTATTGCGTTGTACAGTTGCATCTTGGTGTTTCTGCTGATTGTTTTGGATTTCCATATTGAGCCCATCTTCTGGAAGACTGACGCAGCCTTTCCGATTCTGCTCCTTGTCTCCATATCTATATCGCCGTCTTTGGAGGTGTCACTTACGTCAATTATGTCAATTATGTCACTTATGTCACTTATGTCACCTATGTCACTTATGTCACTTATGTCACTTATGTCAATGCATTATTATCTATGGCGTGACGCGGATCGTGACAAGAATTATTATTGAGAAATCCTGTAAGAAGTATCTATCTATATATATATAGCGATATCATGGTTCGTGACACGCTATGGATAGATGATCATAGATCTACATGTTTCCCCGCTTTGTCTAAATGATGCTTATTAACTCCTCCTCATCTTTCCTCTTCTTCTTCTTCATCTTCTTCCTCTTCTTCCTCTTCTCCGCTTCTCCTCCTCCACCTCTGTCCCCTCCTTCCCTCCTTCTCTTTAATTCTCATTCTCTTCCCATCCTTCTCCTCGTCCTCCTCTCCTCATTCTCTTCCTGTCCTTCTTCTCCACCTCCTCTCCTCATTCTCTTCCCATCCTTCTTCTCCACCTCCTCTCCTCATTCTCTTCCCATCCTTCTTCTTCACCTCCTCCTCTCCTCATTCTCTTCCCGTCCTCTACCTCCCATCCTGCACCTGCTCCTGCTCCTCCATCCCTCCTACTTCTCCTCGTCCTCCTATACCCAATCTTCCTCCTCCTCGTTCCCTCCTCCTTTTCCTCCTCCTCCTTAGCACTCCTCCTCACTTCCTCGCATCCTCATCGCTATCCTCATTCACGGTTCCACCCCGAGCGCCGTTCCGGCGTTCCATCTCCTCTCTATCTCCATGACGACGACTCATCCAGATGATCCAGTGACGGCTTCCTGCACCATCCACCAGACCCACCACCGCCGTATTATACTGCAGCTAAATAAATCCAAATTAAGCGAGATTTATATAGCGACAATGTAGCGACGTCGCAGAGAGATCTGACCGGATATTCGGTATACGTGAGAAACGGAAATGACGCAGATTAGACTGACATGGAGGAATAATAATGAATATACTGTCACTGGAATATCGTCATATCCGCCGCCGGCCACGACCAGCTGCCATGCATCAAGGCGAGGGAGGAGGAAGATTTGTGGAAATCTTTTCCATCATTGCACTCGAAACGTGAAGAACACTGGCCGTTTGAACGAAGATCTGTCAAACCATGAAGATGGCACTTCAGCACCCCCCTCTCTTAAGACTTACCCTCCATAATTCCAGATGTGCTCTTTATGGTCATCTCTGGGAGAGGCAGACACTACGACGACGGCAACAGAGGTCGAAAGGAGAGGAACCAGCTGCATTCAGCGTGTACGATCATTGCATGGAACATTAGATTAATTTATCTGATTTATTAGATTAATTTATTTTATTTATTATATTAATTTATTTTATTTATTATATTAATTTATTTGATTTATTATATTAATTTATTTGATTTATTATATTAATTTATTTGATTTATTATATTAATTTATTCGATTTATTAGATTAATTTATTTTATTTATTATATTAATTTATTTTATTTATTATATTAATTTATTTGACTTATTAGATTAATTTATTTTATTTATTATATTAATTTATTTTATTTATTATATTAATTTATTTGATTTGTTAGATTAATTTATTTTATTTATTATATTAATTTATTTGATTTATTATATTAATTTATTCGATTTATTAGATTAATTTATTTTATTTATTATATTAATTTATTTTATTTATTATATTAATTTATTTGATTTGTTAGATTAATTTATTTTATTTATTATATTAATTTATTTTATTTATTATATTAATTTATTTGATTTCTTATATTAATTTATTTGATTTATTAGATTAATTTATTTTATTTATTAGATTAATTTATTTTATTTATTATATTAATTTATTTGATTTATTATATTAATTTATTTGATTTATTATATTAATTTATTTGATTTATTAGATTATTTTATTTTATTCATTAGATTAATATATTTTATTTATTAGATTAATTTATTTTATTTATTAGATTAATTTATTTTATTTATTAGATTAATTTATTTTATTTATTAGATTAATTTATTTTATTTATTAGATTAATTTATTTTATTTCTTATATTAATTTATTTTATTTATTAGATTAATTTATTTTATTCATTAGATTAATTTATTTTATTTATTATATTAATTTATTTTATTTATTAGATTAATTTATTTTATTTATTAGATTAATCTTGGCTGCTACTGTAACTGTATATGCCATAGGTCTTCGGAATTGGTTCATCGTTAATCTGATGCTATTGCATAATTATAATACTATTACTGTTTGCTGTAACGATTACCATGGAAAAGAAGGAGGACGAGGAGGACGACGAGGAGGAGGACTAGGAGGAGGACTAGGAGAAGTAGAAGAAAGAGGAGAAGGAGGAGCAAGAGGATGACAGGGAGGAAGAAGAAGAGGAGGAGGAGATAACAATGAGATGAATGACGAATAATTTTGAGGAAAGACGGAGAAGATGGATGAAAAGAAGGAAGAAAAAATAGGAAGAGACTGGAGAGAGAGAGAGAGACAAATAGAGAGGCAGAGAGAGAGAGAGACAAAGAGATACATAGGGAGACAGAGAGAGACAGAGACAGAGAAAGACAGAGAGACAGAGAGAGACAGATAGAGACAGAGAGAGAGAGACAGAGAGAGAGACAGATAGAGACAGACAGAGAGAGACACAGGGAGACAGAGAGAGAGAGAGACAAATAGAGAGGCAGAGAGAGACAAAGAGATACATAGGGAGACACAGAGAGAGAGACAGAGAAAGACAGAGAGACAGAGAGAGACAGATAGAGACAGAGAGAGAGACAGCAGGCCCGGCCTTAGGCATAGGCAAAGTAGGCAGTTGCCTAGGGCGCCGCAGTCTTTGGGGGGCGCCGCGGCACCGGCGATTTTTATTTTTTACGCTATATTCTTTTAAACTGGAGAATTTGGAAAGAATTTTAAATAATTATAGCTTTCATTGCACTAATTCAGGTAGGCTTAATTCAATTTCAAGGACTACATACATTTTATATCGACTAATAAAATTTGATTTTAACGGCATTCTTTACTCTGTGCTTTGTAGCCTATAAACTTAATAGACCCTATGCCTATAATGGACTAAACTGACATAGCGACATCTTTCAACTGAATACGCCAACAACTGAAGAATTGTTGTGTTATTTATAGTCGTTGTGTCTGGTGTGAATCTTTTGATTTTAAAAATTAAATTATATCAAACCCTATGATTCTATGAAGCGTCAAAAGTTATCGGGTGCCCAAAGCCGCAAAAAACAGGAGACTGAAGTTAGAATAAAAAGAAATGCGGTTCGGTTTCCAATCATTTAAACAAAACTGAGACAACGTTGTCTGTCAATGTTTGCGCCCAGTCGTCAGCTAGTAGCCTAATTCCGACTACGCAACGTTCAATTTCGATCGCGAATATCAGGGCTGGCCTCATGCACAGGCAAGGCAGGCAATTGCATGGGCGCCAAATTCTAATGGGGGAGTCATTTGCACAAAAATGTATGTTAATAGCATTTTTCACTTTTAGCCATTGTGCACGAAATTGAATTTTATCGACTAGTGTACTACCTTCAGTGTACTAATAGCAAAAATGTAAATAGCTGAGTGTAAAGGCTCTGGCTGGTTCATCTTTGGATTTTGACATGGGCTGAACAATTGAGTTTGAGTGGGGTCTGAGGGCGCCCAATGTATGCTTTGCCTGAGGTGCCTAAAGCATGCTTTGCCTATGGCGCCAAATGCATGCTGGGGCGCCAAATGCATGTTTTGCCTAGGGCGCCATTTTAGCTAAGGCCGGCCCTGAGAGACAGAGAGAGAGACAGATAGAGACAGACAGAGAGAGACACAGGGAGACAGAGAGAGAGAGACGGAGAGACAGAGAGAGAGACAGAGAGAGAAACAGAGAGAGAGAGAGAGAGACAGAGAGAGAAACAGAGAGAGAGAGAGACAGAGAGAGAGAGAGAGAGAGACGGAGAGAGTTGTGTAGAAGATCAATGATAGTCGGAGTTGATAATAATTGGACCTGCGAGGATTATTGATGTTACGCATCTGCAGCATATTTAATATATTAAATATATTAAATATGCTGCAAATAAATTTTATGCATAATATAATAACTATGCATTGAATAAATCCAAGTCCCTATATATATATATTTATTTATATATATATATATATATATATATATATATTATGCCTTACCGGTACTCTATGGCTTATGTGGTTGAATGGTGATATGCTGGCAAGAAGCTGAGAAGGACGCGGATTCGATACCCGCTAACTCCAAAAGGATGACTCAGCCTTCCACTCCGTATGGGGCGATGGTAATAATTATGAGCATTATTGAGCAGTGGGGTAGATGGACAGCTTGCAGGCTGTCATATACTGTTAAATTCGACTCCTGATTGGCCTAAACTTCTTGTCATCTGCTATACTATTATAGTAGGCTACTATGACATGAAAGTTTACTGCGCAACTTCCAGTTTTAATTAAGAAACGATTACTATTACTTTTTTTTTTCACCCTATTTACGTATATTATGATTGCTCAGAGTCTAAGAAGCAATACGAAGTGCTTTATTGCTCTGGAGTCAACGGTCATCATCATTGGTCAATAATTGCGTAGACGTTCCTCGAAATGCAACAACACTAAACTTCTGCATGCAATTGAAAGACGTTGAAACAGGCGTGCTGTTCCCTGGAAACAATCATGGTCAAACGTCGACCTAGTTCTGACAAGAACTCCCGGGCTCCCGGCACTGTATGGGCGCTATAGTATTATGTTCCCTAAGGTGCTTCATTCACCAGAGAATAAGAAATTATAAAAGCAACGAATCTAGAACAGCTAAACCTCATCCAAGTCAGGCGTGGGTTTTCTTTTTTTTTCTAAATTGCTTCATAGAATGGCGTTCTAAATTGCTTCATAGAATGGCGTCTTATTTTTTCTAAATTGCTTCTTATTTTTTCTAAATTGCTTCATAGAATGGCGTCTTATTTTTTCTAAATTGCTTCATAGAATGGCGTCTCTCTTCAATGGCTAATCTTCACAAAATGGTTTTCCAAATCATTATTATTATCTTTTCCGAGGCAGATCTAATCTCTCAGATGATATTTTTTGGCCCCGAGGTAAACATGATCCCTCGGGGACTTTAACACTCCCGATAAAAGCAGAATTGTCTGAAATGGACCCTATTCGTCAAGGTTATATTATTATTATTATTATTATTATTATTATTATTATTAATAATATTTTGCCAAGAGGTAGGCCCTATTCAGGATCCTGCAAGGATTTCACAACTAACTAATGTTCAAAAACTAGTCCAAATTGTTGTCATACCCAATGATACCTCGGGGACTTAGATATTAATTGAGAACAGAATATTAATATTAATGTCATCATCATCATCGTCATTATTCCTTTGTATCTTCACCATTGTTTAACTTGCCTTTTGTCTGAAATCTTCTTTCAACATCTGACCATCTTTCATCCATCCATTTATCCATCCATCCTTCCTTTCATCCATCCATCCGTCCATCTATCCATCCATCCATCCTTACATGAAGTTCCATCCATTCATCTATTTATCCTTCCATCCGTCCATCCATCCATTCATCAATCAATCCTTTCATCCATCCATCCATTCATCTAAACATCCATTCATCCATCCATTCATCTATCCATCCATCCATCCTGATGGCCACGTGGTCTTTATGTTTACTAAGCAGTGAATTCAGCGTCGAGTGGGGTCGTGAGAATGATGGGCACTTACCTCATCTTTGCCTTCGTCGGAATTCTCTTCATCATCATCTTCCTCGAACGCATTCCATCGTCAAAGGATGATCCTGACAAACCATGCATCCAGGTCAGATGCACAGCATATATACTCTCTCACTCTCTCTCTCTCTCTCTCTCTGTCTGTCTGTATCTGTATCTGTCTCTGCCTGTCTGTCTGTCTCTCTGTCTGTCTCTGTCTCTCTCTCTATGTCTCTCTCTCTGTCTCTCTCTCTGTCTCTGTCTGTCTGTCTGTCTGTCTGGTTTTCTCTCTCTCTCTTTCTCTCTGTCTGTCTGTCTGTCTGTCTGTCTCTCTCTCTCTCTGTCTCTCTCTTTCTTCATAATATGATGGTGATGATCATATTATACTAAATTAAAGAGTAGAGTGCTCTATTTAACTCTGGTGGTATTTAGGACAACCTCTCTATTCTTTTAATGCAAGAAAAAATCTTTTAAACGTATTGATCTGCAGTACATGCAAACATGGCGCTTTACCCCTCCCCCTCACAGCAAGGCGAACTATAAAGGACGTTTTGCACGCCCCGCTTGGTCCTACCCTGTGATATTGCCTAAATCATAAAATATTGCTATACTAAAGACGCATTATTTTATTCTGCACAGTAATTTTATATAATCATGGTACACTTTCAACTTATCTGTATTAATGGCTACATGCAAGAATTTTTGCATCATTAATGATACAGAAGTGGCAGTACACTCCTACAATGAAACATGCGGAAAGGAATTTTATTGAAAATAAAATTGACCGAACCATCAAAACACTCTCCGACGGTAAAGTGCAACTAAAAGGCCGCATAACAGTCAAGCTGTTCACTACATATAATATTATAGCACAGGAGACAGAGGTGGCATTTTGCCCCTCTATACCCCATAATGTAGGCGTAATGATCTTACATTTTTCATTAGCATTTCAAATAAAAAATTCAGTTTTCTCGAAATGATTCAATCTGGACATAAAATATGCAGTCGATAGAAGACCTAACTTTAACATTGTATATAGATGAACTGATATCATGCATATAATTATATGTATGATGCATATTCATGTGCGTTTGCTTCTTGCTTTCATCGTGTGCGCGTGTGTGAGTGTGTGCGTGTGTCTATAAAGAATATCATATAGGTCTTCTTTAAGGTGCTTTGCAGGGCATATTAAGTGGCCCCATCGTGCGCTCCATGAAGGAGCAATAGATCTGTTACCGTCGGTTCATCCCATAATTCAGCGCATCATAAAACTGCAAGTTTGTAAGGCGTCGAAACATCTTCCAGATGCATAGATCTATGCATAGAAACCAGATGCATAGATCTATGCATAGAAACCAGATGCATAGATCTACGCATAGAAACCAGATGCATAGATCTACGCATAGAAACCAGATGCATAGATCTATGCATAGAAACCAGATGCATAGATCTATGCATAGAAACCAGATGCATAGATCTATGCATAGAAACCAGATGCATAGATCTACGCATAGAAACCAGATGCATAGATCTACGCATAGAAACCAGATGCATACATGTAGATCTACGCATAGAAACCAGATGCATAGATCTACGCATAGAAACCAGATGCATAGATCTACGCATAGAAACCAGATGCATAGATCTATGCATAGAAACCAGATGCATAGATATATGCATAGAAACCAGATGCATAGATCTACGCATAGAAACCAGATGCATAGATCTACGCATAGAAACCAGATGCATAGATCTACGCATAGAAACCAGATGCATAGATCTACGCATAGAAACCAGATGCATAGATCTACGCATAGAAACCAGATGCATAGATCTACGCATAGAAACCAGATGCATAGATCTACGCATAGAAACCAGATGCATAGATCTACGCATAGAAACCAGATGCATAGATCTACGCATAGAAACCAGATGCATAGATCTATGCATAGAAACCAGATGCATAGATCTACGCATAGAAACCAGATGCATAGATCTACGCATAGAAACCAGATGCATAGATCTACGCATAGAAACCAGATGCATAGATCTACGCATGGGTCGTAAGAGGGAACAACGTAATAGAATTATTCAATGCCGGAGAGTATATAGTGACAGTGTCTCCCTCTGGCGCTCGCACGGAAAACGACTATTTGCAAGATTTAATATTTGCCTTACATCGTACTACACGTCAACGATTATTAGACTGCAGTTATTGATAAACTCAAAGCATCGCTAAGAATCTGATCGCCGTATAAAACTCTAGATAACTCGTCTAGATATAATTATGTATGCCTACGGAAGACATCTCCCGTTAAAAATGGCCAGTGCAACATACATACAGATGCTGCATGTATTGAGATAATATGACTAAATGTATTCTGCTGGTCGAAAATATGTCTGCAGCTCCCTCGAATATCGAAATTAGCCTGTTATCGACCAGTGTCGAATCTACCAACATTGTCAAAGCTGCTCGAAAGGGTAGTTTGCGGACAACTAGTTGAATATCTTATATCGGCTGAGCGTCTTCCCAAGCATCAATCGGCGTATCGGAAATTCCACTCAACAGAGACGGCGTTGCTGAAGGTCTTTACAGACTTGATTGAAGCGGCTGACAATGGTGATCATGCGTTGCTGGGCCTTCTCGATCTCTCGGCTGCGTTCGACACTGTTGATCACGACATCATGATGGAGCGACTTTCTCGGACTTACGGCGTACGCTCGGTGGCGCTTGACTGGATCAGATCATATCTACGCGGGCGGAGACAGTCGGTGTTTTTCAACGGGGTGCGTTCGTCGTTGCGTGTTTTAACCAGTGGAGTACCTCAAGGGTCGGTTCTCGGGCCCCTGCTTTTTCTGCTGTATACGGCCGATCTTGAGAAACTTGCCTCTGGAGTGGGGCTATCCTCTCATTTCTATGCTGACGACTCGCAGCTATACACCACTGGTCCATCGACGACTGCGCCTCAACTGCAGCAACACATTGAGTCGGGAGTAGTGGTTGTAGCTGAATGGTTGAGGTCAAATCGCCTCCTTCTGAATCCTGACAAGACTGATTTCCTTTGGTGTGCCACTCGTAGAAGGTGCGATCAACTTAGCAGTGAGTCCCTAAATATCTGTGGAATATCGGTGCGGCCTTCTACTGCCGTGCATGACCTTGTAGTTTTATTCCAGACGGACATGTCCATGACGCGCCAAGTGGGACTGACGGTGAGCAGATGCTTTCGCCAGCTGCGGTTAATCAAAAGCTGTGTACGATCACTGCCTTTTGAGGCTGCAAAAACAGCTGTTTTCTGCTTCGTGGTTTCTCAGGTGGACCGCTGTAACAGTTTGTTGGCTGGTGCGCCGAAGTACCTGCACGATCGACTACAGTCTGTGTTGAATGCAGCGGCGAAACTCGTGTGTAATCGGCGGAAGTATGATCATGTGACATCATTACTGCGTGGCGTGTTGCATTGGCTTCCAATACCGTACCGCATTGAATTCAAACTCTCATTGCTCGTCTACAAGTCATTACATGGCTTAGCACCGGACTACCTCAAACCCTACTGCGTGCAGATGGCGGCGTCAGGTGCTGGTCTTACGCTGAGATCCAGTGTGAAAGGAGATCTGTATGTGCGAAGGACGAAGACACGCTTCGGGGAGCGTGCTTTTTCAACTGCTGGCCCCCGCTGCTGGAACAGTCTGCCTTCCACAGTTCGTTCTGTCAACTCTGTTGGGGTTTTCAAAACTCGTCTGAAGACATATTTGTTTTCTAAGGCGTACATTTGACTGAATATATTATGTTTGTGTTTGTAGAGGCGACTTTGAAACGGCATGTGCTGTGTTACGGCGCCATAGAAATTGTCGTCATTATTATTATTATTATTATTATTATTATTATTATTATTATTATTATTATTATTACTACTACTACTATTAAGGATTTTGATAATAAAAAATATATGCAAACATATAGGCCTATAGAGAATATGTGAGTATATATGTTATATATTATATATGACTAAGCTTATATGTCTATATTCATGCGTTTATTAGGCTACTAAACAAAATAATAGTATAATCGGTCTAATTCTTACAAATGCATTTTAGCAGTCGCATTCTTTCTGACTTTCAATGTTATATATACTGTAGCAAAGTCGCTTTATATGCATCTATTATTTAAAGGAGAAAATATCGATAGGTCTACATAATAAATACAGTGATAATTACAACAGGAAAACACGTATATATCCTAATAATTGTAACACGAGCGAGCGATGTTCCGGGATACGACGCTGGTCTGCATAGTACTTTGCCGCATGCATAGAATGATTAATAGCTGGAGGAGAGAGAGATCATGCGTCGTCCGTTCGATGGAATCCTCTCATTCTAATTGGTCGATGCTCATGGACGCCGCCATGACAGTGCGATGCGCTAATGACGCCCGAGAGAAATGACGTATCACATGGATATGACAGCCGCAGTGGAAACACGTGATTTTTCGCTAGAAGCATCCAGAGCGAAAGATAATACGGTTGGCAATGACGTTATTCGAACATTCACGACCCAATTCATCAGTATACGAATTAATAAAGTTATTGATGCAGTTGAATAACACAGTCTATCGGTATAGCACAAGAAGTTTACGCATGAGTTAATCGATTCCTCTGTTATGCACTCTATCACTCCTTAGCGCTGAGGTCTATGGTTCCTTCTCGGCTAATCCTCATGCATTGGTCTTCATCTATTTATGTCAATAGCGATTGTGTCTAATCTGCGACACACATGGCTTAAAGTGTTGCTTGACGGTCATGGACGGCGTCCATGCACTTACTTTCAAATCTGCACACTGCCTGCCACTTATTAGGCTCGCACAGCCTGGAAAAGAAATGGGCGTCGAGTCATTTCTTTTTATGCACTGGCGACACAGTTGGTTAAGAAAAAACGATTGATTCTTTGATTTACTGCTTAGAATCTAGACTCTAGAAACTCTGTTTTCGATGGTAAAATAATTATGGTATCTTGACAGTGAAGCAATAGTCATAGCGAGTGACGAATGTGACTCCGGTTTTTGGCAAACAATAATTGGACCAATATGCTTTTTCATTGCGACAACATCCAGTATACAGTACGTATCTTAGGTGACGTGCAAAACTGTAGATATTGCTCTGCAGTTGCCACTCGCATCTTATGCCAGATGGTGACTACTTGCAGCAAGTTAGAATAGAGACAGCAGTAAAGATTTGTGCGGGTATAATTGGTCCCCTGGCGGTTCTTGCTTTGTACATCCATCGCAGCATGTGTCTCCCCCACCCGACGCAGTGCATTACCTCTTCCGACCGCTTCTTCTTCTATCCTTGAGCAGTCGTCATTTAGTATGCATAGAAATACAGCTGGACATCTACGTAATAGCTCTCTAGGAACCTAACCAAGTCGATGCCAATAATGACAACACATGCGCCCAGTGCATGCGAATGTTCGTCAAATAGCAGTAGAGACAATCTCCATTGATAGACTGGCTCTCCCTCAAACAGGTATACAGCCACGCCAATTGACTGAATCTGCGAATGGAAACATACAGCAAAGTGTGCATCAAGGCATGCAACAAAGAAGATACCTAAACATGCACAAAACATAGAACAAATATACAACGGAATACGTTCAAGCATACAGCAAAGCTGGTATACGTGAATGACGATAATAGACTCAGACGATCGTCTAATGCAATAATCTCAGCACTCACGGTCATCCTCTCGTTTTATAGTCTTTCTAAAGAACTGGCTTTTAATTCTTAAGAGCAAATCCACATCTATTACATACCAATCCATTTCCTGCTTGTCTCTTCTGCAGCTGTTGTTGTTGTTGTTGTTGTTGATGATGATTTGGTTTGCTTCAGATGCTGAAGTCTCAGCTTCTTCATCTATCGAAACAGAAGACGTTCTGTCGACTCATTCCAATGCTTCTCTTCAATGGATTCGAACAGGGATTCGTCTACGCCGACTTCAACAGGGTCAGTCACAACTAAACACATACATGTAATATCTATATCGATGTGGTCTCGACAGGTCTAAGCAAGGCTCGGAAATAGAGACGTATACGTATAGCATTATTTCTTATAGGGGGTGTTGTTCAAATAATCAAAAACATATATACCTCTAGCTATACGGTCTTGTACAGTATAGGACCCTATTCTCTTGTCCATTCTAGCCCATATATAATTTCTCTTGTGTTTATTCTAACTTAGTCTCGTCTGACATGATTCATATCGTGTCTACTCGAGAAGCCTGCTGCCACATCGATTTCTGCTACTGGCAGACATTTGTTTTCTAAGATTACGACTCAAGACGAAAAAACCACAAATATGTCTCTAACGGGTGGAAGTTCATAGATGCAGTGAGGACCCAAAGGATCCGGATTAACGACTATTGAGCTTTTGATAGAACCACAAATCACATGTTGATCAACATGAGACCAGCTACTCAGACGGAGACGGACGGGCGGACGGACGGACAATCAGAGACGTACTATTTACGCAAACAAGAAGATGGGCCGAGTGTAAGAGACGGGCGGATGGACGGACGGAATGAAAGCAAAGCGAGAATATTCAGAAATTGCCAGAAAGTAGCTTTGTCGGTTGGCATAGCAACGCGACCGACCCAGTTACATACAAAATGAGATCTTTATCGTTTTAGCATCGCTGCGCTATCTGTGCGCTGCCACAGTTGCATATGAAATGAGGATCATTTTCGTGCATTACCATTTACCCACTGCTGCACTGTACGCTGCTCCAGTTACAAACGAAATCAATCGATCCATTATTTATTGATCCAGAGACAGGGAAATTGGCAGAGCATAAAAATACGGAAAGGCTTCTCGAGATACAAAGGCTTGCCTCAAAAGGGAAAGGATTCGCGCTTAAAATTAGCGTTAACCTAACCTATTATTTTACCGATCGCATGAGCAATAAAATAAGGAATCAAAACAGCCGTTCAACAAATATTCATTGGCTTTTAATGTGATTGGGAAACAGTGGAACTAAAGAATGAAACATAATTATGCATCCAGTCCAACATAATAGCACGGGCGTTAGAAATTACAAACACAAGCATAATATGATGTGTAGCTATTGTGTAGGCCTATGTCTATTAGCCTATGTCCAACAGGACACATGTTTATTTATTTTATTTCAGAAATTTATATAGCGCCTCTTTAAGGTAGGCTACTCAGAAGCGCTCCCGGCCCAACCACGGCTAAATAAAACAGTTTTTAGGTTCTTAAGAAACACAGTGGAGTGACCCCTGGGAATTAAGCGCAGTGTAACAGGGAGACCATTCCAAGCTGTAGGACCTGCAACAGAGAATGAACTATACGCTGTCGGATAGCTGTCCGTGAGCGGGGAACCAGAAGCTCAGCGTGGTTCGCCGATCGAAGGGTGGATCGACGCTGAACTCCCAAGGTGGAACAACAGAGTTCTCGAAGATATGGTGGAGCTAGCCCTTCAATGCACTATATAACCAGCACACAGACCCTGTATGCAATCCTCTGTGGAGAAGGGAGCCAGTGTAAGGTATCCCGCATATAGGATGAGACATGGCCATATTTTGGGATATGGCCAACAAGTCGCACCGCAGAGCGGAGGACCCGTTCCATGCAGGCAGCCAATCTGGTCAGCCGGTATTTCATGATAGAGGGTGCTGCAGTAGTCAAGGCGGGAAACTACGAAAGGTGAACAAGAGTAGAGGCAGCACCAAAATACAGAGAGCGGGAGACCACCTTAAGCTGACGCAACTGGTAGTAACAGCTTCGGCATAGCAGGTTTATATGCTGAGTGAAAGTTAGCTCTCGGTCTAAAATAATAGCCTACCAAGGTCCCGCACAAAAGGTGAGAAAGTAATCAGAGGAAACTCTTATGCTAAGGCTTTCATGTCAATTTTTGCCAGTTGTTGACGCGTCCCGAACCTGATATATTGCGTCTTGGTAGGGTTCAGTCGTAAACGGTTAGAAGACATCCAGGCTTCCAGGGTTTCCATAGCACTACAAATTTCTCGAACCGCATCAGCAGCGGCAGATGCTGGGCAGTGAACATATGCCTGGAGGTCATCAGCGTAGGATTGACTCAGGATTTAATTTGCCAATAAGAGTGGTCCAAGGTCTGCAGTGTAAATTATATATATATATATGTATAATAGGGGACCTAGGACATAGCCTTGGGGCAGTCCAAACGGGGCAGGTGCCCATGATGATCTAGTATCCCCCACAAGCCACAGTGTAAGAACGGTCCTTGTTGGCACAGTAGCAAGGACAGTTTATACACAGAACCCGAATAGAAGAATTAAAGAAGTTTTTTGACGATCATCGGAGTTCCAGAAAGTTCTATGAACGTAGATCGAGGTGGGGTAGGCGTAATTAATAATTATAACTAAATTGGACTCTTAAATCGTTAAACGTGGTTGCTGTGCTGCCAATTAGAGTTGTTAAACGAAAACCGGTTTCAAATCGGATTTCCACAACCGAAAACCGGTTTGAAAAATTTGATATTAACAACCCTGCTGCCAATTGTTTTCATGAGTGCTGTACACTTCTGTTGTTTGTTGTGACACGTTGCAGTCGTACGTTAGTTGTACGATCGGCATACACTACATCGGTTACTGCATGATCACACTGGGAGCAACGAATTCCGTCTTTTCGTTCCTCGTGGGGGCCATGGCCCGCCACATCCCACGGGAGGCCGTCATCGGGATAGGAGCCATCCTCCACGTCGGACTCATGGTCTTCCTGCTCGTCTGGATCCCAGATAAGAGCCTCGTCGCCGTCTTCTTCGTCATATCCGGTCTGTGGGGCATCTGCGACGCCATCTGGCAAACACAGAGTAACTGTGAGTAACAAGAGCAACGCACATTGACTTTCTTTCTTCTTTCTTCAGCATGGACGCCATCTTGCAGACGAAGAGTAATATTATTGCGACAAGAGAAACGCAGATTTTCTTCCTATAATAATTATGTCATTCATTATATATAATAGACCATTAATTAATTATAGGTCGATTTACTCAAAAAAACCTCGAATGCAAAGACAAGCATCGAAAGATGGCGCTATATAATGGCACTCGAATCACTAATATGTTTGACAATGCCAGTCCCAGGCCTGGAGAAAGAAGGAGGGTGACACTAATCATCTTTGATATATGAAACTAATCATCTCTGACCTGTGACACTAATCATCTTTGATATACGACACTAATCATTTTTGATATATGACACTAATCATCTTTGATATATGACACTAATCATCTTTGATATATGACACTAATCATCTTTGATATATGACACTAATCATCTTTGATATATGACACTAATCATTTTTGATATAATTATCTGACACATTTTGTCGTTAGCAACAATTGCTTAAATTTTATTTACTCAGCGTCGTTGACAAAGATCATCGTAGTTATTAAATGAGGTTAGAATTGGTTGAGCTCATAACTGGTAAGCGAACAAGATGTAATGCATCGTAATGTAAACGTGGAATGGAAATAGGTCTAATCGAAATTTCTTAGAACTAAGCAATCTGTCCGGGGAATTGGCGCAATGGTAGGCCTATATCAGCGGTTCCCAACCCGTGGCCCGCGGGCCAAAAGTGGCCCGCCTGGCCTACAAAAATGGCCCGCAGAACCTCAATGAATTAAGGAAAATATATGTAAAAATTGACAATTTGAACATGATAGAATATATAATTCTTTTCTATTACAAATTATTTTATTTGGACGTTAATAAATCGCATCAAACATTCTATTTTGATTCAAATGTAGCAATTTTATACGACTTTAGTTAATTAAATTTTATACTTGTGGCCCCCTAATGTCTTTCAACTAAGAAAAGGTGGCCTTCGTGTCCTCCAACTTAGAAAAAGTGGCCCGACAGTCAAAAAAGGTTGGGAACCACTGGCCTATATACATGTATATAGTCCCTAAGCTGACTGCATCATACATATGCGCATACATGTAGGTGCATGTCTTGATTGTTTTTCTGTATCATATAGTCTATTGCTATAGATGGGTGATCCATTTCCCGTCGTGTGAGGCTGTGACCCAAAGCGTGTAGCCTATACCTTGCATTACTTTCAGATCTGGTGAACTTGTGCTGTCCTGATGAGACTGAGCTGGCCTTCCAGAACCTTCGTCTGCTGCAGGGCTTCGGTGCCTCGATGGCCTTCATCCTCAGCATCTTCTTCTGCATCTCGGTCAAGCTCTACCTCCTCATCACCCTCCTCGCCATCTCCATTCTCTTCTACGTCGTCGTCGAGTACAACCTCCGACGTCACGAGCAGACGGACGATGACGTCACCAGAACGTAACCATGGCGACGCAAACGACAGCAAATGCACGCATCCGTCGGTCAAATGATGCCCCGCCCTTTTAATTCCGTCAACCAATTAAATGCTGCTTTCTGAGATGACGTCACGCCTTTTGAAGCCTGTCAGCCATGGAGACGGTCGCGTGTTTACATACCGCCCCCCACCCCCAAAACCCCCAACATTTTAGACAACAGAGAAATGGCTTTCTTAGTCAGAAGTTCTCAGAACTCAGAAACAGACGTCAGTTAATTTTACGACCATGACTGTATGACAACGGCCTTTTTGACAGAACAAGCGTGCAATTTACGAATCGTCCATTACAGCTCTTAATTCGTCAACTTTCGTCGGTAGCAAACGTCCGTAAAATGTTACCATGACTACAAACTACGTTCCAGACATTTTGCTTTGAATACCATGATAGAACATGGGTGCATGCGCACTGTGGCAATGGACATTGTCCCGTGTATTTGATAATCTGTGACAGCAACATTTGAAATAGTATTATATACAGTGGCGGCGCTAGGGGTTGGGGGCTAAGCCCCCTAAAAAAGGACATCCGGGTTTTTTAAACATGCAAAACAACAGAAATATTTCCATTTCCACGATTTTCGACCGGATGAGTAAAAAAGTCGTCAGAAATTTTGGTGGATGAAAAATGGAAAATTTCCATGAGATTTCGATCGGATGACTAAAAAAAGGAAAATTTCTTCCGGTAGGTTTCAGCCCCAAAACTGAAATCCTGGCACCGCCACTGATTATATATCTACTTCGTTTATTCAAGAAAATTAAGTTGACAGACCGCAACTCATTACATGAAGAGAAAATCAAATAAGAAATGGACTAAAATAAGAGTGTCTGCAGAAATTCAGGTTGGAAGCATGCAAAAGGTTGATTACTGGTTCCTAGAGTTAGCACTGCGAACAGTCTTTAAAAAGTACTCGAGAGATGAAATTAAAGTCGTGTGGTCGCGAACGCAGAGCATAAGGCCTTTTAACAATAGGTGGAAACAAATAAGCCTTGGAGAACATGATTGAAATTCCAGATGACACCCTTTAAGAGTCTAACGTCTGCATCGTCAATCAAGCGGTCAAGATCAGGGTAATGAGAAGGGAGGTATCCCAATCGCTTGACCTTTTGTAGGAAGCGTTGAAGTTTGAGGCGATTAATTGCGGTGGTGTACGCCCATCAAGCATATAGAAGACGAGAGATAATTGTTGCACGGGCTACCTCGTGGAGGGCAGGAGAGGGGAGACCATGGGCTCGTAGGACTCTGAGGTACTTAGAACGGCATTGACATGTGATGTTGCTCCAAGATCATCGTTGATGGTCACACCTCCTAGTATGAGCATTGAAGTTACTCTCTCGAGTATTGAAACTTTAACTAATTAAAGTAATTTATAATTGCTTTTTGCTGTTACTTTACTATTATTCTCTGTTGATGATCCTGTATCCTTTTTGCAAACCGCTTAAATCGATTAACGTTTTTAAAATTGGTAAATAATGGAACAATGGGTAAATTAATAATTATTATTATTAGCATTATTATTGTTATTATTATTATTGAACTGTCATTTATAATGTGACTAAACAAAAAGAAACTTGCACGAAAGCGCGTAACAGAAATGTCTACTCATAATAAATTTTAAACAAATAAGACTTCAAGTGTTTCTTGAAGAACGATAAAGAAGATGATTTGCGAATAAAGTCCAGAAGTTTGTTCCATTCAGTTAGCCCGGCTAGTGCAAATGCACGGTTTCCAAATTTCCGAGCTCAACGTGTGACTTCAAAGTCACCTTGAGATGAAGATCGTAGTCCTCGTCTGGATTGGAGAGATGAACGTGACATTACAAGTGAGAACACATAAGAATGAGATGAATTAGTGTGGACTCGGTACATCAGAAGACAGATTTCAAAAGTTATACGTGCCTGAATCGGAAGCCAGTGCAGTTCACGAAGGGTGGGGGTGAAGTGGTCACGAGCAGTCAAGTTAAAAAAAAATCGAAGCGCAAAAGGCAGAGTATTAAATTAAGCATGATTGAAATTTAACAGAATTTTCCAACGCAAACGTAATGAAGAGGTTCTTTTATATTTATTTTCATCAAAATTTTAGATCAACGAGAAAATTAATGCAGCCATTAATAATACTCTTCACCAATTATACATCAACACTGCAATAGAAAATCTGAACTGAGAAGCAGAAACCAAATAAACGAACATCTGGATAGAAACGCCAGCAGTCTCTTATGCGAGAAATCATGCATAATTATTTCAACAGCATTGCATTAAAGTTGATTACAATAAATTATTTTTCAATATAATAAATTAACAAACCTCATTAAAAGTGAGAAGAACCAACCAATTTAGCAAAAACAAACTCTCAAGGTAGTAATAGCTGCCATAGATTTTCACATGCACACATCACCAATATAAATTATTCAAACACGCTGTCTTTGGGAAACATTGGCATCAGCTAGTTGCTAAAATTTCAAGAAAAGAGCAAATCAAATAAAATGAGCTCAACTGTCAAAGTTAATGTGCTCGTCTTTACTTCGCTGTGAGATAACACGAGAAAAATTATTGCAACTTTGCAGAAAACGTCTAACGAGTATACAACTTCAAAACCCCAAACTTCCACAATAAATAATTTGCATCCAGATTCTACAGATTTTTATTTTGGCTCATAATTCTTTAAATTTGTAACAAATTGCAAACACATATCCAGTTTTAGTGTACAATTGTGCATACCAATACTTTTATATCAGTTACAAATGCTATGAGGTGTGACCCAAGATACCGATGAAGAGTGGAATTGTCCTAACAAACTTGAAGATTATAAAGAGAGACGTTTTAAGATGATCGGTTCAACGCTTCCTGTCTGGCGCATCACAACGTACGACTGTCGAATGACGTTCAGAATGCGTTCAAACGTTGAACGATCAAACACGGAATAAGCTGTGTTCGTCAGATTGAACGGCTCTAAAAAAATACAATGACCACATGGCTTGCATAGATTGCCGCCAAAACATGTGACAACTAAAGGGATCACTTGTCTCATACTAAATCAGCCAGGAAATAGATTTCCCATAAAACTATGTTTACTGATGTTTGCAGTTAATAGTGCAACTGCACCTCTGACTTGCTGAATTACAAAATATATCATACCACATGATGTCTTAAGGCCAAAATATGTCATTAATGCATCAGGTAGAGACATGTTGAATCTTCATTTGTGATTTCCCGTTAAAATATTTTCTATATTTTCATTAAAAAAATGACACAAATAATAAATTGTGGATCTAACATCCTAAAATAAATGCAGAGCTGCTTTTATATCATAGAATATTATAAATGAGACATAGGTTGAGTATGCTATATTTAGCAGATGTGTGTAAATAATAAGCTGAACCACAACCCTTGCGTCATCCCCACCGGGCACAAAATTAACACAGGGTGCTACAGCACGGCTTACCCTCGACACAAAGACAGCGCCACTGATGAGTGCACGATCGGCTCTGTGCGTTCTGCGCCTGACGTACAACGCTCTGAGAAATCGTTCGACCCAGCCGCACAGATATCACCTGAGTTTCAAAACTATCGACAAACAAAGAAAACGCTCTAATAATTTTACTCAATCGTCCATTCTTGCATGTCCAGAATATGATACAATGTCTCTTCATGAAACCTACTCAGGGGTGCTTCCAACCCACCACAGCTGTAAAAATTAGGCTTGAACTTGTAAATTGTAGGCATGTTACTCTGGTAGCAGGCAAATCTGTGTTGGAAGGCCCTTCCAGATGGCAGGCCCAACACTTGACAAGACTCTGTGCTGTCTAATTGAGGAGCGAGCTCAGGGCATTAAGAGTTCTGTCCAGCAGAAAGTACGAAGTTGTAGGGTTCTACATTTTCAATCAAGATACATCAAAATCAGTCCTCCAGTGATTCAAGTTTTAAAGATGCACCAGTCATACAGCAATTTTTTCCCAATAACATTTAATGGGCTATTGGTGACAGCAGCAAACAGAACTGCTACCATCTGGTATGCACATATTTTGTCACGATCACACAGCAACTGTAAAATAAGTAGTATACTGTCAACATACTTGAACATATTCGTGTAGTAGTTGAGAAATCCAAAGAATAGTTCGCCTAGGCCTTGCTGATTTGGAGATTCGTATGGTGCCAGTTTTTCATTCAACGTGAGAATACGGACGTCAACTTTGCCATCAAACTTGTGCTACAATGGAATAGAAGGAATTTGAAGGAAAGCAAAACCTAAAGAAATATAAAAGAAAAACAGGGTCTAAAACAATGATTATAATTCCAGGAACAGTCTTGGCTTAACAAACCTCAATTGTTCAGTTGATTATATGTAATAATTATATTATATATGTTTGACAATCAAATAAAAAAATTAAAGCAAAAGAAGAATTCCTCCAATAGACAAGCATGGGCAAGAAGCATCTGCAACATCTGTTTTCTTAGTCTTGGTTTTAATGGGCAAGTGACTCGTTCTTTCCGCATTGCCTGATTTGCCAAATGACACAAGGAAGAGGGTAAAAAAATAGCAAAGCTCACGAAACCAGAAATTTATCAATTAAACCCAAACACTTGTAATACTGACCGGATATTTCTGCTGAAGACTGGGTATCAGAGCTGGATTACAACCACCTAAAAGAAAGAAATCAAACTCAAGATATCGCAACGAATGGAATCACATTTAAATTTGCATTACGACAATTACGACAAACAGTGGATGATAGATTAGCAGTTATGTGCTGCACTATCAAGCAACAAGTCAATGGTTCAACTCCCCAACCACGCAGCAATCTGTTTTTGAAACTACTACTCCATCTGTGTCCGTTCCCCCTCATCTGGATTACACAACTTGAAGCATTGAATGTCTCAGCCAATAACATTGCACGTGAAAAGTGAAACAAAATACAAGCATTGACACTGGATAATTAATTGAAGTCAAACATTGAAAGTAAATCAACAGTTTTTGTCATCCAATGATTTCCGTTGTGCTACTACTTCTGCAGGGACAGAATATTTTTCCACACCACACAGTATTTGCTATAAATAAAATAATAAATGTCATAGTAAATAAACCAATTTCATTTAAAGCCACTGAAACAGGAATGGCAATCCTTTATGCGTTTGTCGAGATTTTGTGCTAAAACTCTAAATAGTGTCAATAATTTTCCACAAAACATTTACATGGCTATAACACTAAGAGAGCAAGTACCGGTAGTACAGTACCACTCAATACATAACATGTCTCGTCTCTGTTGCGACGCTAAATATTGTTTAACACCACATGTCATGATGCCTTGCTATGACACTTCCGAACTTCCATGCCATAATAAGGAAGGTATTAGCACTTACACTGTAAGTAATGCAGTACCATGAGAACAAGAGAGTAGCTTGAGATGGTTCCTTGACTGGCATCATTGATGTTCTGCACCTTCGCCCAGTGCTTGACGAAAAGAACGAGAGCAGAAATTCGCCAATCCACTTCATCACAACAACAACACATTAGATTTAATTAGAAACAAACATTTAAAAAACAATGTTAAGTGACTTAGAAATAAAACATTTCAAATAACAATGTGAAATAACCAAGCAATAAACATTTAAATGAAAAATATTTGCATAAATCTGACTAAATTTCAAAATCATGATCCTATTGTTCTTAGCAGGCGCAGGCTTCAGGAAAACCAGGTTCATGCAACACCATACGAAAAGTCGGTTGTCAAGAAGAGTTGGATAAGAATCAGGATTATGCAGAGAGTTTAAAAGATCCACTTCTTGTTGTCAAAGATTTAGAATATACAGAAAGTTTCAAAAGATTGTCACACAATGCTGAAGACTCATAATGCAGAATGCTAGAAAAGATCGAGATCTGAAACACGTCAAAGATGAATCTTTTCAAACTATCCAACTGAATACCCTACTTCAGGAGTGAATCAAGGAAGAAACCAACAAATGAGAAAGTCTTTGTTACCAATTACAATTAACAGACTTTGCTAATCCATCAAGTAAACAATATTGAACGTTCAACGAATTCACACTCACTTGCTGAATATGCATTCATGAGGTGAGTATTTCGAATTCCAACTGAATTGTTGATGTTCAGGTCACATTCAATTGAACTGCATTGAATACAGACAAAAACACACACATGATGACGGATTAACAGCATAAGAAAACAATGATGAAACAACATAATAAGAAGCAATCACTGTTTTCAATCTATAAATAAAGTCTCCATGTCTCATTCACTGAACAAAAATTATGCCCATGATTTTAATTTCAAAATGAGAATTAGTTTTATATATGTTTTGCAGAACAGAGAAGAGTGGCGTCATTGGACATACGAACCTGCCTGAGGGCAGAGAATGTCAAGAAGAAGATATGTTTTGCAAAAGCAAAATCACCTCGCTAAATCAAGTGAAACCTATCATTCAGTAAACACATCATTTGTGTATCCAGGTCTTCCATTATCATATCTGTGACATCAGTGAGATAACAGCACTGCACTGCTTGAGAAATGACACTCTAAACTGATCATTTGTAAACTAAGAGTTTTTATATGGACTCGATCAATTTGCTTAAAACATTGTGGTTCTTAAGTCTATGTTATGAAATAAGAAATAGCACCATACCTGAATTTATCAGTGAACTTCAGAATAGGCACTTTGGCATGGATCAACTTTAGACCTTTAAGAAAGTCTGAAATATCAAACATATTACAATTACAGGTTAAATATTGTTAGCTGACCAGTGCATTTAAAAGGATAGTCTATAGAAATCTATAATGATCATTAGAAAATATCAGGAAATGATTTATGGGAATTACTGGGGCTGTCAATGAAACTACAAGCATATAAATTTATTATACATGTAACTCACTGACATATATCAATCATTTTCCAATAATATATGTTTGCAACAAAAAGCCATTATCCAGTAAATAATTTGAATGCAGACAATCACATAGCAGATACAAATACAAAGTAATTCGAACAATGGACAAATTAAATATAAAAGGACTAAAAATAGGCATGAAAAAAGAGCATAAAGAGGGTAGCGCCGATATAAATATTGCAGGCTGCCTGTTCTGTTAGTAGTTAAGATTGATGTTAATAAGATAACTCCAAAACTGCACAGTACACTGTAACCGGTTGCAATCTGTCAACTGGATTGTTGAATAAATGAAGATTTAAACAAAATGCTAAATCACAAGATAAGGTCTACCAATCACAATTCAAAAATGTTTAAAATCAGTTTTATGGCTTTTCAAAATGCTTTGCAGTTTTGTGAGTATTCTAACAATCAGTAAATTTCTCATAAATAAATGAGTTGCTTACTGCAAGTTGAAAGAGACTTCTGGAGAATTTTCAGTATGTCCGTTGCCTCATTTCGCTGGTCAATCTGAAAGAAAGGAAAAACCGTTTTCACAGTATGTCATCCATCATATTATTGTGAAATAGTCAGTACAACTGTTACGTGCTAGCCTCTATGATGCTCCTAATAAACAAATGGCAAAAAATAGTTAATAACATATCATAGAAAGCATACATACATCATACATAATAGAAAGTAAGTACTATTAAGTAGATAACATATTGGCATCAGAAGATAGACAATGGATTTGTCAAGAACAGGACATGAAAAGAACAGATGATCACTGAAACTCGTAATCATAAGATCTAAATTTCTAATGCACTACTCTAAAGCAGAGTAAACTTTATGACACCAGCAATGCGTCGTATCAGAGTGCATGTGATCCAGAGATTGAAATTATTTGCCTTAATGCCAGTGGTTTGCATCAATGGTTTCCAAGTGGCTATTTAAACAATCATTGAAGGGTCAGAGAGCAGTTACAGGAGACATGAATAGCTTAGCATGGCTACCTCAGTGTGTGAAAGCATCAAACAAAGATCCATATCGCTTGAACAGCTGCCGAAGCCATTCATCGATGAACCGATGACGTAGAGACCGCAATCTATAAACAATCATATATAAACAATCACATTGCAATGTTCATTCTGAAGGACATCATAGCTGTTAAAGAAGAATGATGATAGCAAAGAAACTGAAAAACTGAACAATGAAAACTGCAGACGTTGTAATTTGAAGCATTACATTAATATGCAAGTCTACCACACTTTGATTCTTCGGCAACAACTCATAGATAGCTTTATAAGCAGTAAGCAAACGCAGAGAGTAGATACCACCAGAATATCCTGACTTGTAATGCCGAGCTACAACTTATCTGTCAGGTGTCATGTAACTTAGTTTCATTATAAGTGTTGAACATGCAAGTCTACAATTTAATAAATTGACATCAATCATCTTGAATGCACGAGTACTGTTAAAAAAGGCAAAATAGATCGAAAGAAATAACTTACATGGGAACACATCTTTCATGACGGCGTAAAGAGCGTCTCGAAGTTTGATCTTATCTACGTATATAGCCTTCACCTGTTGGTTCTGCTGGTAATACTGCCATATAACATCAGCTGCCTACAAAATAACACCAATACAAGATCTCTTGCCTACAAAATAACACCAATACAAGATCTCTTAAAAACAGAATGAAAGCAACAAAAAACTGATTCCTACTTGCATTCTCGTGAAAATTACTGTTCAGGGCTTCAATGTATTTAAATATTAAAATTAGTCACCATCAGTATCTCACACCATTTCTTTATAGTGTGTCTCAGTTGCAAGATCTAAGATGGACAAGGATACTAATAAAGCAGAGACCAATCTTCAATTCAGCCTTTAAAACAACTCCAATGCTGACAAATCAAGTAACAAATAATTCTTAGAATTAATGCCCTCGTGTTTTTATTTTAGCAAAAGTTTCTTCAACTTCCCTGACAACAGAAATCTCGAAAGAGTTAAATGTAATGAACAAAGAATCAAGTTTCCGTATATGATCTGATCTCCTCAAAGGAGAGTGACTTTATCAAGACTACAAAACTTTACACTGTAAACTCAAGAAGAGCAAACTATCTTAGGAAACGCAGTAACTGAATACATCTGGGAGGACAAAGCCTGAAACTGTGCATCATCTTAAACTAAATCATAAATAAGTGGGTGAGACTGAACATGAACATTACAGGAATACTAATTGTCAAAACTAGATAGCACAGGACACCAAATCTGCACTAACTCTTAACATATTCAAACAGAAAGATCGTTCAAGTTGGATAAAAAGAGATAGGCACAAAAGCAGGCCAAGCTATATAAAACTGTCTATTAGCCGCAACATAAACTGTGAAAGTAAAAATATAACTAAATCTAGATCACCGTATACATATTGTGCTTGGCAGGATCTATATAATGTACAGAAACAGACATCTACAATCAAATTAAACAGAATCTTCCTAATCATTCTCAACACAGGATTTGCAAATCAGTCATCTTGATAAGTCAGGACAAAAGCCTACAAAACAACCTAAATCATATTACAACAAAATTTTGTCAATGAAGCTTGTTTAAAAAACACTTTGAAATTGAAACGAAGTACCCTTGCAAAATCGAAAGTTTTGGGTGACGTTGAGAGAGGCCGCTGAATCAGTGGACTTTTCCATTTCTTTAGTTTCAACTCAGATCGTGATTTCTTTACATCTGGACTTTGCGTTGCACAATCAGGATGTCGTCTGATAGAAAACAAGTATTTGAGCAACGTGTACGATGACAACGACACGTAAAACACAAATCAGTCATCTTAAGAGGATCTAGCATTTCAGTAAATTCCGTTCCAACTCATGTTTAGCAGTGACAATCTGCCTCTTCTTTTATAATATCAAAGTAGCCTACTGTTCTAAACTAATCATTCTATACCATTCAATTTTCTATTCAATTTATTCTATACCATTCAATTTCTAATTTTCGGATTGATAAGGCGCCTCTCACAGTACACCCTAATCAGAGGGGCTCCCAGGTGATAATGAATTGAAACTACTTGTATTCATAACAATGATTCGTATTTATTTTGAGTATCAAGTAAACAGTCAGGAAGTATTGCTTTTAAACACTAAATCTTAATATGTTGTCCAACAAACACCTAAAAATTGTACAACAGTCTACAACATGAGGGAACATGAAATAAAACAAATGCGATTACACCTTCAGAAGATACTAACTTAACTCCACGAAACATTTCATTTTCTTTGTCGCTCCGGAGTCCATTCTTTGGACTGAATTGTCGTAATATATTTTCCTCTTTGCCTGGTGGTCCACTGATCTGTGTAAGAATCTCGTTACGAATCACTTCACAGACATTTGAAACCTGCGGAGACGTTGTCTTGGCAACCTTCAATTCCTGAGGCGACTTTGACTTTGAAATGGAATGATTCGAATGAAAGTATTTCACAGACTGAAAAGGCGTTTGCTGCTGAATGTGTAAGTCCTGATCCATTGGTTTCTCGTAAAAAGTCTGAAAATGAACAGGTCTCACTTGGCCCCACGGGGCAATGACCGTTATGAAACTCGTGTGACCAGGAAAGTTTGAATATGGATTTGGTGTCACAGTTGACTGCAAAATATTTAAATGAGGATGGACTGAACTCATATGCTGACGAGTTTGATTCATCATTTGTAGTGGACAGCAAGGTGTACACTTTGGATGTTGATGAAGCAAGCGAGTCACAAGGGTGATGAGCTCTGAGAACTGAAAGCAAAAACAACTCAATGAAGTATGGTCAATACTAATCATAATTTAACACAGGTTATAATCCAGCAACTGCAATTGCATCATAACTAATATACTGAAAAGCTTGCTGTTGTGTATGAGGAAACGTACTGGCTTTTAAAAATGTGTGTGACTCGTTTAATTGACCCTTGCTTAATTAGTGCAATCATGGCAAAAAAGGCAAGTTAAAAAGGTCCAATAGAATTTATAATAATACTAAAAAAATTAGTCATTATAACTAATACCGTAATTAGCCGGACTCAATTATTTGCTTCCTCGACTAGCCGATAACTACGCTAAATAAATGTTATTTAACGCTATGAAGGCACACTGTACAGGTTGCAAAGCAGTTGCCGTTTACCTAAGTAACATTACGTGTGCTATGCAATGACCAAAACCAACAATGTAGCACGAATTCAGTAAAGGCTATTAAAGTACTTTTATTCTAGGCCTGAACTTCAAAACAAAAAATGGCTTCGTTGTATTTTAAAGACTTAATCGCGCGCACCTTCTTCTCCCCTTTAACCATCACGTCTAATAATAACAAGTCAATTACCATAGAGTTAGAAACAGACGAGCACCGATCTATTGTACTAATAGGGCATCATCGAAAATTCACAATTTAAAAAGCGCCCATGAAACTTTTACGATTAGTGTAGGCAACTAATTTAGATATAGTCTTCAAAGTTTTAAAGATAGGCTTAAGCTTCTTTCACTTCGTAATCTTAATCTCCAAATTTATGAAGCGCAAAGTCAAGCGCAGGGCACCAGACTGTTCACGAGCGCTGATTCAACTTACTGATTCACGAGCACAGCGTCGAGTCAGAGAGCTTTATTTATTTTATTTTTTTATTTTTTATTTTTTTTATTTTTTTCCTCAACCAAAACAACACACAAACATGATACAATTATGGCAGTGAATAATACATTAACATGAATTTGGTGAAGAGGGGGAGACCCAGAAGGGATGTAAAATCCCGCTAATAGGGCCACCCATAATTCATGTAAAATATAAAAGAAAAAACATGACAGAACATTCAATTGCAGGAATAAAAAAAATGATGAGGAAGAGAGAAAAACAAATTAAGCAATGTACATTTCTGTATATAACGAGAAAAACAACTCTTAACTAATGACTTAACTAAAGACTTAATTGTCTATTGGTGTGATATGGTATCCCGTCCGGTACGTTGCTCTTGAGATCTGGGAGAGAAGGTCGAGCTTCGGCCAATTAAGGCGGATTTCGTTGAACACGAGAAAGTTTTAAAGATTGAGGCTAATCGATGAATTGGGACACGTCGCTGTATCTAGGCTATAGCTGCATGAGACCTCGATCGATCGCGTCTCTTTGCTAATTTCGTGCTAATTCGAAGAACATTAACTATAACCCGGAGGTCGACCATTAATTTTGGTGAATCTTTAGTAGGCTATGGGGCCTACGCATAGGCCTACTTAATTTCTATTCTAAAATTCTGCGTTAGGCTATAGGCTATAATCCTCCCGATCGAAGTCTCTCCATGCACTTCTACTTCTTCATCAGCCACTGCACTATTTATATTCTGCGTAGTTTTATTATCATCCGCAAACTTAGAAATTTTAGCCTTAGGCCTAGCCTATATGATGAACAGCTCGTGTGAACAATAATTTATTAGCGCTGTAGTCCTATAAATTATAGTCACTAGGCCTATAGCTAGCCTAAATGTAGGCCTATATGTATACGCCCTATGCTCAACTTTGAGTCGTCTGCCTGATAAACACTTTCGAATCCACCGCAGAACTTTCCGACATGTATACCAGCTACGGCAGCTAGCTGCCCCTATCATATCATATATGTAGCATATACCTTTTGGATCTTGACACGAACCAATTTTTACATCCCGCTTATTGGTTTTGTTTTGGCTAAACAAGTTAGCCTAATTCCCTCGACTTCTCATTTTGGGCGCTGTATAAATCTGAGATTACGATTACAAGTAATTAAACCTAGGCCTACTGCATGCGCATATGAATGTGCATTATGTAGGCCTATAGCATTGATGGGAAAACGGCGAGACCTTAGAAGATCCGAAGCCATCAGTTATGTAGAGTAAATATGGCAATCAGCTGTTGTTCAACAGTTCAAGTCAGGGCCAGTCATGCGCGCCGACATTGCAGCTTTCAAGATATAATAATAATGATAGTATGCCCAAATATAGTTCGTGTAGGCATTCGGTTGCTTCGGTTCACTGAATAGTAAGCATATCATGCATGGACCATGGAATGAACGGTTAGGCCTATTATGTAGTACGGTCGTACGTTGTTGTCTCTTGCATGACCGTATACGTGTACAGCTGTGCTTAGTTGTACAGCGCAAACTTTGCAAGGACTGAATTCCAATAGACCTACCTGCTTACGATGGCCTATTCAGCCTATAGTTTGAGGCCTATTATAGTGTACGGCACATAACGTGGACTTTGTCGCCTGTATGTACCGTAGGGCCAGCGCTTATGCCGGTCGTACGATAAGCTTGACGGAAGAGCGCGTATACGAAAGAACGACATGAATATAAAATTGTGTTATTCATTCAAGTGAAGGATTTCTGCAGTGGGTACGGATGATATCCAACGTCACGAAAGCGTCGTATATATAACAATAGAGACTACTGTAACAATATCATAGACAAATTTAACTATAGAGACTAATGTAACAATAGAGACTAATGTAACAATATAGACTAATGTAACAATTACAAGTGCATGGCGACTACGGTTAACGACAGCTGCAGCTGGTGATTGAAGGGTTGCCGCTCGTTGAAGACATCGGTCCGTACTTTAAGAGGTTCTGTTGTTATGCAGATTGGATCGTTAACAACTCAGAGAAATTTGCATTTTACGAAGGTTTGGACGATAATTATCTATACATATATCGAGAAGAAGAACAACAGTCACTGTCTGTGAATGTAGGGGTCCTACTGAAAAGGCTGACATTGCAACTCGATGTATGTTGTTAGCATCTAATGGGCATCGATCGCATGTGAAAACACTGGAGGAACTTTATACTAGATTAGCTTCTGGACACAACATATATACAAGAGTTTTGAAGCCATGTGTACAACTGGATCTGCAAGTGTCGCTGTCATCAGCTGAAACTCTGCAGATTCCTAACAAAAGGGGAATTACTAACAATCATCGCGTGCAGTAGACGCGCACCTGTCAACATCTCGGAGATCTATCTGCGCTGCAGGCAATGCTGTCTATACGGTTTACAAAGCATGGCTTAATGGCCCCGATGAAGGATATGTAATTATCAGTGTACCTGTATAATATGGATACACAAAGGCGATTTTGAACGGGGCGTGGAGTGCCTATATATAGCTCTTTCCACGTGCCTATCTGATATGAATTCGTTGGAAAAGTGATCGCTATGGAAAGCAGAGAGATCGAGTCGAACCAACCGGATGACAGCATCACCACCAACTGCAAGTTTGTAAGTTGCTTATATGCATATATATATATATATATGTATGTATGTAGGCTATATATATATTATATATATATATATATATATATATATATATTTAGATATATATAGATCGCACGATTGGCAGTTGGCATCTTGTTGGTAGTTAACAGATATATATAAATATGTATATATATGTATATATGTGCTTATCAGTGGCGCTAGGGGGTTAGGCCTATAGGGGGGCTAACCCCCCCCAAAAAGGTCGTCAGGTTTCTTTGCACAGGGAAAATGAAATATTTTCATGAGATTTGGACTAAGCCCCCTAAAAAGTCATCAGGATTTTGGGGAACAGGGAAAATAAAATATTTTCTGATTTTCTTGTGATTTCGACTGAACACCTAAAAAGATCGTCAGTTATTTTGACTGGGAAAACGAAATGTTTTCTTAAGATTTTGTCCAAATGACTAAAAAGTCGTCAGAAATCTTGGCGAATGAAAATGGAAAATTAGTTAGTTATAGTTAGTTCAGTTAGTTAATTAGTTAGTTACTTAGTCAGTCAGTCAGTCAGTCAGTCAGTTAGTTAGTTCGTTGAGAGGATTTACATAGCGCCCCTTCAAGGTGACTACTCAAAAGCGCTCCCGACCCCATCACGGCTAAGCAGGAAAGTTCAGATGCGCATATAAAATTTTAAATTGAACCCTGGATGGGGAGCAAGCGCCTGCAGCGCCAAAAGGATCCCGTTCCAAAGCGAGGACCAGCCATCGAGTAGGCACATATATATATATATATATATATATATATTAATTCTGCTCGGTGGTGGTGAAACGAGGAGCACACACACTCTGCGCCAGGAATGCGCCAGGAACGAATGATTACGATGAAAGTTGCAGGACATGTATAGACCTATGCCTTAAATCCTTATAATTACCCTTCTAATTCATTCATTTATTAGGAAATTTAGATAGCGCCCCTTCAAGAGAAAACTATTCGGAGGCGCTCCCGACTCCAGCGCGCCCAGTTTTAAATTTGATAAGGAAGTGTCCCGGTAGAGTCCTGCAGAGTGTAAGATGGATAACCATCGAATGATCGAAGAGTGGTGACACGAAAACAAACGGATGACGACATGTGCGCTTCCAGTGTTGCGTAGAACGTCGATCATATCAAATGAGTCGGTTTTGCTTCTTACGTGTGAATGCGCTTCATATCGAAGTCTTGAAGACTTGACAAATGTTTGTTTCTTATGGAATTTCTTATAGTATTTCAGTTCTTTGTCTCCATTTGTGAAGAAGTTTTAATATTTCAAGAAATCCTCCTCTGAACTTTCGGCAAGTCGTTGTCCCTTCTCAATTATTGGGGGACTCATTCCCCGTCTGACCCTCCCCGCCCTCCAGAGATCACACCTATGCAAGTTTGCCCCAGGCCAGAAGAAAGAAGGGGCTCCTCTGAAACAGAACCCATGGCGTGTGTACCATGCTATGCTTATTCTAAGCAATAAAAATATTATGCAGGCTTTTCTATGTTGCTTATGCATATTTATAAGCTATATGTAGGGCATCTGTGTACAAAATTTGCATAGGCTTACATGTTTGTGCTGCTGCTGATCGAGTTTGTTCTGTGCGTGCAGTTCGCTCGTGTTATGCTGATAGAAAATGGAAATTGTTCAACTTAATCCTAATAGACGTTCTAAGGTGTATAATCGATCGATGTAACATTCTTCAACGTTGGCATCATGGGAATCCTATAGCAAAGTATATTTATAAGGAGCTATAAGTCCATAATTAAATGGATCTATAGCGTGTTTTTGCAGTGCCAGTTTCAATCCTAGAGAAGGGAGGAGAGCGACACTAATCATCCTTTAAATGAACAACTTGTGTTGTCAACAGCAACAAGCAATGTCTGTGACTCTCTCTCTCTCTCTCTCTCTCTCTCTCTCTCTCTCTCTCTCTCTCTCTCTCTCTCTCTCTCTCTCTCTCTCTCTCTCACACACACACACACACACACACGCACACACACGCTGTTTCTCTCTTTTCCATTCTATTCCTTACCATTCTCTGAGTAGAGATCTTGAAGGGGCGCTATATAAATTCATGTGATTGATATCAGCCGGATCATTTTCAACTTGTGCGCTGATTTTCATGTTCTTCACGTAGACCACCTCAATTTCTCCACCTCGGGCTATGACTTCATCCATTATTTCGTCTATCTCCGCCTAAATTATAGTCTTGCAACGTCCAAACGAACAAAGATCGGGGTAGTCACCCGCTAAAATCGTTTGAAACGATTGACAATGTCGACAATGTATTAGATTATAAAAGCCTACGACTTCCAAAGGCACGACACCAATAATTCGGTGTGCCTACGGTCATAAGTAGGCTAGATCCTACTATAGCCTAGACCTATGCATGCCGATACACGAGCACTCAAGCATTCTGTGATTCAATGATGAGCTACAATCGTAGCAATTGTGACAAAGAGCTGACAAACCTAAGTATCTATATAGCCCCAAACAAATTCATCATAGCCTGTAGATTAATAAGCATTTAAATGTTTCACGTATATAATTGCAAACACACACACACACACACACACACACACACACACACACACACACACACGCACGTACATAACATATATAGCCTATATATATATATATATATATATATATATATATATATATATATATATACGTGTGTGTATGCACGAGCAATGAATAAATAATTATAGGATTTCCATGTCAGACGCCAATACTTGACGCCGAGACATACACCTACGTAGGGCTATAGACCTATACGCCTGCACAAGAGGCAATTTTCGTGAGGAATCCTAGTAAGGAGTAGCCTACCCTTAACGTCCACACTTCTTTGACGGCTTAAATGATGGCTTTTTAAACTGCATGACAGCTGGGAGAGTACCGTGCCCCAACTGTTCATAATCCAGCAGAAACAAATATGTCCTTTGTTCTTTTCTTTTCATTTGAGCCGTCGAGACTCGAAATAATAACCGAGCATCAGCATTATCATGATCAGCATCGTCATTGTAAACTTCATTCATCCTTACTGTCATCATCATTGTCATCCTGATCATCGTCATTATTGCTGCTATTGTTGTTCTTGTTGCTACCGCTGCTATTGTTGTTATTGTTTTTATGTTCTTATGATTGTTATTGATGTCATGGCTGTTGATATTTTGTTTCTGCTATCGTAATTTTCATATTTGTTAGGCATGCTTGCAAAGACCGCACCGTTATAATTATTTGACCACTCGCAGTGATAGCGACACGAGACTTCGTGCCCCCCCACTTTTCAAACAATGGTAGGCCTAGCTACGTCTCTGTGCAGGTGGCGTACCTTTATGCATGATAATTATGTCGTTTGTGCATGTTAATATAAATGCTTTATGCATAAATTATGCATAATATGTTATTTCCAACAGACTGCCGTTCGGCTTGACCTACGTCATCTGACGTCATCCGGTCGTCACGGGCCTCGTTCTCATGTGTTCGTCATCTCTGACGACACTTCCGGTCTTGAGGTGAAGCGAATGGTTGCGGAGAAGATCGGTCTCTCGGATGATGACGTTGCATCTCAGATGGAGTTGATCGCCACATCAGACTTGAAGTCACCTGCGAAGAAAGGTGAGAGTCGTGAGGAATGGAAAAGAGATAGAATATATATATATAGGAAGAGGGTGCACGTACGGCTTGGCCGATACTTCCCCTCAATAAAAAGACTCGGCTCTCTCAAATTCCCTTAGCGTAAGCCTCCATCTATGGCAGGCTGCCCCTATAGTCCCACTGACGTAATGTCATAGTTCGACCGGTCGTTAACCTCTGACCTTTAGCACGGGGATCTGCATAATATTATCAGGTCATCTTCGTCAGTTTAATAGGTTACAGCTGGGAAATATGACAATAGGTCGATACCTCCGCCACTGCCTACCCTTCTATACATTCTATTCTATACATTCTATACTTCATCTTCATTTGGGCATGACTGCTCATGTTTATAGGAGAGAATTGCCTTGGTTGGGGGTGTGGAGAGCTTCACTCCAGTCTTAATGGCCTAGTCTTTAGCTAAGCCTTCGCTGTACACACAAGTTCCGTGTGGATCAAGGTCTAACGGTCTAACCCTTCCGCCAGTTAATTTCCACAATTCTCACACTGGTCGACTGGTGATGACGTCATGTCTATGCATACATGTTCTATAAATTACTAGCTTTTGTACCCGACTTCGCCCGGGAAATTTAGGGTTTTAAACACTACTCCACTGTGGTACCCATCGTTGACCGCTAAATTTCGGGTTTTCCTCAACCCTCTTCCCCAAAAAGCCAAACGTGATCGACCCGCCCCTGCGGGGTGCCACGGTAATTATTACTGGCCGAGTATGACGTCACGCAGACCGTAGACTCTTAACTAAAGCTCGAGACTCTTTACTAAAGCGTGAACGATTTGAAATCTGTGTTAAAACGCTAATAACTCGAGTTCTAAAGTGAAATTTCGGGTTTTAAACACTACTCCACTGTGGTACCCATCGTTGACCGCTAAATTTCGGGTTTTCGCCAACCCTCCATCCCACCCCGCTTCCCGAAAAAGCCAAACGTGACCCGCCCCTGCGGGGCACTACGGAAATTATTACTGGGCGGGTATGACGTCATGCGGCCTGTAGGCTCTACTAAAGCCGGGCGTGAGCGGTGATTGATGAAATCTGTCTTAAAACTCTAATAACTCTGGTTTTGAATTGAATTAAAAGCTGAAAATAATTGCGTTGACCTTATAATTTGGGTAAGAATAAATTGTAAATATTTTGTTACACTGACGCTGTTTCATTTCCGAGCCTATTTTGTTACGAAGAGTCAACACACACATACACATCTGGAAGGACAAACTTTCTGTTTTATAATTTAAGATATATAATAATGTTATAATATTATGCTTCAGGTAATGCGAAGTCGGAATATCTGGTAGCGGACGATAGTTGTCTGCTGGATGTCTACCGCGTCTCACCTGACCATAGGCCTACCGTGTCGTGAGTATACAATTGCTGGTCTACGATCACATCAACAGAATTACGTGAATGAAACGAATTAGTATTGTATGACCTACTGAATTCTAATAGCAATTAAAATAATTAATCAATATAATATAAAGAACCTTTGCATGGGCGACAGAGTTGATTAGGGTTTCGCACTGCGTCGAAGAGTCAAGTCTCTTAGCCAACATCTTGTAAAAATTACAGTTGCATGGCGTTTCAATCAATCAATCAATCGGAATTTATATAGCGCTCCTTCACAATCCCTATTCAGAGGCGCTCCAGACGAAGTACAAAATTTCTCTGTCCCAGTCTACATCTACGTTTCTTGGTGCCAGCGTTGGACAACGTTAGTCCAACTCGTGTGTAGACCTACGTGTTGACTGCATGGACATTTGTAAAAATTTCTTGATGCGTTACGCTCATTCGCACACATACACATACACGCACACACGCTACGGATATAGACGCAAATACATATAAAGTTCGTTGGTATACGTTATGCGTCTGCACTTAAAATAGTACCGGTAGTCGTAAATGTTTTCTTTGATTGGCATCTTGCTTACTCTTTAGTAAAGTGATTGTCAGCCACAGATCGAGCTACAGGTATTGAGACAGTTCTCTGATGAATGACCACTGTGCCATTAATGCGCGCAGTCAACTATTCATCGTATAATGACTAGGTTATATATATATATATATATATATATGTTGTATACATATATATAGTTTTTCGTGTATACGCTGTATCACGGTGGGCGTATCTAGTACATGTGTGCATGGTTGATCAAAAAGTCTGATTATCAACGAAATGTAAATACATCGCCCCCCCTTATTAAGCAGCTCATATGCAACAGATTTTGCTATAGAAATCGTAATGTCTTGCATTCTGTATACGTCTTAGTCTTAAAAACTTCGGAAAGTATTCATTTCGGGGGTTTGAACTGGGACACACTCCCCCCCATAAATCCATAAATATGCCCATGCAAGTGCTCGTGATCCAAAACTTCTATAGCAATTTTATTTTTTCCATGTTCTCTCTATTCACCGCCTCTAACAGCGTTAATTGCCCTTAGAATGGTTCGCCACAAAATGGGCAAAGAATGTCTTGATATTAACATCTGCATGCAGTCCAAACTTGACTTTTACCAGGGCTGATATAGACCTATACCTACATCTCATTCATTGGCTCTCTTTAGGCCTACCTTTCTCGAGATTCTCGTTGCAGTACGCTTCAAACGCTTCAAAGAATATATTTATTTCTTCATCAGTTTCTTTGTCGTCCATCACGCACAACGAAATGTTGATACTGGCAACATAAATGAAATCGTAAATCTCATAGATTAGACCTACCGTATGATAACTGTAGACCATGCCCGTTTGTTCAAGGTTCCCAGAGTTCATTGACCTTTTCGAGTCTAGCTCAGATTTCCTCTGTACATCTGTTAAAGCTGAAGTCAACAAACACATACGGCGACATCTGCATAATTTGCTTATAATTCATTCGCTCTTTTAAATTTTAAACCCGTTTCTGACGGAGGTGACTGAAACTGCTAGCACGCAATTATACATTCAAATTATGGGAGTAGTAGACCTACCAATTTGTGATGCCTATTCGTTCCGCGTTATAGTTTGGCTATCGGCATGACAAAATAGGAGGAATTTATAGTCAAGTCTCGAGACTTGCATTCAAGCGCATAACCTGCAGTTGGCCAACGTGACAAGTCGGCCATCTCTGTTGAATGTTTTTATATGTATTCAGTTTCAGTTTGAAGTGGAGAAACGAGCTGAAACCTTCGAAGTCTAGCTACTTGTCGCCATCTATCATGCACAACGTCAATTCCACCCCAGATCAGGTCATTTGGCAAAACACAGTCGAAATATAAATAATATTGTGATTTTATGGACAATTATTACAAATCTAAGTGGCCCTATAATGCTTTTGTCGAGTGCCGTGTATCATATATTATGAAGGACGCAGGACTTTAATGTCTGCGGGGCCCAAAATGGGCGGTTACATGTATATAAGTAGAGCTATCTACTACAGTTATCTGAGGCAAAATTTATATTCCATACGACATGATGAAATAAAAAAATTGTCATTCGGAAAATTTCTAAAATGTTAATTCGTTAAATTTCTCGTTCTAATTGTTAGTGATGTCTTGGGTCACGATCGAAAAATTCTAAATGAGCAAAATTATCAAAAGACAAATCATGAAATGATTTCAAATGACTGCTTTGGACCAAATAATTTTCAATTGAATTTAACTGCAGGATCTTTACCCAGGACTGATTTCCGACCGGAAATCAAGCGACAGGATCTCCTATACTAATGGGTCAAACATTCCAGGATACAGAAAGACAGGAAATTTTCCGACAGTCGACCTTGGAGCAATGGACAATCCAGTAAAGAGCCTGCATTCCAGTTCGTCGTCAACTTCCTCCTGGCGTTCAGATCGCAATAAAAATGAATGCATCATCCATTACGAACCTCAGAACATCTCGTCGAAAACGGATCTCCTCATTTCCAACTTCCATTCAATGGCAGATCCAGAGCTTCGAACGACCACGTCATCCAGACCTACCTCGTATGACGGCCATCTGAAAACTCCTCGAACATCTAAATCACTTGAAACTGGGAGCTACGGCTCTCCAATGATCAGCTCAACCTCTAGAAATTCACACGATCCACAGAAATCCAACAACTCGGTCAGCAGATTACCAGCCGCTGGTAGTTTGACTCGAGGCGATAGAAACTCTTTGGATGACGCTGTAGGCATTAGTTCCTCCTTTCAGACATTCTGTCCCGTCGTTCCACCTGGAAAGACAACTTCCGGTGACGCTGATCAAGGTGGCGACCAGCGAGAGACGAGATTTTCCAGTCTGCCAAACATGGAGCAAATGACTGAGGCGCAGCGCTGCCGGGTTGGCGCTCAGGCCAGCGTCAGTCAGGCCGCGTCGTCATCATCGCTGCCCTGTATAAGCACGACGGAAGGTGGATTGGTCGGGGTAGGAAGAAGGTGTCTACCACAACTCTGCATTCCAGAGGAAATCGTCGAAGAGAAACGGAATCTGCTGTCGAAAAGACTGGAAAAGAAACTGCAGTCTGCCGACAGAAAGAAGAAGCTGCGTAGAAGACGATCTGATATGACGCAGCGGAATGTTGCTGGGGCGTTGCACAGTCCAAACGGCAGAATCGACGGCACCGAGGAGGAGAGGAGACGGCGAATTTCTGCAGGAAACAACGAATCGGACGATGACTGTAATTCGGTGACGTCATGGGAAGTTGCCGAGATTCTTGCCTCGGCTGATCCAATGGCGCCACAGGACTCCGACTACGAAGACTCGCCACCGCCAACCGATGACGACAATGTGACGTCAGTCTTCAAGTCTTGCCGAGTGACGACGTCATCTCCTTCCGATGCGGACACGCTTGACGGATCATCCAATGAAGCAGACAAGCGAGACGAAACACCGAACGACTTCAGTCCAATCCAGCGCTACGCACGCAGCAGTGCTCCAAACGTTCAAAGCAAACTTGATTTTCGGTCGCATCTCAATTCTGAAAACCACGTTGCGAGCGTAAAACCGGTCGCTATCTCTAATAAGACTCTGCAGGCAGCTGACCTCCACACGGCCGCAAACAATACAATTCCAGCTAATTCAATTCGTGTCATAAAGAATCCGACTAAAGCGGGTCCCACCACTGGCCTCAGTCTTTTCAAGCTTCTGCGAAACGGAGACTTTCGCTTCCGGACTTCCGTTCTGTGTCAGAGTCGACGTTTGTCGTCTGCGGTGAGAAAACTCGATCGTCTGCCGTTCGAGATCTTCAATGACGTCATCCAGTTGAATAGCGCGAAGAAGGGAAGCGTGAGGGAGAAGTTCACGGTGCCTGTGATTGGTGACAGTACAGAAGCACCCGACTGGGAATGCCTGGAAGGAAGCATCGAAACCGGAGATATTGTTGTCGAAGTAAGATAACAATTGATATGAATTTCAGGACTGTTGTTGTCTTGAAGGCTTATTGCTTTGTTTCGTGTTCTATTATGAAGACAGTGCATTGATTGCTTTAGCGAGTTTCAATGGTTCACTGTTCTTTTGTTATGTGGCATTGCATTTGAGCATCTGTAAAGCGTCTCTAGAATGGTGAATCGTTCAGGGTTCAAGGCCCCTCGACAAGAAGCATGTTTTGAGTAGAACGAAAGAGGAAGAGAGACAGCCAGGAGCCCAGAAAGAAATGTTTTGTTGTTTGGTGTCGTGTTATGACGTCGGATTTGAACACACCCTTTAGAAGGCCATGTTCATTCATTCATTCTTTAATCATTGATTCATTCATTCATTCATTCATACATTCATTCATTCATTCGCTCATTCATTCATTCATTCATTATTCATTCATTCATTCAAACGTTTGGATGTTGTTATTTTTTCTGCAGGTCAATGGTCATCTGGTGCTGAACCAACCTTCGTCTGAGGTCATCACAACCTGCCTCAGTTCATCAAAAAATCTCCAGTTCTTATTAGCAAGACAAAGAAGAACCAAGAAATAACGTCTGCGTGTCTAAAATTAGGGCCACAGTTCATCGGTCTGCAATACATTCTATATTCAAGCACCGTATGCTGACTCTGGTGCTCGCAATCGGTTGTTGGGATTCAAGACCAGTTACACGACAAACGTCAGAAATGACCAAACGAACGAATTTACGTTCGCACGAAATGTTATACCTCTGCAGCTGTGTTCTTCTGTTCATTTGAATTATAATATAATATGCCAGAATTATATATTATCGTCCTGTGGATCAATGTCATATTTCGACACGCCTATGTTGTTGCATGTTTAACGACACTGCCATTTCAAAGGTGATTAGTGTCGCCACGCCATTTAGGTCCCCGTGGACGGACCGTGCTAGCCCGAGATTTTGAATGCCGTATATAAATCGTTATAATATAGGCCTAGTTTGCACTGGAATGACTGGCAATTAATTATCCATCCTTATCAATATCGTGTTGCACGAACTAAGCTGAATTAAGGTGCTATATATCGCTATACACCTCTTTCCGTTCATCTGTCCGTCCTTCCTTCCATCTGTCCTTCCGTCCGTCCGTCCGTCTGTCCTTCCGTCCGTCCATCTGTCCTTCCGTCCGTCCGTCCATCTGTCCTTCCGTCCGTCCGTCCGTCCATCTGTCCTTCCGTCCGTCCGTCTGTCCTTCCGTCCATCCGTCTGTCCTTCCGTCCGTCCGTCTGTCCTTCCGTCCGTCCGTCCATCTGTCCTTCCGTCCGTCCATCTGTCCTTCCGTCCATCCGTCTGTCCGTCCGTCCGTCTGTCCTTCCGTCCATCCGTCCATCTGTCCTTCCGTCCGTCCGTCCATCTGTCCTTCCGTCCGTCCGTCTGTCTTTCCGTCCATCCGTCTGTCCTTCCGTCCGTCCGTCTGTCCTTCCGTCCGTCCGTCTGTCCTTCCGTCCGTCTGTCCTTCAGTCCAACCTCACAGTTAGTGTTATATAGATGTATGGTTTATTCAACGATAAGTATATAGGGACATGTCGAAAACACCGGCGTTGCCTTTTACGTGCATTTCAACGGTATGGAGAATTGGAGATGCTGCAGTCTTGCTAACAAAGACGAAGTTCGGCCTCTGTATTTTACACAACAGTTACTGCAACTTGTATGGTTCTACACCTGCGGGGCGGATCCAGTGGGGGCCAATCCGGCCACGGCCCCCGTCAGAAATGTGTATGCGACGTGCCCCCCGTCCCCATCAGGTTTCAACAAGCTTTCGATCATTGCAGCGGGAAAAGTAGGATGCGGCAAAAAAAAACTAATTATTAAGGGAAACTGGTGCATCATGTTGAAGAGATTTCGTCGATGAATAAATGACTAAAATATGACTAAAAAAGTGGTAAATGGTCATTCATACACTCATACATAGACCTACAGTTATGCGATCCTAGCGACCACTGCGACCAGACAGCATAGAATCATCGCAATCTCCAAACTTCTAAAGCACTCGTATATACTCGAGAGCCAAGCGAAGAGCACCAACTTGTTCATGAGCGCTGCTCGACTCAACGGGCTCGCGACTCGAAGGACAATAGTACGTTTGCAGTATCTTCATATTATATGCTTACTGTGTATATATATACATATATATATACATATATATATATATATATATAGTAGTGTAAACCTTATGTATGTTAGAACTGGACAGTTGAGCAGACGTTCTAACGTGGCGCTACATGAATGTAGAATTAATAATTGCAGCCATTTACGAACGGACGGACGGAAGGAAGGAAGGACGGACGGAAGGACGGACGGACGGACGGACGGAAGGATGGACGGAAAGATGGGTGGACAGACAGATGGACGGAAGGACGGAAGGGAAGGGCGGACGGGCGGACAGATGGACGGAAGCACGGACGGACGGGCGGACGGACAGATGGACGCAAGGACGGACGGGCGGATGGACGGAATAAGGACGGAAGGACGGAAGGGAAGGGCGGACGGGCGGACAGATGGACAGAAGCACGGACGGACGGGCGGACGGACAGATGGACGCAAGGACGGACGGGCGGATGGACGGAATAAGGACGGAAGGACGGAAGGGAAGGGCGGACGGGCGGACAGATGGACAGAAGCACGGACGGACGGGCGGACGGACAGATGGACGCAAGGACGGACGGGCGGATGGACGGAATAAGGACGGAAGGACGGAAGGGAAGGGCGGACGGGCGGACGGGCGGACAGATGGACGGAAGCACGGACGGACGGGCGGATGGACGGAATATGGACGGAAGGACGGACGGAAGGACGGAAGGGAAGGGCGGACGGGCGGACAGATGGACGGAAGGACGGAAGGACGGATGGACGGACGAACTAACGGAAGGACGGGCGGACGGAAGGACGGACAGGCGTGTTGCTACACGTTGTAGAAGTATGAACAATAATTGCCAACCGTTTGTAATTTGATTTTTATTGCAATTTGATGCAATATAATTATGATGACACGGTTATCACTTATCATTCACATAATTATTATGCGAACGCAAACGAATCAACGACCACGCAACCAGAAAAAGCACGAATAGGGAACACTGGGTCAAGATGTCCATCTTACCATTCCCACCTTATAAGCCTAAGCGTGAATGGTTTAAAAGCTAGCAATTGATCCTCCGAAATTTAGGGGTACACTACTCCACTGTGGTACCCATCGTCGAACCGCTAAATTCACGGTTTTCGCCAACCCTCCACCCCACCCCGCTTCCCCAAAAGCCAAACGTGACCCGTCCCTGCGGGGCGCTACGGAAATTATTGGTGTGCAGACATTTGAACCGTGGTCATTTGAACGGACGACACTTTAACGGGCGATATTAAAACGGGCCGACAATAGAACAGGCGACACTTAGCTGGAACGCCATATTACCGGACCGACTGATGAACAATTTACAAGGTGCGGAGGTGTAGGCCTACACTGCGCACGTTGATATAGATCTATTTTGAGCTTTGACTTAATGTTGGTACAACGTTTGGTGACGCTGAATATTATAGAAAATTATAAAGTTTTACTGTTACTTTTACGCGTGAGACAAAGTTTTGTTTTTAAATGTGAGACAGCGTTATTCATTCATTCATTCATTCATTCATTCATTCATTCATTCATTATATGAATTTATATAGCGCCCCTTCAAGAAACTACCCAGACGCGCTCCCAGCCCAGCCATGGTGAAAGAAAAAAGACTTGAGAGATTTATGAAGCAAATTATGATGTAATTAATAAATGAAGCTTTGAAGGAAGTTCATTCCAGATTGACGGCCCTATATAACCGAGAATTAAGGCTCGGCGTTGTCTGGCAGCTAAGAGAGTCCGTGGAAGTAGGATATCCCCCTTCATAGCAGAGTTTCAACGTCAGAGACTGGGCGACAGAGATCGCGTGGGTAAGATAATAATGATAATTATCATAATAATGATAATAATATAATAAATTGTCTAATCTCATTATTGCAGCCTACCCTATATAAACATAGAAACATTCTTTTGTAATTTCTGTCATTTTGTGCTCATCCTATAGGCAAATGCAACAGTCAAGGCTAAAGACATTCTATAGGTTATTATATTGTATTTGATCTACTGCTTCTTGTACCTGATAGCGGTGTGTCTATCAGTTTTTGTTACCATTAAAACGAATATAATAATAATAATAATAATAATGAGATACGTTGGGCTATTGGCAACCAGCGCAACATATCACGCATGTTTTGACCACCCTGCCATAATTATGGCCATTTTTGACGGATCTCAAGAATGACAGTCACTTGAAAAGACTACTTTCTTGCATGGATCAAACAGTTTACACGTGCAGTCGCCAGCTACGGCAAAGAAGAAATTTTGATGCATTTAAGCTCACACAAAGTAGACCAACAAGTCCAAGACAGTAAATGTTTGATTGCTTTTAAATTTGACAAACTTTACCGATCAAATGTCCACCGGTCATCTGTCGCCCGTTCAACTGTCCGGCCGTTCAATAGTCTCAGCGGTCATCTAATACACCGTTCTACTGTCGCCGTTCTACTGTCGCACGTTCTTTTGTCTTCCGTTCAAATGTCATATGTAACCAAATTATTACTGTGCGAGTATGGCGTCATGCGGACTGTGGACTCTTTACTAAAGCGTTAGCGTGAGCGATTATTGATAAAATCTGTCTTAAAACGCTAATAACTCTGGTTTTAAAGTGAATTAAAAGCTGAAAATAGTTGCGTTGACCTTGCAATTTGGGTAAGAATCAATTGCAGAAATTTTGGTAAACCGACGCTGTTTCATTTCCGGGCCTATTTTGTTGCGAAGAGTCAAAATCCGTACAAACAAACAGACATATGGAAAGGGACAAACTTTCGGAATTATAATATAAGATAGTATTCAGAGGCGCTCTCAGCGTAACAGCCCTGAAGAAATAAGAAAGACTTCAAGCAGCGAATGGCTGAAGATGAGACCCCAATAGGATCTTACTACGGATAGTTGGAGGGAGGTCATTCCACATAGAAGGGCCTACAATGGCAAAGACGCGGCGTTGGTTGGGTGATGGTAGTCCTTGCCCGAGGAACCTCAAGTCGATCAGCAGACCGGAAAGGACGAGAAGAGACTACAGAGAGGAATGTGTACATCAATTAAGTCACAAAGGTAGTTAGTAGCTTGTCCATTTTTATTTCTTGATACTAAAAGCAGTATAGGTCTACCAGTCTACCTTGAATTGGTTACAAGAAACAACAGAAAGAGAGTGTATATAGAACATCAGCCATGTATTATGTATATGTAGAAATGTGGGAGTAGCGAGGGAGATGAGCAATGATTTATTAGACTGGTCCATCATCTTGCTGCCGAGTTATAACTGACTGACCACTTTAAGCGTAAGCTTATAGCCTGCCTTAATTGGGAAGTCCGGCAAATAGTGAGTTGCATTAGGCGATTCGACAGCAGATATAGAAGCTTGAACAATTAATATGGTTGAAGATATGTATGTATATATATATAGGTCATGCTTTTCGCTATATAGGCCTACATGTGTTGTTGACAAAGTCGTAGCCAGGATTTTATTTCGGGGGTGTTTTCCAGAAAAATTTCTGACGACCTTTGCTTTAGTCGACCTTTTTTAGTCATCGGAAGCTTTTTTAGGATTTTTCGCCCGAAAAACCTTCAGCACGGCGTAAAAGTAAAACGATATAATTTCACGATTGTTGTCTTCATAAATCGCGATTTTCTCTTGGTTTTTGCGTAGATGCATTATTTAATTTTTACGTTTTTTCATTTCGGGGGGTGTTCAAGCACCCAAAACACTCCCCTAGCTACGGCCTTAGTTGTTGATATGGGTCAGGGTCGGAATCAAAGCGAGTGCAAGTCTGCAACTGCAAGACAAGTTTGACAACGTCGAAAAGACAATCAGTGTTGTCTGTGACCAGAATACTTTGTAAACTGCAAGACAAAGAAAAACTAGACTCGGTTTATATGTCAGGGCTGTTTTTAAGGAATTTTTAGAACTGCACAACCCCCTCTTTTCCTTCCCATCTTCCATGGTAAATTACTTCCACTCGGAGGACAATGACCAATTTTTGATAGTTTTAACTGTACAGAAGTGCTTCTACAACTGCACATTTTGTGTACAACTGCACGTTAAAAAAAGCCGTGTTATATGTAAGTCTATAGTAGTTTCAGCTGTTTAAAAGATCACTAGCGTTGCCCTCCTCTCCTTTATAAGGCTTTAGACTGGCATTCTCAGAGTGCAATGTACACGGCACTGTACAGTGGCGGAGTTTCTCTTACACACAATATGATTCCGCATTGCTTTGTTTAATGCTACGCGCCGCCTTAATTAATTGTCCCACATAGGCCTATGCTTAATTGCATTGTATCGTGTTTATAATAATTAGGCCTACTGCTGTGCATTTGTCTCTTTGTATTGTATTGTATTGAACTGTGTATTGTGTGTTTATTGAACTGCACTATATGATATTTGTTTACTTAAAGGTGCAGTTATTGCTCTGCGTGCGCAGTTTGCCCTCTGACCTAGGCTACAGAGGCCGTTGGGATCTAAACTGATGCGCATAATGTATTATTACATAATGTAGACCTATGTAGATTATATACATGTATATGAATCTTTATTTTCATTAAGCGCATATGTATCAACTGCAGCATGGTTCCCGCGAATTCCATTTTTTGCGCGCTTCGAAATTTGGAGATATCGATTGGGTCTACAACTCCACGATTAAAATTATTGTACGGCTATTAATCAGAGACGTGGTCAGAAATAATTTATGTCATCGACCTACTGGAGCTTTTTGTCACTAGGCCTAGCCCACGAAGCACACAGGCCCAATTATAGCGATAAGTCACAGCCGACAAATTCATAGATAGGCCTACATTTTTTCTGGAACGGCCTGCAATGTTTATCGTGAGAGGGCGTGATTTGATCATGCATTATGTTTACAAGAGACTCGCTGTCGCGTATATTTACCAAAAGAATCAGCCACAGTTATATGAGGCCTATATTGATATAGCGTGTGACGCGCTGCTTTTTAAAATTCTTTATCCTTTGTTTGATTAAAAACACGTCCATTGATGTTGCGAAATAAAATGATTAGAAACGAAGGTTGATTCGTTTCTTAGGCTACTTTTTGTTTGACCTACGCAGCTATTTAATAGCTCAGGTACCCTATGGCTTGCATGACGTCACCAAAAGTGCATTGACTCTGCATTTATACGTCGTCTCATTGCAAACATGTGCTAAAAATAGGACGTTACGACGGTGCCCGAAGCGAGGCGGCGCGCGGCGGCGGACACCTGTTGATTGAGAGTCGATGCGCCTGCTGCCTGCTTGCTTCGCAGCGCTATTGTCGCGAGGCCCCCGCGTAGGCCTGAGCGTGTGCGTGCCAATGGGAAATGCTATTCGCCGGCAAAAGATACGTAGGCCATTTAATAATCGGAAGGCGATCTGACGGATTATTTTTTAGGATTGAAACGATGAGAACTGAAACTGATACGGATTTACTTTGCTGAATAAAATGCTGGAATATTATTGCTGACCGATTGAAAAGCGTTGTCGTTGCGCAGAGACCTGCTCTGCAGCTGCTGTCCTTGGATCATTGAATGTTCTCGTCTGTTTCAGCTGATCGCTGTTTTGTATCAGGTGGGTGGCCACGAGAAAGCGATCGTCACATCGCTTAACCATGCGTGCAGTTGTCACTGACTGTCATGTAAGCCTAAAACGGTAATGTAATGTAAAACTAGGCTTATAATTTTTTTATAGTTGAAATTTTTGTCATTGAAAATAATGTTACGGATGATAATATAAATAAATATTATGGGTTATAAGTTCCCGATCCGCACTTAGTAGACCTACTACAATCGTAACACAATGTAATGTAATAATTGTGAATAGTCAACGCTGGGCGTTGGATTGACAGACTGAAACAAGTTACTAATAATCATAGGGATAAGTCATAGCTATAGGCCGTATACTAGACCGTGCTAGGCCTACTAGGCACATGAATCGTGAGTGGGATCGGTGAGTGGACGGACCAGTCATTGCGTTGGCGATCGATCGACACATACATGTAGGCTAGCAGTCAAGCGACGACAGATCTATTATCTAAGACTTCGTTTCATTTATGCTAATAATTTATAACTGTGCTGTTGAGTCAATGCAAATAATAATATGGGTATCTCTGTCAATGAAGTGTAAAAACACTGTTGTTGATGAAATTTCCTTTAATCACTACTTCAAGTCATTTAATGCGACGAGCTCAAAAGTGAATCTAATCATTTTTTTAGCCATCAGCTTACATGTATGGGTGATTTTTAAATTCCAGTTATTTGTGCTGTGTTTCTATATACTCCGTTCAGTTTGAGAATTGGAGAAAAATTTCTTTGGAAGGGGTCAAACTATATATATATATTATCCACGTACAATTGTAGTGTGCAAAGAATACCTAACTATTGGGCCCTTAAGAAAGACTGGGGATTGACCCCAAATTCTCCAGGCATCTTCACTATGACTCTATTCCTAAATTGATGGTTTATAATTCCCAACTTACGACATTTGACTGAATTGCCCAGAAAACAAAATTGCAGACTTTATTAGTTATCGCGACTGTTGTGCGATCGAAGGACGATAGGACATGTGAAGAAGTGAAAAAAGTCGTCACACTCATTTCATCCAGTGTGATTTAGTGTGAAGCATTTCCATACCAACGATACCAAGACGGTCGGTTTTTGCATTTCTAGGTAAGAGCATCAGAGGAAGGTCAAGTTGGGTTCGCGACTGTGACCATGGACTGCTACTATTCTTCTGTAGGGATACGGTCCAGTGAACATGTGTGTGACACCAACACAAAGTAGTATATAGGCTACCATGCTGGATGTTCTATTTTATCCATTTAATACAGTTTTTTCTTTATTGTTTGATAAGATTAGTCACAAAAACGGGTTTATTACTGGCTCTTTGTGAAAGTCAAAGCCACTAGTGAATTTGTTTTCCCTCTTATGTAATGGCTATTTCTGCTGGCATTTGAAACTGAGAAGGTTCTATCTCTTGAGAGCCAAGTAGCACGAGAGTCAAGGTCACTTGCTTCATAATATTATGTGCTGAATTGTGAGGAAGTTAGCAAGTATATGTCTTATTTGAATATTAAAGCACCAAATTTGAAATAGCAGTTAAAACTTTTTTTATAATAGTCTACTTTCAAATTAGTTGAGTGTAGCCACATTGTGATATCTATTAGGTAAAAATGAATCTAAATCTTATTCACATGTAAAGCCATTGTATATGTGTCCCGACATATGAAAAGGTACCATAAGTCGGCGTACGGTTTCACGAGAAATCGCGCATAATGACGTCGGGGGAATATATTATCAAATTTGAGCTCTTGGTATTTTTAGCAGCAGGCAAGCCTAAGGTATGATGTCATCGCTAAATATAGCACATTCACCACTTATTTTCTGGTTTAACTGGTCACTAAAACACCCACCATTGGTCAGATAAAACGTGCCCATTGAATAACAGTTAAGGATTTCTGTGCGAATTGTCTAGACAAAATGTGTCGTGTTTTAAAAACAAATTTCCCGAAAATGTCCAGTTCTCGTGTTAAGCCATGTTTTATCTTATAAGTCGGTCATTTATCATCCAATTTTTATCTGGTTTTCAGCAAAATGTTCAGCTCACTTAGCTGGTTTATGAAGGCATAATAACTCCAAACCCGACTTATGGTACCTTTTCATATGTCGGGACACATATATATATAATATATATATATGAGTGTATGTGAGTGTGTGTAACTACATATATATGCATGTGTGTGTATGGCTTTTGAGGTTTCCACTGACTTGACCCATATTTCAAACAAAGCATATTAAAATTTTGCATTTTTGTTTATCGTGTACATGCTTTGTTCATTATTATTGTATTGTCATGCATGTAAGTGTCAAAATATACTCTACAAAAAACTACAATGAGGAATTCTGCAAAAATCAGGAAATCACTCATATGCATGAATGACCTTAAGAAATCTGCTCCTGAAAATTGTTAAATTATCACAGAATATTTGAAGATTGCGAAATTCAAAAAAGTTGTTGATTAATATTTATATTTCATCTGGTTATTACTGAAAGAATCATCATTACTGAATTAAATTTTCAGTCACATTAACAATTGCCACTGTAATAGATTTACGCTAAATTTTAATTAGTTTCTTATTTAGGCCTACTACTGAATAACAGCATGTGATTTTTATCAGAAATTCGGTTTTCTGATGAACTGAGAATATGCTATGCATGCACTGTTGCCTATTTAACCTCAACGTATCTTAACTTAGTTAACAGTTCGTGCATCTCATGAAACATTCTCAAAGTCAATTAAGTCGCACTTGTTCAAAACTGTCCGTTAGCTGCGTTAAGTGCTTTCGTGAGGTTATTGTAAGGCGCTTTATAAATGTTCATATACGTAGACACATACATATCTAAACTAAATCTAAACTCTGCTGGTTTTTCTGTGCTGTTCACCAGTCGCATGTTAACCTTACTGACCCTATTTTGTTGGTTGAGACTGCATAATATTACTCTGAGTCATTACCATGCCTGAGTGATTCCCTCTCTTAAATGGTGCCCTAAACCATGTGCCTCCTCCTCCTCCTCCTTGTCATGTAAAACGTTGACTAAGGCTGAAGCCTGTCATCTTAGCACCTACATCAGCCTATGATGGGCCCTGAATGGACATATTTTGTATAGTGACAAAGAAGACATTGTTATCTGTAACCAGACAATGGTATGAATTGTAATATTAGCCATAGTGACCATGGTTCATTCGAGACAGCTGTTGTCAAGGATCATGGATTATAGTGTTTAACTTCATATTTAGCAGACTTGTATGCAAGACAATGAACTTTGAGACCGAGAGATTGGGTTCTGAGACATAGACACAAGATCCGAGACAGTTGTTCAAGAATGAAGACTGAGGCTTTCTCGATGGCAGGACACATTTTGGAATAAGCAATTAAAATCAACTCATGAAGTTCTAGTTTTCCAGTTTCCTAACCAGCGGCGCCCGCAGGCGTACGCACTTACGCAAGTGCGTACAGCAGCGGCGCCCGTAGACGTACGCACATACGTCAGTACAGCGTACAGCGCGATGACCCAAAAGGTATGTTTTTGGGAAATTCTAGATTGATGACAAAAAATTTAAAAAAAGAAGGTCATCAGTTTTTTTTGGCGGATAGAAAAGGTATGTTTTTGGGAAATTCTAGATTGATGACAAAAAAAAAAAGGTCATCAGTTTTTTCGGCGACCTAACGAAAATTTTACCCTGTTCGCCCCTCCATCGAAAATTTCTGTGCGTACAAGAAAAAAATCCTGCGGGCGCCGCTGTTCCTAACTGTCTGTCAGCATAATTATATGCCTATTGGTTTTCTATCTAGCACACCAACACACGACAGTTTTATAGCACAATAAGTTCGGCAGGGCTTTTTTTTAATGTGCAGTTCTACACAAAAGGTGCAGTTCTAAATGGATTCGTGCAGTTGTAGAAGCACTTCCGCCATGTTCCGTGCAGTTAAAACTAGTAAAAAATAGATAATTTTCCTCAGATTGAGAGTAATTTACCATGGAGGATGAGAAAGGAGAGAAGAGAATGTGCAGTTCTAAAAATTCCTTAAAAACAGCCCTGAAGTTCGGAACTAAGGACAGCTTGTGTGAGAACTACGGACACAACTTCCAAAAGAACAAGTTTTTCGCCAGTTTCAGAAAAGTTGAGGCAGTGATCGAGACCGAGACCGAGACAATAGGTTACGAGACCGAGATATCAAAAACCTGTCTCGAGACCCAGGCGCTGTCTCGAGACCATACAATTCTGATATATTTAACAATGTCAATCATACATTTTTCTAGAACATTTCTGAAATTTATAAAACTAACAACATGACAACAGTAAAATAATTGGAAATTGGCATTAATAAATTAAAGAAGAGGTAAATCTTAATTACATTTAAAAAAATGTTTCAACTGACTTTACAACCCAAATTAAGTTTAAAAGGCAAATGGTAACACAAATATCTTAAAGCACGATGACTGCTGATAGGACATACGACTAAAATAATTATGAAGGAGAAAATTATTCATTCTATAACCAACCTGTTGCTGACAGTCGATTAACTTACCCAAATGTCGATGTGTTATTTCTACCAACATTGTCTGGTATGAGCAGACATCAATTTGACACGTGAAATGTTCTATCTGTTGAGAAAGCACAAAATTATTTCATTTCTTAATCATATACCTCAGGCTCCTCAACCTTGTAAAATGCAAAGGTTAGACTACACTGTAAAGATTGACTGAATTTTGGATCTGTAGGTTCTGACTTGAATGTGTTACATCAACATTTTTGCATTTTTGGGAAGCAGGTCAGAGGGATCATAGTGTACTTATGCTAAATGTATTTTGTTACAAGTCCCGTGGCTCTATGGTTCGAACTCCTAAATACTCTAAGGGGAAAAATAGGTTCTCGCTAAATAAGTCATAAAAAGACAGTTTCGTAAAATATAAACGATATATTGAACCAAAAACATACACGATAAAATACAAGAATTGGAGAGAAGATTAACATACGTGACCCTGACATTACAGTAGAACACGAACGCAACCCGGCAGAAGAAAACACGTCACCGAACACGACTGACAGGACCAGGCATGGTTCGAATTTGCAAACGTCTTCAAAAAGGAGAATTCGTCGTCACGAATTCGCCTCCACAATTTCCACAGCCCAAATGCGACGTTTCCAAAAAGGATCCATCCCTTTTCTAAGGTTCCTCATACAGCCACTCCTCCATCTCACATGATCTGGAGTAAATAGGTCTCATGACCTTTGCACGTGTTAGAGCTGCTATCAAATATATATAGTACAGTTACTGCATATAGCAGAATCTAACAATGTCAACATAGAAGCATGTCAATAAATTACTTCCATTTTGGTGCAGTGAAAAACTTCAAGATTTAACAGATTTTCTGTTAATCTTTGTCAGTTATTTATTCAATTACTAGCTGGGGTACCCGGAGTTGCCCGGGAATTTTAGGATTCGGGCCGTTCCCCGCCAATCCCTCCTTTCATCCCTCCCTCCCTCCTACCCTCCCACTCTCCCTCCCACCCTGCGAAGGATTGAGGTCGATTGCTTCAAAACTGTGGACGTGCATAGCTAACAACAAAAAACCTTTACTAAAATATATATAAGATAAATAGTTGATATGCGACATGGCACTGTTTGCATGCAACTTCTAAGTTTCAGGTTAGCATGAGCGGCACTAAAGAGCATTGCTGTATAAGCTTAGAACTAGTATACATGTACATGTAGTTGGCTGATCGACAAATAACTGGCCAACTAATAGTAATGTGCTTTCCGCCCCAGAGGTGAAAACGTGTGTACTCACAACTGCGCTGCTGTGGGAACTCCGCACATCAAGTTCCTTTGTGACAGACACTCTGCCCAAAGATAGATGCATTGGCCATAATTCTGTTGGTCAAAGCTGATTTTTCTTAGAAACTTGATGTCTTTCGGAATATCTGTTTTTACCTCACTGCCCATCGTAAAGTCGTCTGTATCTACCATCCTTCTTTATTACATTTTCAATCTTTTTCGTTGTACTTGCTAAAAACCAAGAGAAGAACCGGGGACAATCAGTTGATTATTTGAATTCCGTTGCACTCATATATTATTTTGCACCGAATGTAAACTAAGAGAATGTTTGTCTATTGTATTGTTTATGGCATTTCATGATTCTAAAATCGCTGGCATAAGCTAACAATAGCCACAGGGAGTTAAAAATTGACTGTGAAGAACCATTGTCTGGTGACATTCAGAATATAAATAGTTCACTTGTGTGTAGATAGCTTTTTAAATTGAATGTCCAACAGCCAATGACTGTGCCTCTGTGATTGGTTGTAAGCACTGAGATTAATGTGATTTAAAATTATGTGACTCAGTGTAAGTGAGCTCTCAAGCATTACTTTAGTATCATATGAAGCTTTGGACAAGAATTGATATACTGTTATAGTCGTTGTTATAGTCGACTGTTATAGTCGTAATTTATATATTGACTATTTCTTTAATGTTATGCTTCTTTAATATTCTCTAATATTCTCTATAGTGAAGGCTATGCAAATTATTCTACTCCAGTCGAACTTATTTGATTCATTTAACGCTTAAAAGTGTACCAAAAGAGACTGGATAACCAATACAACTTGTCCTCATAGCTTTAAGATGAAGAATATTTCTGGTTCATATAAGATAAGATTCTTTACTAGAAAATACATTAAGCAATTGATTGGATGGTGTTCACATTTCTAGAGTAGAATGTAGGCCAACATCGCGTGTGATTACATACAAGAACAGAAACAAAGGTACAACTGGTAGGCAATGCGTGACAGAAGAATAAGTGTGAGACTGGTGTGGACCGATGTTTGCTGGCAGTCCGAAATGTCAAGGCATGAACGTGCCAGAGCAAGAACTCTTCTGTGTAACCTGACCTGTGACCTCTCTGTGCAAATATTTAGCACCTTACATATTTCTTTGTGCTGCAATCCATCACAAATGAGTGAATTTTCAGTGAAATAATTGTTTGAATTGTTTGATCGTGATGCATTCTCAGAAGAGAAAGGGCAAGGAACACTTTGATCTCTGCTTGAATGGCCACGTGCATACATATATACATCTACACATATGCACGCACATGTGCGCACACCCATGCACGCACGCACATATATAATTTTATACAAGCATATTTACACACATAAATTCATATATACATGCATACAATGCCATATATATATGCATAGACACTTTCATTCCTTCATTCTCGCAAATAAATAAGCAAACATGCATCTATACAGCAAGCATGCATGCTTATATGCATGCATATCATATGTACGTGCATGCATGCAATCTATAGGTCGCTTGGCATCTGCTAGGCAGGTAGGTAGGTATAGTTGAGCAGATCCTATTTGACTTTGAAGGGAAAAGATTTATACATGTAGTTGCAGTTTCGTATGATAGGCTACATGATGAGAGGAAAGTGTACCAAAAGAGACTGGATGATACATCGGTATGGGCAATTTGAAACAAGAAACTGATATTCATAATTTCATAGGCGGTGGAATTAAACCAGGATAAGATTTCTGAGTCAAAGATTGGAACAGGTTCGGTTCCTGCTGTATGTCCGGCAGTGGCAGAATTCGTTTACCTGTCTGCAACCAGGTATAGAAGGATGCTGTGGCTCTTGTGTACCATAAACCGATGTACACTGCTGGGTTCCTGTGCATTTGGCTACAAAGCTTTTGAATCCATTGTCTAGTTTAGTTCACTACTCTGTCAATTCATTGATGTCATTGAAGTTCAAAAGTCTTAAGAGTTAAGACTTGTCTATAATGTTTGTATTTGACTCATCGCATTAAACCTAGCTTTCGGTTTCTCTCATCTAAATATATTGTCATCTATTGCTATCTATTAGATTTAGACCTGGCTGCTTCTCCAATGTGCTATGATTTTCATGGTGATTTTACTCAAAGTGGCCATTGACTGACGACTTGGACAATATATTAGAGGCGATGCAGAGGGCATTGGATTGGATATTCTTATGATTTATATAGCGCCGTGATAATAGTGTTCATGACATCAGCATAGAATAGATGGTCAAATGAAATAAACCAGTCATAATCAATTGGAGATATGAGAATTAGTTGACATATGATATTAAGTTCTGATTGCATTTGATCAACGGACGATTTATAGTCTATTGTGCGGAGGAAATGCATTTAATGATTACGACAACGATTGCAATTCAGTGGAAGGCTTGTGTTCTTCCGGTTTCTTGGCTTCATTTTATCGTGTATGCATCCAGGCACGTTGTGGGAGAATGCTGGCCACCGAATCTGGGTGACTCCAGTCACTCCACGACGGTAGAAGCCCTAAGCACACGGCGCAAGTTGCATTGATCGCCGCCGCCGCTTCAGGTAGGAAGGCGGCCAAATACCCGCACTGCGTGTGTGTGTTAGTCGTCGACGCGTTGGGCTCATCGCATTCTTAGCCTCATCGCGACACCGACCACGCAGCGTTTGTTCATGAATATGAAATGTCTGTAAGTTATTGATCTGCTTGTCTGGCCGACGACTGTACTGGGAGAGAAATTATGATCATGAGGATTGCCGCCGGGTCTGCTTTTTTATTGCCTCGAAATATTGGCCACCGCTGCGGGAATTTACCGACAGTCTCGAGATTATATGCAGATCAGTTCCGAGTAGGATGTGTCGATCGGATATCGAGATTTACAAGTGATGGAAGAAGAGGTTTCGAAGGTTGATTAGGTGAGCTGTATGCAAATGTTGGCGGCTGCCACTTCGTCAAAGTGGAGTACTTCCGTCTGTTGACCTGGTTTCGGACCCGTGCACGGTAAAGCAGAGTATACAAAGATGGCCTACAAAAATTCGATAACATATGTTGCATCGGTTGCTGCAAGTTTCAATAAGTGAGGTCGTTCCGCAGATTTCTTGTGGGACAGAGTTCAGTCTATGGTGGGAGTTGTGTGGAAATTGTAATTCAAAGATGGAAGTGAAGCTGTCGCTGGGATTTGCCTCTGTAATTGCCGCCGAGTTATAAGCTGCGTTATTCCATTTCTCTTGTTTTTCCACTGTATTAATTTTGTCTACAGCATTCTTGGACGACGTTTGCAGAGCGATGTAATCGACACTGGGATATTTTCTAAAGAGATCTGAGAGCAATGACAGTTGCTGCATAGTTTCTAGGATGTCACATGTATGAGGTAGAAAGTGGGAAGTGTATTATTTTGTGTTTACACAATTATTATTCGATGGCATCAATATCTGACTATAATTCAGAAAACTAAGAAACCTGGTTACTTGGATTTTGATTGGCGATTTCTCGCTTCAGCGTCCAACTTCTAAAATGTCTCGCTTTCATGCACCACCAAATCTGATTGAAAACCGGATTGAGCTCTTCCTTGATAATTTCAAGTACGTCACTTCAGTGCTTGACTCGGAATTTGGAATGCTTGACTGTAAACTGGAGAATCATTTGGGACTGGAATTTCAGAGGAAATCAAGATCATCCGAGTCGCTTGTTTCGACGTCGGTGAGTGGACCAAAGCAAAGTGTGACATCACCAAGTGAAAACTGTTTCAGCAGCCTGACGTCATCTGTCATCTCAAATGACCTTGCTACCTTTGAACTTGAACCAGACCCGAGCATGATTGCAGGCGCTCGTGAAGCAGGTACCGGTATATATCTATATAGTTGCATTATACAGCTGGATATGAATTTCACGGTGGCTAGTCTATAGTAAATTTGGTAGAACTGTTTGAGTTGGAATCCTGGTGTCTTTGCATCTCCGCAATGCTGAGCTATAGATTCTTTATGGGCGGTTTGTTCAGCTGTGGAATTTCTGCTGTTGTTTATCCACGTTGGGTACATGAGACAAGTTTATACCAACATCTGACAAACTTGATTGCTTGTGAATACTTAATACTTTGATATGCCTCTACTGCCTTCAATGATCAGAGGTGTTTAAGATAAGTTACAATAAAGATAAGTCAGTAAGTAGCCTTCATTTGCATCTGTTAGGCACATCCGCACACATTACTATTAATACCGTACTATGCAGAAGTTAAGTAAAGTTGAGCAGGACAAAAGTTAAGTAAAGTTGAGTAAGAAGTTAAAAGTTAAAGTTGAGCAATTGATACAAACTTGGCTTCATTCTTGGATGGGTGTCACCTGGCATGAGCTGAGACAGCAGTTTAGGTTCGGTGGGTTTGAGCTCGGCTAGGTATGATAGGCAAGGGGAGAAGTGTCCCAGTTTTCTGGGTTACAGCTGTATACAGTGGATATCTGTTTACGCTTGATGGTCAGGACTTGGCCACATATTATTGTATCCCTAGCTAATGTTGCCATACTCCAGACTGAAATATCATAAGCTACATTACACAATTTCGAGCACTTATCCTTTAATGATGAAAAGGCATTAATTAACAGTTACTCGGATTACAATACAGCCAGATGTACGTTAAATGTACGTGTAAATTGGTTCATACATGCGCAGTGTGTATACATAATTATGTAGTTGCCTTATAATGTAGTAACTAGCTAATGTAATGTAACAAAACATTTATGTTCAGTTAGGCCAAAAAAAAATAATGTTGTGTTTCCGGTAACCCGACCGACCCTCTTTTATTGCCGCGACTCAAATAATTTTGTAAAAAAATTTAATTTAAAAAAATTTTAAAAAAAAATGTTTATTAAAAAAAAATTTCTCCAAAATTTGTTTTGACATAATACGGTGACATTGCCTTCCATATAGAGTTGGATCTTAGACAAAAAATGTTGTGTTCCCCGGTAACCCAACCGACTCACTTTTATTGCAGCGACTCGGAAAATTTTGTGTAAATTTTTTTATTTACATTGACATTGCCTTAGAGTTTCACGCCTGCCTAACTACTTCCTGGCTGCCAGTCTTGAGAAACCTCTAGCCTTATCATTCTCACTTGAGTCACCTCTAACGGTGACTAGAAAAAATAAATCTAGCAACCTCTAGGTGTAACTAGTCACTGGCTTGATCAGTCTGGAACGCCCCTAGCAGTGATGTTTTGTTCGCGCTCATCTTCCCATTCCCTTCCCACTTTATCTTACCAGAAAGGATGTCAACAAAATGAAATTAATAGAATTGTTTTCTAGAGCAATTTTAGGTACAGGGAAATAGGCAGTTTATACTTGCTTAGAACACGTACTTTGTTGCAGCGTGTACCTATATGCAAAAAAGAGTGTTTCGGTATAATTTTTCGTATAGTCACTGTATAAAAATATTTTACCAAAATAAAAATATTTTTCGACCTACCTACCCAATTTTTTTTAGCTCTGTTACCGGAAACACAGCATTATTTTTTTTGGGCCTTACCTCTTGAAGGTTCTGCTTGCACTGCTGCAGGGTAAAAGACAAAATGAATTTAAGTAGCCATCTTGTGCTTCAAGGTCCCCACGTCTTTGCATTTATTCAACCATGGTCTGGCATGCAGTGGGGTGGCCTTGATGTGTTTGTCATTTGAGCCAAGTCTTCCCATTCAAAACCCACCTTTCAGGTTTTCAAAGAGAGTCACAGGTAAAAAGCAGCTCGGCCTGTTTTGTCCAGGGTCCCTATGATGGATAGGTTTTGTTATCACCTGTTCAAAGATTCATTCAAAGGCCCCTCGGGCAAAGACCTTCCATCAAAGATTTAAATGTTTCTGAGCGGGTGACCAGTGTCCCATTCACCATTGACCTCTGAACTAAACTCTTGACCTGTGAGTGTGAGGGTCATAGGTCATATTGCGTTTGGGTGAATCAAATTCGGTTTTGGATCAGTTGTGCATAAATGAATCACGGATTCTTTGGCAGCGTCGCTTTATTACGATGGCTAAGCATTGCATTACAATGCATTGATTGTGAGGATAGGCAGTGCTTAAAGTGTGGAAAAATAAGTGCCTGGACGGACGCACCTTACCTTTCCAAAAGAAGTGCCTGGGCGCTCCTTACTTTTCTTCTGCTGGTCAATATGTGGCAGGACGGTATTCAGATTTTAAAGGAAGTGCATGGACGCCGTCCATGACCGTCCAGCCACACTTTAAGCCCTGAGGATAGGCATCAGAGCATGTCATATTCAATTCATATCAATGCATTGATTGTGAGGATAGGCATAAGAGCATGTCATATTCAATTCATTTCACTGCATTGATTGTGAGGATAGGCATCAGAGCATGTCATATTCAATTCATATCAATGCATTGATTGTGAGGATAGGCATAGGAGCATGTCATATTCAATTCATTTCAATGCATTGATTGTGAGGATAGGCATAGGAGCATGTCATATTCAATTCATATCAATGCATTGATTGTGATGATAGGCATAGGAGCATGTCATATTCAATTCATATCAATGCATTGATTGTGATGATAGGCATAGGAGCATGTCATATTCAATTCATATCAATGCATTGATTGTGAGGATAGGCATAAGAGCATGTCATATTCAATTCATATCAATGCATTGATTGTGAGGATAGGCATAAGAGCATGTCATATTCAATTCATTTCACTGCATTGATTGTGAGGATAGGCATAAGAGCATGTCATATTCAATTCATTTCAATGCATTGATTGTGATGATAGGCATAAGAGCATGTCATATTCAATTCATATCAATGCATTGATTGTGATGATAGGCATAAGAGCATGTCATATTCAATTCATATCAATGCATTGATTGTGAGGATAGGCATAAGAGCATGTCATATTCAATTCATTTCAATGCATTGATTGTGAGGATAGGCATAAGAGCATGTCATATTCAATTCATATCAATGCATTGATTGTGAGGATAGGCATAAGAGCATGTCATATTCAATTCATATCAATGCATTGATTGTGATGATAGGCATAAGAGCATGTCATATTCAATTCATATCAATGCATTGATTGTGAGGATAGGCATAAGAGCATGTCATATTCAATTCATATCAATGCATTGATTGTGAGGATAGGCATAAGAGCATGTCATATTCAATTCATATCAATGCATTGATTGTGATGATAGGCATAAGAGCATGTCATATTCAATTCATATCAATGCATTGATTGTGAGGATAGGCATAAGAGCATGTCATATTCAATTCATTTCAATGCATTGATTGTGAGGATAGGCATAGGAGCATGTCATATTCAATTCATATCAATGCATTGATTGTGAGGATAGGCATAAGAGCATGTCATATTCAATTCATATCAATGCATTGATTGTGAGGATAGGCATAAGAGCATGTCATATTCAATTCATATCAATGCATTGATTGTGAGGATAGGCATAAGAGCATGTCATATTCAATTCATATCAATGCATTGATTGTGAGGATAGGCATAAGAGCATGTCATATTCAATTCATTTCAATGCATTGATTGTGAGGATAGGCATAGGAGCATGTCATATTCAATTCATATCAATGCATTGATTGTGATGATAGGCATAAGAGCATGTCATATTCAATTCATTTCAATGCATTGATTGTGAGGATAGGCATAGGAGCATGTCATATTCAATTCATATCAATGCATTGATTGTGAGGATAGGCATAGGAGCATGTCATATTCAATTCATTTCAATGCATTGATTGTGAGGATAGGCATAGGAGCATGTCATATTCAATTCATTTCACTGCATTGATTGTGAGGATAGGCATCAGAGCATGTCATATTCAATTCATATCAATGCATTGATTGTGAGGATAGGCATAAGAGCATGTCATATTCAATTCATTTCAATGCATTGATTGTGAGGATAGGCATAGGAGCATGTCATATTCAATTCATATCAATGCATTGATTGTGAGGATAGGCATAGGAGCATGTCATATTCAATTCATTTCAATGCATTGATTGTGAGGATAGGCATAAGAGCATGTCATATTCAATTCATATCAATGCATTGATTGTGATGATAGGCATAAGAGCATGTCATATTCAATTCATATCAATGCATTGATTGTGAGGATAGGCATAAGAGCATGTCATATTCAATTCATTTCAATGCATTGATTGTGAGGATAGGCATAAGAGCATGTCATATTCAATTCATTTCAATGCATTGATTGTGAGGATAGGCATAGGAGCATGTCATATTCAATTCATATCAATGCATTGATTGTGATGATAGGCATAAGAGCATGTCATATTCAATTCATTTCAATGCATTGATTGTGAGGATAGGCATAAGAGCATGTCATATTCAATTCATATCAATGCATTGATTGTGAGGATAGGCATAGGAGCATGTCATATTCAATTCATATCAATGCATTGATTGTGATGATAGGCATAAGAGCATGTCATATTCAATTCATTTCAATGCATTGATTGTGAGGATAGGCATCAGAGCATGTCATATTCAATTCATTTCAATGCATTGATGTTGCTCAACATTTGGTTGGTTAGGCTGATGTGGCATTCGGTTCATACACTTGATAACATTTACTTCATTCACTTGATAGCATTTACTTCATTCACTTGATAGCATTTACTTCATTCACTTGATAACATTTACTTCATTCACTTGATAACATTTACTTCATTCACTTGATAACATTTACTTCATTCACTTGATAGCATTTACTTCATTCACTTGATAACATTTACTTCATTCACTTAATAACATTTACTTCATTGTATGCATTTCATTATTTGCATCAATTTGCATGCATTTTACATGTGAAGATATTTCTTCCTTTGAACTGTCTGTTGAAAGAGGTTTTCTTTCTGATGTTTTTTCATGGACCATGAATGAATTTACTATTGCTATGGCTATGTCTGTGGTGCGGCCTTCTCTCATCACAATGATGGCAGATTGTTATGTGTTCACCAACCATTCATCGTTCAACCAGAGATTCTTTAGATGCCAAACTCAACTTTTTGCAGCTATTCGCTGATCTAATGACCTCTTGAAACCAGCCTTACCATGCTGTAAAGAGTATTGTATGTGGTGTGGTGTCAACAAGTACTAGTATAGCAGCGTTATATTCTAGTCATACTGGCTCAGTCTGACATTCAAAGTTCGTTCATTGTGGCATGTGTAGTTTTGTGTACGATATTATACAGTCAGTTGAACAGGCAATTTCTTTGGCCTCTGCTGCCAAGTTTCTGTCTGGTCATCAGACATTAGTTCAAAGCAAGCATGGACAGTGAATGTGTCTAGTAACTGAATGTCAGCATAGTACATAATCATAGATTCTTATGATGTAAAAGTTCTATGCATTCTTGTATCAGTTCTTAACAAGGCATTTTCATTAAATTGAATTTTGATTTATATTTGAATATAATTCACGTTCGACTTTGATTGGTTCAATATTTGTTGTTCTGAATCAGCCAGAAATGTGGATTGATCATGAAGGCACCCTGATTATAATGGCATGTTGTGTTATGGTGTCTTAGAAATTTTATTATTGAGCTGTTAATATTAATGTGCCTATTAGATCTAGTTAGTAGGCATAGCAGCATTCAGATAAAAGCGCTAAAGTTTGTATTTAAGGCATAGATGTTTATCACAATTAATATAACATATTATTTGAATTTCATATCTGTTAGGGTATTCTGGCTGCACTGGCGCCTACTTTTAGCCAGGCGTTGCTTGTAATTGTGTGCAGACAAGTATAAGGCAATGCGCTGGTGCACTGAGAAATGCCATTCAGAAGCTGTCTTTGGTAAACCACTCCATTGCTCCTTGAAAACACCCAAATGGAACAAAAGCAAACAACGGTTTTAAATGGGTCTACGATCCAGGATAACATATTATTAACAGTTATTGTTGTACGTCCTATTTGCTTTACAATTGAGTGCTTTTGCAGCTGAATCATAAAAATTGTTGAACTAAAAACATTAAGCTAGGTTAATACTTCAGCTTGACAGGCTTTGTAAGTAAGTAAGTAGCTTTAGTGCAGATGAAAGTGCACATGCACTGCATTGTCTGTTGAGAGAGAGACAGACAGACAGACAGAGACAGACAGACAGTCTCAGTTATTGCTGACTGAGTGAATCTTGACATAAGCAGCTGCTCTTTGTAACTCCCCAAAGTTTAACAACTCTGCCATGAAGGCTGTCAATGCCCCTCTTTGAGGGCAGTCATGGGCCATGTCCTGCACCAACTACTACCCCTAACCAAACCCAACCACTATGCTCAGTCCATGCCCATCCCCCCCCACGCCGATGACCACTTAATCCCTCTCAATCATCCAACTGATTTGCACAAGACTTGTTAGGATACTTTTTAACAGTGTGCATGTGAGTGTGTGTGAGTGAGTGTGTGTGTGTGTGTGTGAGTGTGTGTGTGTGTGCGTGCATGTGTGTGTGAGTGTGTGTGTGTGTGCGTGCATGTGTGTGTGTGTGTGTGTGTGTGTGTGTGTGTGTGTGTGTGTGTGTGTGTGTGTGTGTGTGTGTGTGTGTGTGTGTGTGTGTGTGTGTGTGTGTAAGTGCATAAAACCCGCACTGTTCTCAATTTCACAAACTGTTTTTTCCACTTGATCTCAGCCGGGGGCACCTCTGAGTAATTATCTTGACAGGGCACTATATAATTCTGATTGATTGATTGATTGAAGTGTGATTAGAGATACTGTAATAAAGAATTTTCAGCTTGAATCCTAATTTATTTGCTCACCTAAAAGCAGAACTATCGTCCGGTTGGATTCGATCATCAATTGACGAGTGAATGTTGATTTAGGATTGCGATGAATCAATGGTCAGTTTTGACGGGTTTCTTCTCATTATTTATTGATATCAAAAACATTTTCCGATAGTGAATTAAATAGAGGACAGAATCTGTGCAGCAAGTATGAATGAGAGAAGCATTAGTCTAGTTAATATGCCACACATAATTATGATATATGATACGAGATGTGTTTCAACCAGCCTCTGGTTTGGATTTCTGGACTAATGTATGGATGGTCATTGAAAGTAGTGTGAGGTACGAAGGTCTACCTACCTGTCAGGTGGAATTTGTTTTGATGCCTATGAAAGAAGGTCATCCGGGTCTTAGTTCTGCTGCTGCTGCTGCTGCAGCTGCTGCTGCTGCTGCTGCTGCTGCTGCTGCTGCTGCTGCTGGACTACTCGGGTGACAGCTGCCTCAGTATCTGTGGCAGCTGTCGATATGGTGATTATATAGATCTGCTGTTTGCAGGCTTTGGTTCAGCAGGGTGTCAAACACATTCGCCTGCCTTAAGACATTATTGTCTTTTAATACATGGCACGATGGAAACGATCTGGAACACTTCAGCAGCAGACCTTCAAAGAGCGCATTGCAATAGTCTAGGATTCATCTGAATAAAGCAGTGTAAAAGAGAGCAGCGGCAAAGAAGGGTAATTTTCTGCATTGGATTTGGAACTGACCTAGGTAGTAGTCTAAATACGACCTACTTAAGTGTGGATGTGCATACGTGTGGATGTGCACTGTTGCGTTTACTGACAGTTGATGTACATTGTATACGAGACTGTTCCGATATTAGTGTCTGCTGTTAGCAGATATCACTTGTGAGTTGAAATTGGATGAATATATGGGAGGATGCACACATTGCACAAGTTGCCTGCTTGATGACCAGACTTTGCAAGTTGCCTTGTAAGATTTTTACTTGAATCTGGCTAATCAGGTTCAATCTGGTTATGTTTTTTTGTAGAAACTTTCGTTTTATTCAGTGGCGTAGCCAGGAATTTTTCATGGGGGGGGTTTTATGGCCGAAAACCCTGTTTTTTGCTATTTTTTCTTACTTAAACGGAAAAATAACCTTAAAAAAACTTTTTCCGGAGCCAATGGGGGGGTTTTAACCCCCGAAACCCCCCCTTGCCTACGCCACTGGTTTTATTGCATGCAGGATCTGCTTTTGTTTTGTTAATTTGGTTTTTTGTTTTCTTAATTTTCGTTTTTCTCTTTATTCGGTGTTAGGAATTTCTGTTGAGTTTGCTGGATCTGGTCAGTGCTCACCCATTGAGATCTGATCTTTGAGATCTGGTCCCCACATGGCGAACAGCTTGCAGGGTGGCCACAATGGCCCGCAGAGTGAAAATGGCGCCCCTGCTAAAAACTTTCGTAAGCTTTAAAAACTCTTTAAAGTCAAGTTATTTTAGCTTTTGTTGATTTCTTATGAGTATGTAGTTATTTTTGTGATCTAGATTGATTTGAGGATGAAATTCACTGAGCCATTCACTTTCACGAACTGGTGTGAATGTTTGATGTTTCTAAGCAAATGAATTGAAGAAAACCTTGATAGAATAGTACTGTGAATATTGTGATGAATGATTGAATGAACAAAAGAAAGAATAAAGAAATTAAAGATCAAACTGATGATATACATGCCTGCGGTAACGCTGTCGCAAGTGTTTAATTAATTTATACACTTTTCAAAGGGATGTCTAACCTGTAATATTATATTCTATGTGGAATTGTGGATTTATTGCTTGTGAATGTTAGTGTACATTACAACCTCCCAATAAAACTGCATTCATTTGTGAGTGCTTACCATGAGTTTTTGTTCATTCATTGGCTTCTTCATTAAATAATTGATTCATTTTTTGGTTGTTTCATCTGTGTAAATTGTAAAAAGGTGATTGATGATGATTTTTATTGTATTTCACGTTAGGCTATGTTATGGGCGATTCAAGTTGCACGCTAACGATTCTCGATGTGGCCGACGTGCTTCAGGCGAAATATGCTTTACTCTCAGGTAATTATTACTTCATTCTTTGGCTGTCGTCATGCAATGAACAATTGTGACCTGACATTCGTGCAATGACTTTTTATGTTGTCTTAAAAGCAGAGTACTTTATTACAGAAAATAGAAATACCCTTCACTCAGCCAGATTTCGTGGGATCCTTGCAGGGTTTATATGCAATCATCAAATGCTGGTTCCCTTCAAGAAGGACAAGTGGTTAACGGACAAGTGGTTAACGGACAAGTGGTTAACGGACAAGTGGTTAACGGACAAGTGGTTAACGGACAAATGGTTAACGGACAAGTGGTTAACGGACAAGTGGTTGACGGACAAGTGGTTGACGGAGAAGTGGTTAACTGGCTGAATTTAGCAGAAATGGTCAATGTTCTTAAGACTGTACAAGTGGAAGGAGGACCAGATAACAGTTCCTGTGATGATTTCTGTGGGTACTCAATTGCGACCAAAGATTATGGCAAGCACTTAAGTAAGTATGGATAGTTGTTGCAAGTTGCTAATACCTTCCAGTTTTGAATGTGTTTTTTTCAGGTGGGAAAAGCCGACGAAATTTCCAGATTCTCACTTTTCCAGAATGCCCTGTTGCGAATGCAATCAGTGATGAACAGTATCGTAATGTTGTAACGTATCTAGCCAGCATTCCACCGTAAGTATCTGTTGGAGGTTTGCATGAACGCTTTATTTTGATTTTTAAGACTTGCTCACAGTTTTGCTGGTAAATGAGTGCACACTTTTTTGCCATAATTATGTACCCTTTAAATATACTTTGTCTTGCTTAGGGTAAAGGTGTGGTTGAACAATTGTATAATAAAATGCACAGTTGACTTTAGTTTGCACAGACCCATTCTACTGTATGAGGCAATACAATGTCAATGGGATAAGTACACTTTCAAGAGAATGAGTTTAGGGTTGTCTTGTGACCAGTGCCTAAAGTGTGGAAAAATAAGTGCGTGGGTGCCTATTACCTCTCCAAAAGTAGTGCCTGAACGCCCCTTACCTTTCCGTGCTGTGCTGGCCAATAAGTGGCAGGACGGCATTCAGATTTTCAAATAAGTGCATGGACGCCGTCCATGACCGTCCAGGCAGACTGCTTGTGACTGCATATCTTTGACATACTCCCTTTGTTGTTGATTCTGTGGTGGATGTCTTTGCAAATATCTCGACAGAATCCTTTCCTGCTGTTTTATTTTGCATTGTTTATCTTTTATGTTATATCTATTGCAGTGGGTGAATTTTATTTACTGCTGTGCATGATCGTAAATTCCAAATAATCTTTTGTTCTATTTAAAAGCTAAGCGTGAGGCACCAGCATAATCACAAGCTTGCTTCGATGTGTGTATATATATATGAATACATGTAAGTTTCAATACGACTACCATCACACTGTTGTGCAATGGTAGTGGACACCATCAAGCCCCCTCACCTTTATGAACCCCACATTGACCTCTATGCACATAAATAAATAATAAATAATGTCAGGTTTCAATAAATTGTGTTGTGTGGAGACTTGCATGACCTTTGATCTAAACACATGCACACACGCACACACACCTACTCACAACACACTCACACCTACATACACCAGCGCACATGCACACACACATGCACACACATCTACTCACACACAGCTCGCCACGTGCACACACCTGCATAAATTATGCTTTTTTAATAGATGCTATATTTATATGTGCACACACACACATATACGCACACAGACGTAATTCACAATGTGCAAAATGCATAATGAATTAATTATATGTGGCCAGTGTAAAAGATGTTGGAACTTTCATTGACACTTTAGACAGTTGTTTGTTTACATTTATTGAATTTTGATATTAAGGTCTCAGATGTAGAATACTGCCATGGTTGCTGCTGCTGTTGTTGTTGCTGCTGCTGCTGCTGCTGCTGCTGCTGCTGCTGCTGCTGCTGCTGCTGCTGCTGCTGCTGCTGCTGCTGCTGCTGCTGCTGCTACTGCTGCTGCTGCTGCTGATCTGACCAAATAATATTTATACATTAGCTTGACCTGACCTAGTTTGTTCAGTCTGCTTTCATAGCTGGTGATTTCCTGACCAACGCTGACTCAACTTCTCTCTTCTTCTCTCTTCTTCTGCTGATGGCATGATGCATGTTTCATGTTGCATGTTTCATGTTGTATGTTTCATGTTGTATGTTGCTGATTGCATGTTGTATGTTGCAGGTTGCATGTTTTATGTTGCAATTGTTGCATGTTGCAAAATTTTGTTGCATGTTTCATGTTGCATGTTGTAGGTTGCATGAAGCTGATCTCGGTTTCGTTGTGATCATCGATCGAAGACTTGACAAATGGGGATCGGTGAAGACACTCCTCCTCCGAATCTCAGTAAGACAAAGACAATCCTCTTCACCATCCATCAATCGTAGTTTTGTGATGCGGACCTCAGCAGGAGGGAGAAGGTAAAGGAGGAGGAGGGGGATGGAGATTGGATTGTACTGGAAGAGGAAAGAAGAAGGAACATGTGATTGTATGATTGACAAGTGAAGGAAAATGAAGAGGAGTATTGAGGAGGAGGAGGATGACAACGACAATTTATGTTGCACCGTGACATAGCTATTACATTTGCAACTGGATTAGGAGAAGAGGAATGAGAATGAGGAAAATTGAATAAAAATTTGGTGAAAGAGAAGAAGGAATACGAGAATTACATGGAGATTTTAAAGAGCAAAAGGGAAAGCACGGAGAGGGAGCATTTTGGCGATTAACTATGAACTGAGGAAATTAAAGGAGAATGTGTTGATGACAAGTTAGCTCCTGTAACTCTATGGATAACTTCCGGCCCGTCGGGTTCAAAGGGTTAAAAAGTGGAAAGAGACATGTTCTTAGTTAATTATCGATTTATCTATTGTATCGCATGTACTTACTTTTTAGCCAATTGTATCTCAGACACCTATTGTTTTATGCATTGTATCTGTGACGTTTTGTTCCAGGGTTATTTTCCTGCTCTCGTCCAAAAAGTCTACCTTCTGCGTCCGTCAAGTTTTCTTCAGAAGACCTTTGCAGATATGGGCCTCAAGTTCCTTAAAGAGGATTTCAAGTTCAAAGTATGCATGTCTGAAGAACCTTAGAGAGAAATTTTTTCAATGTGTTCCCTGAGAATCATACACAGCCCTCCATGATTAACATTTATGAGTCATTCAGGACAATGATAACCGATTGTTGTTTGCAGTTTGTATTGTGTTTTTTGTGCTTAGTATTGTGTTTTTTGTGCTTAGTATTGTGTTTTTTGTGCTTAGAATTGTGTTTTTGTGCTTAGTATTGTGTTCTTTTGTGCTGATGCTGAGAGCCTTTCTTCAGTTTAAATGACTGGTTTGGCAGCATGCTAGTCATCGGTCATTAACGATTTTCACATGCCACATGATTTCTTTGATGTCTGCAATCCTCCCACGGTTGCTTCAGTCTTTCATACAATGCAACAGCATTGATATACTGTAGTGTCCGGTCAAGATGTCTGCATGGGGGCGATCCAGTCACAAACCCAGAGACAGGCAGAACAGTTTAACCACAGTATGGTGGTGTCATTTTCAAGTGTTATATTTAAAGTGTTATTTTCAAGTGATGCATATTGTGTCATTTTCAAGTGCTACAGTGCCTTGTTAGACCTCCTTTAGGTGCTGAGATATATACAATTATACATTAACTATGCATCATGCAAAATAATTTAATTTACAGCATTAAATTTATTCAGTATAATGCATTGACTATATTCAAGTGTTTTAGTGTAATAAATTAATCGCATGCAACATTTATTATAAGAATATGGCTATATATATATTTTATGGTCGTTTTTTTGGAGCTGCTAAAGTGCTATTGTAACAAAGCACTTGAATGAAATTGATTAAATCAATTCCGTGCGTATTTTAATTCTCTTGTTGAAGATCTTGATGTTGAACTCTGTTGACGAGTTGCACGATCACGTCGATCGCGATCAACTGACGGAGGATCTCGGTGGAACTCTTGTCTACAACCATCACGAATGGATACAACATCGCGCTGTATGTAGGATTTGTTTTGCGATTTTAATAAAACATTTAACTATTGATTGGCTCTGTAGATGACGTACGTTTATCATACCACGTCTTTACACCGAAATGTGGTTAGCAATTGGTCTATTAAAGAATAATCTTATCTTATCTTATGTATTGTACTCTAAATCTGTGCACCTCAGACTGAAAATATCTGATAAGTGCTTTGTAACCTAACAACCTAAGTATGGTTTAATTAAGTAACCCAACCTCGTGTCTCTTGTGAGATGGTCATTTTCTAAATAGCCTTTGTCTAGTTCCTTGCCCTGGATTGCTTTTCTTTGTCCAATCCCTTGCCCTTGCAGTCTTTGCTTGCCACTTTTACTGTTTCATTGCGTCATGTAAGTGTGAAGAAAAACAACGATCTTTTGTTTCCATGATTTTAATTAGACAATCTCTGCTCCTTAATTACAATTACATTGCCTTTCAGATTGGCAATAAACACCTACAAGTGCTCAATGAATTTAAAATGTTGAGAGTTGGAAATCGAACCAAACAAAACTTTTAATAATTATAGAGCCTAATTCTTCTCAATTGAACCAACATGTAATTTAAACTTTTCAGTGAAAATAACTTTGAGCTGGATGTTGAAATTTCGTGAATGCAATTAATTTAATATTTTAAATTGATTTAATCTATAAAATAGAATAAAATTATTTTGTGTTATCATAGTAGCACTTCTCATCAGGGTGGATAGATTTTCCATCGCAATTAAATACACTGACATTAATTACTGTCGAAATGTTCAATGAAACTCATTTGGTATACTGTGATTAAGTAAGTTAAAGAATTGTTTCAATCAGGCGCTGGAAAAGTTTTCCGCCAACACAAGTCGCATAGCGGAGACCCTGCGGCAGTTATGTCGACGACTCCAAGAAACGGAATTCCCAAACGATGTCATCCAGACGGAGACGCTCATCCAGGACCACGAAGTCGCCCGGCAGGAGGTCAGGGAGGACCTCGAGTCAACGATCAGACATGGAGAGGTCCTACTAACCTGCTTTAAGACGATCAAGGGTGATGACAATTCCGAGGTCCAGTTGCCAACCACACAGCTGCCGAAGTACCGAGTGAGCCATGTCACGGCTGTTGAGAGGTAATTGATTGCTATTAATAAATATGGTTTAATTAAGTAATGATCGAAGGCGGTAAGTTTGTTTTTGCTTTTGAAGAACAATGACTTTTTTGTGCCTAAGGGCAGAAAGAATTAACAAAAATGCACCTCAGTGCTACATACAAACACACAATTCTGTTAAGTGATCATAAATGTTGTAAGTGAAATTTGCATTTCTAAAGAAGCGTTTAAAAGAAAAATTAAGATAATTATTACGTTTGTATGTATTGTGAGTGTTAGCTACCTATTACCCCTCTGGGCTTCCTTACTTGGGCTCTCCTTGACTATGTGGGAGTTGAGGGAAGGGCAGGGCCTATTTAAAGGGCTACTACTGTGGGGGCTTGCTTCTTGTCGTGGGTCTACTCTGTGGTGTGTGTTCGACTCCTGTTGAGCGTGGCGTGTGGTTCGTGTTCTACGACGTTTGTCTTCTTCGATTGCCGTCCCACCCCGTTGGTGAACTGGCCTACATCCGTCTTCCTTTGGGCTCCGTTAGCCTGGTGTGTCTTCACGTCAGCTCTGTCGAATCAGCTGTATCGGTCGTACTTCATGTCAGCTTTGGGTAACGTTAACCTACTTCTTGTCAGACTGCTCTGTTATTGAATAAATCGATGTTATTTTACATTACGGACCTGAGTATTACTCATCATCTTCTAGACTAGAGCCAGTGAACCCAACAGATGGGGTCTCTCGGGATTTTTTTCACGATAATTTGAAATTTGCGTCAAAAAAGGGGCGTTGTTTCCGTGAAATTTGGAAAAGTGTTATATGGTGGTTGGCCGTGAAGACAGGTCAATGGTTGTTGTTTTTGGCGAATTAGGTCGGGAAAATTAGTGCGGGAAATTTCGACGTTTTGCGACATTGAGTTTTGCGAGTTTTGTAAATTTGGTCGAGACAGTTTTGAAGTGAGCTGTCGTGGGTGAATTGTTTGCGCTGTGCGTTGGTCTGCACGTCGAATAGTCGACAGGGCGTAGAGGTAAAATGGCGTCGTTAGAGGAGGAGTTAATTCCTGAATTTGGGGATGTCAGAGACATACCAAGTGACACACTTCGACTGGTGAGTGAGACATATGGTGAGGAAGTGGAGGACGTGTCTAGGTCACAGGTGAGGAGAATGGCTATGAAACCATTGTCACCGAAATTGGGTAGTGCAGCTTGGAAACTTAAGGCACAGGCTAAGAAAGAGGAGGCCGAGTTAGAGCGCTTGCACTTAAAAGAGGACAGAGAGTGGGAGAGAGAGAAGGAGCGAATGAGATTCGAGGAGAAGAAAATGCAAATTGAAGCCGAGAGAGAGGAGAAGAAAATGCAGATTGAAGCAGAGGAGAATAAATTGAGGATTGCAGCAGAGGAGAATAAATTGAGGATTGAAGCAGAAGAGACGAAAAGGAGATTTGACATGGAGGAGAAACGAATGAATATGGAATTTGAGAAGCAGAGATTAGAAATGGACGGACGGAGAATAGAAGGAGGTGGTGCTGTCGAACGACCAGCGCATGGAAATGAGGATTTGCGTTTTGGGGCAGCTCTGAAATTTGTGCCAAAATTTGATTCGGCCGATATCGAACATTATTTTGCGGCGTTTGAGCAAGCAATGACGTTGCATCAAATTCCGATGGGAAAATGGTCGTCCCTCCTACAGCCACAGTTGTCGGGGAAGGCGGCGAAAGTTTTTGCGGCTTTATCGTTGGAGGAGTGCGTCCAATATGATATTGTGAAGAGTGCGCTATTGACGGCGTACGAACGTATTCCGGAATTTTATCGAAAGAAATTTCGGGGGTTGCGAAAAGAACCGAGGGAAACGTATGCGAATTATGCATTTCGACTGCAGAGTCCTTTTCAGAGATGGATTGAGGGTACAAACTCGTGGGAGGAGTTAGCAAAATTTAAAGAGGTAATTCTCATGGAGCAGTTTGTACAAGCGTTACCTATTGAAGTACACAGGTGGCTGATAGATAAGAGTCCTGATACTGTTGCAAGTGCTGCACGTTTAGCGGATGAATATGCAGTGTTATACAAGCAGGGGCCGAACCATTATTCTGGGGGGTTCCGCAGGGATTTTTTCGACCGTACACGAGGATTCTCATCTGATGATAGTGAGAAGAAAGATGTATGGGAGCGTCAAGGCGTGGGGTACAAGGATGGTACGCGTCGTGATACAAATTGGGGTCGACGTTCGCCTCAAAGAGGAACGTATGGGTTTAATAAGCCTGTGCGGGAAAATGATGACGTCACTGGTTTTGGGGAACCGGTCACGTGCGCATTTTGTAGAGCGCCAGGTCATACGAAGGCCAGTTGTTGGAAATTAAAACGAAAGGAGGGGACTCAAATGGAAAATTGGAGGGGTGCGAAACCTGTGGGTTTGGTCCAGACTGTTTCGGCGCCTGTTAAACCACAGAGTTTTCCGAAGCCAATTGAATCTGTTGATAAACTGTATGCACCATTTTGTGTGATTGGATGTGTAATTGATGATGAGGGTGCACGAAAGGAGGCGGTATTCTTGAGGGACAGTGGAGCGCTGCAGTCTTTGGTGTCTAATGAATGGTTGAATGAGCATGAGTTTGTACACATGAATGAAACGAGGTTACTCAGAGGTATATCTGGTTCTATTGTGGAATGTCCTCTGGTGAAAGTGAATGTTGATTGTGCATTTGTTCAAGGTGAGGTGTTATGCTGTCTAATGAATTCACTTCCAATGGCTGGGGTGCATTGCATTGTGGGTAATGATACAGCGCTGGCAGGACAGGTGTTGGAGGTCGCGGTGACGACTCGTGCACAGGCTAGAGCACATGCAGTGAGACAGAGTGAGAGGGAGACGGCGGTGTGCAGTGAAGCGGCGCCCGAGCAGTCGGAGATAGTGGGTCAAAGTACGGAGTCGGCCGACCAAGAGCGAACGCCAGGTGAAATAATTGACAGACAAGTTGAACGAATGAATTTCGATGAAGGCGACTTATCGAGTTTATTTGCAGCGACAGAATCTGTTGTGACAGAAAGATCGGAGCTATATGTTAGCCGACAGGAATTAATATTGCGCCAGCGCCGGTGTCCTGAATTGAGACCATTGTATGCACAAGTAGACGAGACGGTGTCTGTCGGTGGGCGTGTACAACCGTATGCGTTGGTGGACGAGGTCTTGGTGCGTCGATGGGAGGAGAAGTGTACACCATTAGGAATGGGTGTGGTACAAATAGTTGTGCCTCGTGACTTACGACAGAAGTTGTTGCATGTGGCCCATGATATACCAGCGGCTGGGCATTTGGGTACTAGAAAGACACTGGATCGGTTGACGAAGCATTTCTGGTGGCCTCATGTGAATCGAGCCGTTCGTGAGTATTGTCGTTCATGTGATGTGTGTCAACGCTTAGGCAAAGGAAACAGAAATTATAGGGCGCCCATGGTCAGTATGCCTGTAATGGAGGAAGTGTTTCAACGCTTGGCAATGGATATCGTAGGCCCATTGAGTGTATGTGAGGGAACGGGGAATAGGTTTATTCTCACGGTCATTGATTTGGCTTCCCATTTTCCATTTGCGTTTCCGTTGAAGAATCATACGGCGCAGGATGTGGCTAAATGTTTGTGTGAAGTTTTTTCGCTTTTCGGATTTCCGAAAGAATTGTTATCTGATTGTGGCTCAGAATTCATGTCTGATTTGATGCAAGTGTTTGTGCATGAATGTGGTATTGTGCAGTTGAAAACTAGTCCTTATAGACCACAAACGAATGGCTCGTGCGAACGCTTTCATCGTACTATGAAAGATATGTTGAAGGCGTTGGCTGAAACATATCCGGGTTCTTGGGATGCAATGTTGCCGTGGATCTTGTTTGCATATAGAGAGGTTCCGGTACAGGGTACTGGCTTTTCTGCTTTTGATTTGATGTATGGCAGAGATGTGCGTGGCATGTTGCAATTGATGAAGGAAGAATGGTTGGCGAAAGATGTTGTACATGAAGTGTCTGGCAAGAACGTGATTGACTATGTTTTACAATTACGTGAACGTATGCGTGTTGGATTGAAACTTGCTGGTGAAAATGCTGTTGATGCGAAAAGTAAATCGAAGCAACTGTATGATAAGCAGTCACGTGCTGTGTCTTTTGAGGAAGGTGAAAAGGTTTTACTCTTGATTCCGTTGGTGGGTAAACCTTTACAGACCAAATATTGTGGACCGTATGTGGTTGTACGTCGACTTGGTCCGGTCGATTATTTAGTGAGTACCCCGGATCGAAGAAAAACGGAACGGGTGGTACATGTGAATCTGATGAAGCGCTATGTGGATCGTATGGATGTGGTGTATGAGCGACCGAATGAGGAGGTGGTGGCTTCTGTGTTGGTGGTAAATCCGGATGTGAGGATGAATGATGTGACTTTAGAGGATAAGGTCTTACAATGTGAAGTGTCTGCTGAATGTCGTGCGGAATTGCGGGATGTTTTGCATGACTTTGCACATGTGTTTAGTGAAGTACCGGGTAAAACATCTATGGTGTCTCATAGAATTGATTTGGTTGAAGGTGCTCGCCCTGTTCGACAATACCCTTACAGGTTAAATCCTGAGAAAATGGCGAGGGTGGATAAAGAGGTGAATCAGTTGTTGGAAGCGGGGATAATAGAGGAGTCCGAGAGTCCGTGGGCAGCTCCGATTGTCTTGGTGCCTAAGCCAAACGGTACAGATCGTCTTTGTACAGATTTCAGGAAACTGAATGGATTATCTGTTCCGGATCCATTTCCTATGCCACGGGTGGAGGTGTTAATTGATCGAGTGGGTCAGTCACGGTTTATAACAAAGCTGGATATGACTAAAGGTTACTGGCAGATCCCGATGCATCCGGAGTCAGTTCCGTTAACTGCGTTTGTCACCCCGAAAGGGCATTACCAATGGAAATACATGAGTTTTGGCCTGAAGAATGCTCCGGCTTCGTTCTCAAGGTTAATTACGAAAGTGCTGAATGGACTGAATGAGTTTTGTGATGCTTATTTAGACGACATCATCATTTTCAGCTTAGCATGGTCGGATCATTTGGTTCATTTGCGAAAAGTGTTATCTCGAATAGCTGATGCTTGTTTAACTCTGAATCTGGCTAAATGTGTCTTTGCTAATGCGTCTGTGGATTTCTTGGGTCATCACATTGGGATTGACGGAGTTCAGCCAAGGTTGAAGAAGGTGGAAGCGGTGTTGAAATTTCCTAGGCCTGCTACTAAAAAACAGGTGCAATCTTTCTTAGGATTAGCGGGATACTATCAGAGGTACTTGCCTCATTTCTCTGATATTACTTTGCCGCTCACGGCTTTGACAAAGAAAGGGATTCCTTTTAGATGGAATGAGGAAGCGGAGGTTGCTTTTCTTGATCTAAAATCTCGTCTGGCTTCTAGACCTATCTTAATACCTCCTGACTTTACTAAACAGTTTTGTGTGGGTGTTGATGCTTCTCAATTCTGTCTGGGAGCGTGCTTGTTTCAGATGAAGGATGGATTGGAACACCCGATCTGCTATTTGAGTCGGAAGCTGCTGCCGCAGGAGATTCGCTATTCGACCATAGAGAAGGAAGCGCTGGCACTGATGGTCGCCTTGCGGGCCTTTAGTGTCTACTTTGGATCCGCAGTCGTCCTGGTGTTCACCGATCATAAACCTTTGCAGTTCATCCATCAGATGGCGAACAAAAATATGAAGCTCTTGCGATGGAGTTTGGAGCTTGAACAGTACAACTTGGACATTAGACATCGTCCAGGCGAATGGAATGTTCTGCTGGACATTCTGAGTCGTCCATCTGCATAATGTGAGTGGGAGCGGGTGAGGGCACACGTCAATCAGTGTCTCCACTTGTCTCCTCACAGCGGAGTCGTCGGGCGTGCTAGAGATGCTCTCTGGTACGTCTATCCTCGTCGTATGTCAATGGAACATTCTGTCATGAAAAGTCAAACACTGTCCAGAAACAGTTTCAATGGAACGTTCTGTCATAAAAGGAAAGCACGGAATTCTTCGGCAATGAACTCTTCAGTGTGTCTGTAGTGTAGGGTGGCTTGTGCCGATGACCATTATACATTTTGGTTCATTTTTGATACACCAGTTGGTGTCCAAATTTTTTCTTGTGTTTCAGATATAGTTTTTTGGACATTTGAACTATTGATGTGTATGTATATATATCGTGATTACGTGTGAACTGATGATTTGGGTTATATGAAGTTTGTGTATTCAGATCATGATTATATCGGACTCTTACGTTATTTATGAGTGCGATGCATTATTTAGTTAAGTATTGCTGAATTGCTTAGTACGTGTAATGGCTTGTACTGAGTGATTTTGCATTTAGGCGTAGCATTGTTCGTATAGTTCGTCGTCCCCGTTGGACTCCTCATGTTCTGGTGGGGGGGTATGTGAGTGTTAGCTACCTATTACCCCTCTGGACTTCCTTACTTGGACTCTCCTTGACTATGTGGGAGTTGAGGGAAGGGCAGGGCCTATTTAAAGGGCTACTACTGTGGGGGCTTGCTTCTTGTCGTGGGTCTACTCTGTGGTGTGTGTTCGACTCCTGTTGAGCGTGGCGTGTGGTTCGTGTTCTATGACGTTTGTCTTCTTCGATTGCCGTCCCACCCCGTTGGTGAACTGGCCTACATCCGTCTTCCTTTGGGCTCCGTTAGCCTGGTGTGTCTTCACGTCAGCTCTGTCGAATCAGCTGTATCGGTCGTACTTCATGTCAGCTTTGGGTAACGTTAACCTACTTCTTGTCAGACTGCTCTGTTATTGAATAAATCGATGTTATTTTACATTACGGACCTGAGTATTACTCATCATCTTCTAGACTAGAGCCAGTGAACCCAACAGTATAAAGACAATTAATAATTTAATCTCATTTCTAATTGCCTCATAAAAGAGATGTTTTGAGATGTTGTTTCAGTTATTTTGTTCAGATGTTTTGATTGCTATTGACGTCGTTCTTCAGATCTCAACTAAAGGCTTTTCTTTTTCTGAACTCATTTTTACCCATGGCTTGTTTCTATGTCATTTAAAACTTGCTCTTCGATTATGACTGGAGGCACCCTGGGATTTTTCTTGCACAACAAATATGATTGGTAGCGATCATTGGATCAGGAACGATCCAATTGAGCATTGTCATATCAATGCAATAAAAGTTCTTGGATTTGATTAGATTTAGATGTACTTTTCAACAGAATCAATTCAATGTGATCCGATCCAGTTTTAGATGTTCGTCACTTTATTGTGAAACTGTTGTTTGTTTGTGTCAGTATCACTCACTCACTCCCTCTTTCACTCACTCACTCACTCACTCATTGAATCACTGATTCACTCACTCATTGAATCACTGATTCACTCACTCATTCAATCACTCATTCAATCAGTTAATCCTCTGAAGCAATAAAATATCGATGATTGATTGAAAAACAAATAATTTCTTGGTGCTGGTTAATAGCAAGATTTTGTTTTGTGTGTAGATTGCTGTTGCAACTGGAGGAGACGGTTAATAACTTTGAGACTTTCTGGAATCACCACAAACAGAAACTGGAGCAATGTCTGCAGCTGAGGAAGTTCGAGGAAGAGTTTAAACACGTGAGTTCACGAATACATTTCGAGTTTAAACACGTGAGTTCACGGATAAATTTCGAGTTTAAACACGTGAGTTCACGGATAAATTTCTTCATTCATAGACAAACTTGTTCAGGTGGACAACTGATGCAAATGAGTTTTTCCTAAATGAAAGGCAATGACATAGTTTTATGAACAGTGATTGCCTACAGTGATGTTCATTTTGTTGCAGATTCTGTGATGTGGAACCTGTTAAGAGCCCTTCAGAATTTTGTGAGGTATTTCATCACTTATTTTTTGATGTTCTGTTTGGTTTGATAGCTGCAGTTTGTGAACGAAAAGCATCTGAATGAATTGGAGGCGATGACAGGCGGAGTTGAGTCACTGGTCAAAGTAGAAGCGCTTCTTGTTCAACTCCAAGATTTTGAAGCAAGGTCAAAGGTTAGCAGCGTGATTTTTTCATTTGATGAAGAGCTCTGTCAATTCATCAGTTAGTCAGTCAGTCAGTGAAATAGTTGATTGTTCATGCATTAGGTCAGTCATTCTCTAGGTTGGGCAGTTAGTCAGTCAGTCATCAGAATCAGAATCATAATCATAAGCTCCACATTTCTAGAGGTACTCTAAAGGCAGCGAAGGGCACCAGCTTATTCACTGCACAAGTGCTGCATCTTGTCAGAGGTGTTGTCTAAAAGTTTCAAATGAAGTTCTGAGTCTGGCCACCAGAGAGTCGTACGGAGAGGGGGCAGAGAAGTCGGTCAATCCGTCCTGATCGACATGCACTAGCAAATGAAATTCTTGCTGCTCTCCATCTGTCATTCATTTATATATCTGTCAATGTAATTATACTTTGATTCTTCGTCTTTATCTCAGTACGTCTTGTTGTATTGATGCAGAATGACATCACGAGAGCAGAGAAGTTGCGAACATGTGGTGAGAATTTCATCGATGAGAATCACTACGCAGTCGATTGCATCAGACCAAAGTGCGCTGAACTCCAGCGGATCTGCAGTCAGTATTCAGCGTCGATGACTCAGCGCTTGAAACTCGTCAATGCTGCCAGAGAACTTCTCGATAAGATTGACAAGGTATGGATCAACTAATGGTAATGATTTGACTTATGTTTCGTTATGTGGTTCACACTGAGCTACGACATATGCACAATAACCTTGCATGGCCTTTACTTGCCTCACTTTACTATTCAACCCACATTGAATGGTTGTCTGGCTGTTGTTTTACTGCTGCATCACTTCAAACTTCACCCACAAGTTCCTTCCAAAGCTTAGATGTTGAGAAATTTAGTTGGAAGTTGATTGCATGGAAAGATATGTATGAAAACATGTCTAAATTCATATGACCCTTTTAGGAATTTGTCGAAGTGCTGTTGTATGAAGTAAATTTCAAAGTTTGTGTGCTGAAACTGTCAAGTTACGCTTTGGTTCGGTTAAGATAAATTGGACTCCAGTTTGAAAGGATTTGTCTGGTTCAAATTCCAACGCTCTCACTGATTTCAATAGATCAAAGCTTCTAAGTAGATTACAGTAAATGAGCGTCACTTGAAGCAGTGGCGTAACTAGGAACTCGGGGGCCCCTAGACAAAATATGAAGGTGGGGCCCTCTCCCTGCGGTACTTATTGAGAGTCTTGCAAACTCGGGGGCCCCTCTGGGGCCTCTACACTCGGGGGCCCCTAGACTTTGTCTTACCCAGTCTACCCTATTGTTACGCCACTGACTTGAAGCACTGTTATGAAATACTGAAATAGCGCCATATTACGTGTCTAACTGTCTACATATATTTTCCTAAGTGACCTTTCTTTTGGCAAACATTAAGTCTAAAACACTCTGTGAGTTTTTTTTACATTGACTAAAATACTGAAGCTTAACATCAGTTAGATTACGATTGATTGATTGATAAGTGTTATTATTAGTAGTAGCGATGTTAGATTAATTATAATTTTTGTTGACTAGACCCTGGGAGGTAATGTTTAAGTTTTCAAGTATCATCAACAGCTATGAATTGACATGCTTGATTTAAGAATACCTTAAACGTATTCTAAACTGAAGAAATTTAGATATAAACAAGTTGTGTAGCATAAAAAACTTAATCTGCATTTATCCTTTGGCTAAACTGGTAAAAGTCAGATGAGGTCCAGAATAGCTCTGGTTTTAGTCATTATTCTGGATCTAATTTGACTTTTAAAAAACCTTTTTGATTGATTTAACTTTATTGATGCCCAGCTATTGTCGAGTGGAACATCGCTGTTATGAATGCAAAATTACGAATAATAACAGCAGCTAACTTGTGAATAGAGATGCTTCATATAAATTAGGTTTGAATAATTATTTGAATTAATTGATAATTAAATTGACTTGACTTATGGCCCCATCGAAACCTTCGTCCGCATCAGCCGCTCCTCTTTGGACAGCTTCCAGTCGCCCTTGTCCTGTGCTCTCCGCGTCGCCTCTCCCACGGTTAATCCCATCCTCAAGGCTCAAGCAGTCCTCTTCCACCATGTCCATCCATCACTTCCTGGGCCTGCCTCTTCTCTTCTTCCTATGCACATGTCCCTGCAGTGCCACCTTTGGGTATCTTGCTGAACAGTCTGCTGCGTATTTCCATGTTCCTTATCCTTTCCCTCCTTGCGACCCTCTCTATCCTTCGCAGGCACGTCATTTCAAATATACCCTCAATCGTCTTTTCTGTGTCTCTCTCAGCGTCCACGTCTCTGAGTTGTATAACAGTAATATACTGCTATACATGTATACTGCTCAGCACCAACGTCTCATATATTCGCACCTTGGTTGGTAGTCCTGCGGATTTTCTTTCATCTCCAGATTTTATGCAATCTCTGTAATATTTCTCTAGCGAACCCAATTCTTCTTTCAACGTCCTTTTCCGATCTCCCCTGCGCATTGATAAGACCTCCCAGATACACGAAACTCTCCTTTTGCTCCAGTGTCTGTCCATCCACATTTAGCTCAATCTATGTCTCTTCTCTTCCAATGTATTGACATTCCGTTTTTTGCACACTGATGCACTGATACCAATTTTTTTGATTACCTGCATTACTCTCATTAGCGATTCCTGCAGTCCTTCCTCCTCCCTCCCTACCCCCCCCAGTAGTGCAACGGTTCAGTACATCCTTGTTGTTTCCCCCCGCCCCAGGGCCAACAGGACTCGGTCCTGGCTAAATCTGACCCGAGGAAGAGAGAGACTCGATCTGTTACCCTACAATCCGATTGATCAAGAAACTTCAGTTGATAATTAAATTAATTGATTGAATTTATTATAACTTTGAATTGTTTTTCTTTCATTCGTAGACGAATAAATGGTGTTCGAAGGGCGTTGATCTGTTGGCCAGTCAGGCGATTGATAAATGCAACACTGAGACAGGTGCAGAGTCTGCTCTCAACGAGTTGGATACTTTCGTTAAAACTGCAGAACAATTGAAGCTTGAGAATCCACGCGATTTCCGACAGAATTACGGAGAAGTCTTGACCAGCGACGTAACGGTTGGTTGCTTTTGTAAACTGAAAATGTAATGTTTTAGTTACACTGTTTGACTAACAGTTTTTCACCCTAATTCCTCTGATCCTTTATACTATTGACTAACAATTCTTCATCTGTATCCTTCTGATTCTTTAACTATTGTCTTATAATTCTTTGTCTGAATATCTTTAGGTTGTAGTTCAGCAAGTGCTCGAGCGACTGGACGATGTGCATTCCATGTGCAACAAACGTCGTGACAGCCTGAGACGTCTTGTATCTAAACCCCCCAGACCGGTTCAGGCCGTCCTTCCCAAACTGGTCAGCCAACCCATTGTACAGACAACTCCCAACAAAGAATCTCTAAATGGAAATGCAGAAATCGACGAGGAACCAAAGAGGAAACAGCGGCCGTCCATAAAAATTAAGGTAATCAATCACATGAAAATTAATTATTTTTACATGATAATACATGTATGATTGTAAATCAGATAATTTTCTTAAATGTATTTTTATGGTTGAATGACTAAAAGTTTTGTCCAAAAGTTTTGCCTGAGGAGAGCTTGGAGTCGAGTTAGCGTTGGAAGCGGTGAGCACAGGTGGAGAAGAAATGTCGAAAGAAATCTCTGTCCTGTGGGATTTTTATCACACAATCTCTAACCATTATTATACTGTCAAGCATACAACATTAATTGCTGTAGAATTCTGTATTATTTGAGAATCGTTTAGATTTCATTATGTTTTACATTAACTGTCTTCGGCTAATTTTCATAGTTATTGTGCGACAAACTATGTTCAGAACTTTATTCTGGTTGTTGGCAATACAATATGATACAATACGATATGATACGATACAATACGATACGATGGTGAAGAGTCCGTTGTGCTAGCCTACTTTTAAAAATTGACTTGACTCTCGTCGTTGTTGTGACAGCACATTCTGGAGAAGACGCATTCGAAGAGTACGTTCTTCTTGAACTCTTCTGGCACCGATGATGGTAATGACACTGTTCAGCAAAAACGAAGGTCAGTTTTTCTTTGCGAGACATGACATGCCATTCTCGATCAATCAATCAGGATGAGATTCATATAGTGTCCCTTCAAGATACCTACCCTACAGCGAGGTGCTCCCAGCCCAGCAGGAGCTGAGGAGAACGGATTTTAGAGATAAGTAAAAGGCTGAGGACTTTGTCCTTCGTATCAAACACAGCTGGAATGGGAGGCTGTTCCAGGTGGTTGAGACCACGGTAGAGAAAGCCTGATACTGCATGGTGGAAGTGCATGCGACATGTTCTGTGCTGGTTGTTAGTGATAAAAGAATTACTGGTTTCTGAGGCTTTAATTGTGAAATGGACCATTGAAACGTTTCAGTTGTATCTTATGTAGTTTTTGGATGGTTCATTTATTTAGGCTGATTTCTTACAAGCGGTTTGAATCATTTTCAGTTCTTACAGGGCTTTAGAAATGTGGAGATTCAAAAGAGTTCTGTTAGATACTAGACGTCCTTTCTCTGTTGTCACTGGAGATATGCTTCTGGAATAATATAACTGAAGAGACTTGACAGTGTAAACAAATAGGATACAGACATGTATTCTTTAATACTTAGAGTTTTATGGGACTAGTGCATTTGCAAAGGCAAACATATGCAGGCAACTTGCTCAAGATCACTGCCTGGTATGCTTGGATTCAGGATTGTTGAATCAAAGGCAGGTTCATATAATGTCTTATGCATTGCCTGTGTCATATTCCTTTTCTCGTTTTCAATAGTTAAAATCTTCAAGAAACTATTTATATTTAATTGTATGCAAAGAATTGTGCAAAATTAGTCAGTTTATATTGCTTTAAAATTTTAACAGGCTTTCTATAAACTTAGAAAGGTACGAGTCATTTTGAAGGTGTTGTAAACGACAAACAATGGATTTGCTCTTCTATTGTCTCCTGCTGTGAATTAATTTTCAGACCCTATTTCTTTTGATTGACATATTTTGGTTCTATGTTGTGGCTAAGAGAACTTTTATGGGATGTAGACCTATAGCTTCTTATTTGACTACAGACATTCAGTTATAGCAGTGGCTGTTTCCTAGTCACCTTTGCATGCAAATAGACAGCATGCCTTTTCTCACTGACCAATCAGTTTCCTGCATCATCATACGGATTATACGTCAGTATAATGATGCAGGACTATATACTATACGACAGTTATAGTATGCCATAAAAATTATTTTTTCTTCAGTATTTCTTTGCAGAGAGGCTAAATAAACTGCGGTTATTTGTCAGATTCATCTGCTGTTTAATATGTCGTTTGTGAAATTAGTAAGGACCATTTGTAGCTATTGCAACTAAGTTCCTGCATTGCATTCTATGCTTGTGTTATCTTTGACAAATTTTTAGCCTGCAAAGTGAAGATTGGTTGCAGGCAGCATGTAGTGAACAAATTTGAATTGAAAGTGAAATTAGTAAATGAAAGATTTCCTATTAGGATTATGACTAAAGGACAGTCTTCTTCTGGTTCTCTGCCCCTAGGCAGGTTCGGCTGTCCAATGTCGCCACTCTTCCCTCCGCTGGGCCTTCTCTTTCAGTCTTTGATATCCAATCCTCGTCATCATCGTATCCAACATCATCTGTCGTGGTCTTCCTCTTGTTCTTTTCCCCTCCATTTTGCCTTCTATCACAGTTTTTACCAGGTTGTCTCCTCTTAGCGTATGCCCTATCCATTTCTTTTGTCTTTCTCTGATTGTTTTTATCATTGTTCTCTCCTCTCCAATCCTTTCCAGCACTTCCTCGTTTGTTCTGTGTTCCGTCCAGCTGATCTTCTCCATTTTTCTCCAAGTCCACATTTTAAAGGACAGTAAATTACTTTTTTTTTATTTGGGTCCTTCGTTGTAAAATTCTACTTATCATAGCAATATTTTGATATTGTAAAAATCTAAGAAAATTTGCTTTTGTGGATAAATAGCTTCCATAAGCAAGGCAGAATATTTTCTGGTTTCTTATAAAAGTAGTATTTATCTGTTGTTACCTACAATAATTTATCTCTGATTTTAGTTAGATGTTGTAATTGCTACAAATCCTGATGAATGTACGTTGTGCTCTGAGATATGTTGTCAATGCATGTGAAAATGGAGCATGATCCAAATCTTACCTTTTCCATAGAGAAAATCTCCAAATGTGAGATTGTTTGTATACTCGGTGTTTGTTCTCAACTCTATTACTCTATTACTCTATGCCGATTCATTCTGAATTGTTTGAATATAGGTTTAATTTGTTTTAGAGTGTCTTAAATAGGATTAAGTTTCTCATTGGCTCCTGGCTGCTTGTCGTTCTGTAGCTGCGTACTTGAACTGAGGATTGGTCTCTTTAAATGTCATGCTATTTTGATGAAGAATGTTTTAGATGTATTCACATGACTCTAGACTTGTGTTCTGGTAGTCTCTTGGGGGAGGGTGGCTTTCTTCTTCTGGAGCCTGAATTGTGTGAGGATTTGAGATCAACTATAAGTGCATCAACTGATTAAGACCATCTTGACTTGCTTCATTGTTTCATTGGCTGGTTTCATTGACTGGTTTCATCAATTGACTTGTTTCATTGACTGGTTTTCTACAGTCAGTTCAAATAGCTGGACATGTATGTGACTGAATGAATGACTAACAAATGCCTTGATTATTGTATTGCTTAATGATTTCTTTATGATTTTGTTTCAGGCACGTGATGCAGGAACTGATTGAGACAGAACAAATTTACGTGGATGAATTACGCAGCATCTTACAGGTATTGCCTATTGTTGGTTACAGGTATTGCTTATTGTTGGTTACAGGTATTGCTTATTGTTGGTTACAGGTATTGCTTATTGTTGGTTACAGGTGTTGCTTATTGTTGGTTACAGGTATTGCTTATTGTTGGTTACAGGTATTGCTTATTGTTGGTTACAGGTGTTGCTTATTGTTGATTACAGGTATTGCTTATTGTTGGTTTCAGGTATTGCTTATTGTTGGTTACAGGTATTGCCTATTGTTGGTTACAGGTATTGCTTATTGTTGGTTACAGGTATTGCTTATTGTTGGTTACAGGTATTGCTTATTGTTGGTTACAGGTATTGCTTATTGTTGGTTACAGGTATTGCTTATTGTTGGTTACAGGTATTGCTTATTGTTGGTTACAGGTATTGCTTATTGTTGGTTACAGGTGTTGCTTATTGTTGGTTACAGGTGTTGCTTATTGTTGATTACAGGTATTGCTTATTGTTGGTTACAGGTATTGCTTATTGTTGGTTACAGGTATTGCTTATTGTTGATTACAGGTATTGCTTATTGTTGGTTACAGGTATTGCTTATTGTTGGTTACAGGTGTTGCTTATTGTTGATTACAGGTATTGCTTATTGTTGATTACAGGTATTGCTTATTGTTGGTTACAGGTATTGCTTATTGTTGGTTACAGGTATTGCTTATTGTTGGTTACAGGTATTGCTTATTGTTGGTTACAGGTATTGCTTATTGTTGGTTACAGGCATTGCTTATTGTTGGTCACAGGTATTGCTTATTGTTGGTTACAGGTATTGCTTAATGCTAGTTACTTACAAGTATTGCTCTATCGTATTACAGACTTTGCTTAACCCTCAGGCTACCAAGCTTTTATTGTAACACTGACTACCAAGGGGGGGGTGGTTACCACCCCCCTGGGTTTTGGGTTTGGTTTGAGATATCATAACTTGTAATACACCATTGGATTCAGCATTCATTTCTGCACAAAATGGTATATTTAGGTTCAGAAAATATGAATGCCCCTCGAAATTATGAATTTTTACCATGGGTACCCGTCGATTCCACAAATTGTATACTTACGCATAAGGAATATATTAGAATCTGTGTGTTTTACACATGATTTAAATATAAAAAGTAGTTTACATATAATAAAGTCCAATATTCAACTATAAAAACTAGTAATAAGTCTTTTTTATGTTCAATCAAAACAAAAAAACATGTTTTAGCTGCTGAAAAACGTTTACGCAAACATATCGGCTTGCGTTGTAAAAAAACCCAACATTTTCACACATTTTAATTTATTTTGAGCACTTCTGGTCATCAAAAGTCAAATTATTTAGTATCAGAAAATAGCCCTAAATGCCCTCTACAGAATGGCATAATTTATTTCTATTAAAAAATAAATTATGAATAAGTTATAATAGCAAAAACATGACAATTTTATGAAAATAAAACACCTTTATATATATTTTAATTTATTTTGAGCACTTCCGGTTGTCAAAAGACAACTCAGTGAGCATGGAAATGTAGCCCCACATTCCCTCTATAGAATGGTATAATTTGTGTCTCTTAATATTAAAGGGCGGAAAAGTTACAGACGATATTCTATGGGGGGTGGTATCCACCCCCCCTCTGGTACCTTGGGTATATCTGGTGTAACTTTTGAACGGTAGGGGGCATCATCAAACATTTTAGCTCAAAATGTGTCCCAGTGAACCCTCTACAGCTACCAATTAATTTTTTCAAAATTTTATTCCAGACGGAACGCGTTTGATTTGCGAAAAACCTAGGGGGGGTGGCAACCACCCCCCTTTGGCAGCCCGAGGGTTAATCATTAAACTGATGTAGTCAAGTCATAATAGAATTTATGACCTAAAAGTAGCGCAGTTATTGATAAACATTTTGTAACAAATTATAAGTTTAAAAAAAAGTTTTTGAAGATAACTTTCGAGTAAATGTTGCAACTGTTTTATTCTCATAGATTAGTTATTTAATCATGAAATTTACTTAGCTCTTCTTGATACTGTTTTCTAAAAGCTAATTTGTATTTTCTGGAAGGGTTACGCTTGGCAAATGGATCTCCCGGAGTTCCAGCAAATGATTCCGGCAAAACTAAAAGGCAACAAGGAAATTCTGTTTGGAAATCTTCATCAGATTTACAACTTTCATGCTAGGTCAGTTTTCGAATCACTAGCCTATGTGTTTCACAACTTTCAGTTAAAGCTTGAAGTTTAACTGTGATTGCTATTATGGCAATTTCTGTTTCATCATCTTGAATGCTTTACACAGGCACTGTCAACTGTCATCTTAAATGCTCAGTTCTATGAAACAAGTGCATTCTAACTTTTTTTAATGGCCACTTAAGATTATAACTAGGATTTCATGTTGCTCCTTTATAAAGCCTGCAAGAAGTTAAACCATGTATGGACACTAAATAATAATTGCAAATAATTACAAAGATTTTATTTCAGATGTCCTACACTGCGAAATTTCTCACATGGACTGACAGAATATAATATAATTGCAACCGTGAGCATGTGCACAATGCATACATTAGAATAGCAATCAATTGATCAATCAATCAATCAATTTGATTGACAGGTGTTTTTGTTACTGACTGATTGAATTGTATATTTTGTCTTCATTTGGATGGTGATGGTTGAATGGTAAGACACAAGAATAAAGAACAGAAGGACTTGGGTTCGAATCGCGATGGCTCCATAATGGATGACTCAGACTTTCACTCCTTCGGTCGGTGGTAAAATGAGCAACAGCAGGACATATAGACGCATAGCTAGCTGCCATACAGTCTTGAGATCGGTTCATAGGACTTGTGATCATGTGTTCTTACCATTTCATGTAAACATTCTGTGGTCTGGCAATTTGAATTAAAATCGATGAAAATATGTATAGGCTATGAATTAATCATGGATGCATTTTCTCTTCTAGTGTTTTTCTTAAAGAATTAGAAGACTGTCGGGACACACCAACGTTGGTCGGTCGACGATTTGTGGCAAAGGTAAAATTATATCTGTGTGTAAAAGACCACTGTTTAAAAAATTGAAAGATACATGTGCGATGCGAATCATGTGGTGTATTTTACCATTTTGTGTGGCAATTGTTTATGTGGTTTTGTGGATACTAGTAAGGAGGACACTGTTGTCTGCAATGTCCGTTGTACTGTTGTCCTCAATGCTGTGGTGTTGAAGTATGCTTTGCTGAATAATGCTCGTATTCTGCTTTATAATTCACAGTTAGCGTTAGTGCACTGAGAATTACAGTGTATTGCGCTTCTTTGATAAGAGGCAACTGAGTTTGTTGTTAAATGATTGGCTGTAATTTTATTTCTTTGTATCTTTTAATATCTGTGAGTAATATTATTTTTTAATTTCGTTAGTGGCTTTATGCTCTTATGTTGAGATGCAGTGTAGCCCTAGTCGCTTGTTTTAAAATTATTTTTATTGTTTCTGTAGAAAGAAGAATTCAAGATGTATAGCAGTTACTGTCAGAACAAGATGGCATCTGAGGAGCTGCGGAAGATGGTTGGTGATGACAACCTTTTCTTCAAGGTATTTTCCATTTGTCTTTCTCTTATTCTTTCGTTATTAAGTCCTGTCCCAGTGTTCCAAACTTCCAAAGTGGTTTAAATGACAAAGTGCAGTCAGGCATGAAGGTTTCTTGTTTGAAAGCAATTTAAACATTCATTCATTCATTTTGAGAATTTATATAGTGCTTCTTTAAGAAACCTACTCAGAGGCGCTCCCAACCACAGCTAAAACAAAGGATTTGAGCAACTTATAAAAGCAGGTGAATTTAGCCTAGGCAAAAGTTGCAAGGTTAGTGGGATTCCATTCCAGATAGCGGGACCCACTGTATAAAAAGCTCGGCACTGTCTGGTAGGATCACAATCAAGAAGGCATCGCCAAACAAGTGCAGCAACTCGATGTGAGATGCGCTGTGAAACAGGGAGACAGTGGAGAACGTCACTCATATAAGCAGAGACGGGGGCATATTTAGGAATGCAGCCAATGAGGCGAGCAGCCGAACGAAGAATTGGTTCAAGGTGCCCAATTAGTCCAAGTGGTAGACCCACAAGTACCGAACTGCAGTGATCAATTCTACGAGTGACATAGGCATGCACAAGTGTCAGAGTAGCACTATGAGAGAGGGATCTTGGTTGTGGCTGGGCTGGGAGCGACTCTGAGTAGTTTCTTGAAGGGACGCTATATAAATGCTCTGAATGAATGAATGAATCTTGAGACAACTTGAAGTTGCCACAACACTGAACCTGTGGCACACCAAAAGGGGTTGGGACCCAACATTACCTAGAGGTACCCAATACCACACAGTGTTCCCAGATAGAAAAGAGCAAAGCTATTCTAAAGGAGCATCAGCCAGGCCGAATGAAACAGAGAGACGATGTAGCAAGATAGAGTGATCAACTGCATCAAAAGCGACACTGACATCAAACAGAGCCAGAAGAGTGACCTGTCTATGGCGCCATACAAATCAGACAATAGGTGAACCAAAAGAGTTTCGGTCTACAGAATGATTTCTACGGAAACCCAATTGCTGAGAGGAGATAAACAGTTACGATACATTCAAGATCATCAGCGTGCTTGATGAAATAAAATTGATGATGGTTGGACAGTTATAGTAGGAAATACTAACAATGTTTGAGGTTGGTTAAAGTAAGATCAAACGAGGTAAGGAACTGTGAAAAATGATTTTGTAGATATGATATGATAATGTGTACAGATTGATAAGCACGATGGTCAGTACAACATCCTTTCGCTGTCCTCATGTGATCCTTTCTTTTCAAATCTGACCAATTTCCATCGTAAAGAGAACTGTCATGGTTCAATCAATCTTACTTACTTAGGTACTTAGTCCATCCCGTGCAGAACTGCACATCGGGCAACGCAGCCTTTCCACTCCACCCGGTCCATCGCCATCCGAACAGCATCCTCCACCGTCATCTCCAAGCACTTCAGATCTTCTTGAACAGTTCCCATCCAGTTCTTTCTTGGCCTTCCTCTTCCACGCTTCCCCTTTGGAGTCCAGTTCATCACCTGATTGACTCTTCTGTCGCTGCTCATTCGTGCCACGTGTCCCATCCAGTTCAGTCTTTTCTTTCTGATGATGTTCTCCAGTTTGTCCAGCCCTGTTCTTTCTCTGATGATTTCATTTGTGATCTTGTCCTTCCAGGAGACGTGCAAAATTCTTCTTTGCCACCTGTGATGTGCTGCCTCTAGTTTTTTCTTATTTGCCACCGTCATTGGCCATGTCTCAGCTCCATATAGCAGTGTATTCATCACTATGGCCTCATACAACCGGATCTTGACTTTTTCAATCAATCAATCAATCAATCACAAAAATTTATATGGTTGTGTTGAATACTTCGACATTTATATAATAATTGGTCATTGTGGCATTTTAGAAGACTTGAGATTCTTTTGGTCTTGGTGTTTTAGGAATGTCAGCGACGTTTGGATCATAAGCTGCCTTTGGGAGCGTACCTTCTGAGGCCAGTCCAGCGCATCACGCAGTATCAACTGCTTTTGGGTGTAAGAGCTTTAGACTGCAATAGTTGTGTTCTGAAGTAATGTGATAAATGACCAGATGATTCCTTTTCAGGTGTTTTTTTTAAATTTACTGTGTCTTGTGGCGGAAAGACGCCCTGAAACACCCCGACTGCCGAAACAGCTGCCCTCTCGGTCCGTAGGATGGCCGATTACCGATCGGGCGGGTGCCAGTCCAAATATGCCCGCGTGTCGTCTCAGGAGGGAGACGCGAGTCCGCCTTCGTTGTATTTCGAAGGTAGTGCAGCCCTCCCGACCGATTCGCCTCACCCAGGAAACACACGACGATGAAGTAAGGAAACACAGTTTATTCACGAAAACGGCAACACGACTGTCATCAACTGCACACGACAGAGCTTCACACCGACCGCTGACTCGGTGACTACTGCTGACTAACTATCTCGACGACTACTGACGACAAAATCTGACTCTGGCTCCCCGTCGACTGAATGCATGGAGCAACGGGCTCCCTTATATACACTACTGGTCATACACGCCGGCGACGGACTTCAAAGAGACGCCGCCGTCGCAGGCGGAGGAACATAAAGAGCTCACCGCTGCGGGGGAGAGGGGAACATAAAGAGATGCCGCCAAGGCAAATACTACGCTGCCACAGGTACATAAAGAGCTTGCCGCTGCGGGGGGAGAGGGGAACACAAAGAGCTCGCCGACACGGCCAATACTACGTCGCCGCGGGTAATAGAGGCACATAAAGAGCTCACCGCCGCGGGGGAGAGGGGAACATAAAGAGATGCCGACCGATCGATAACTACATGCGGCGCAGGCATCAACGATCACAGCCGCGGCCAATAACTACGTCGACGCGGGGGAGAGGGGAACACAAAGACGCCGCCGACAGGCCAATACTACGTCGCCGCGGGTAATAGGGATACACAAAGGGCTCGCCGCCGCGGGGGAGAGAGGAACATAAAGACGCCGCCAACACAGCCAATACAACGTCGCCACAGGTAATAGAGGCACATAAAGAGCTTGCCGCTGCGGGGGAGAGGGGAACACAAAGGCGCCGCCAATACAGTAATTAAACAGGCCGGCGACCGACCGAGCGCGGTATACGAGCGGCTGAAAGAACACTAGCGCGGGGGGAAGGGCGGGCGCTACACAAGCGAAGGCGAACCCAATTTCGCCACAATCCTCCCCCCCTCTACGATCATAAAATGTCCTCATTTTTTAACAGCAGAATCGGCCAACGGGCCTACTAGAAGCCTACGGCTAATTAAGTCTCTAGCAGCTGCAATTCTCGCATAGTTCGGTTATGCCATAATTAGTCTATCAACTGCACGAAAGTTACGGAACACGTCCTTCATGGGACAACAAAAGAAACGAGCTATAACCATCGCTACGCAAATCACAAGAGTGCGACATCAAATCGTCAATCCTTTGAGTCCGTGTGGCTAATAATACGATTAAGCCCGTAGGCAACAGCTCTAAACCTTAATTACACCCGAAGGCAACAAGAACAAAACGAGCGGAGGCGACGTTCCACCCGAAACCATAAACATCTGCCCAAAGGCAACCAAGCTCACAGTAATTTGTTCCACAGGGAACAACACATCTAACACGAATACCTACGTCCAACGGACATGCACAACGTTCCTGCACACTGTCTAAATCAGGAGTTAAACCTTTACGGCACAATCAGCAAATCAGACTACAAGGACGAGTGACGTGGGCGGTCCTGCATCGACCGACGTCTCGAATTCCTCCTTCTCTCCGTCGCGCCAGCTGCGGCAGCGGGTGACGTCATGTACGTCGCGCGCGGCGGATCAGGTGTACAAGCGACATCGTCGCACATCTCCTCCGGTGGGCAGCAGTAGCACAGTGCAAAACCCCGCCCCAAACTCTCTGACGGCTGCTTAAGGCACTTTCCCACGGGCAATGGGCCACCCACGACTACTCTTAATCGCTCCCACGGGTATACCTCGGGCGACAACAACAGGGGACAGGGCGTGGGGGGTCTACCACAGAGAGAATCCCAAATACAAAATCTCGTCACCCTCCCCGGCCAATTAGTCCATGACACATGCCGTTGAATAAGGCGCTCGCTCACACAGTCATTCTGCGTTCGCTTGAACCACAACCTATGTTGCCGATAATCTAAATGGAATTCGCGGGCGCTGTTTTCCCTTCGCGTCAGCACTCTACTAAAGGCATGCTCACTAACTGCAGGTTCAATTAGTTCGTCATTTAGCATCCTATCAAGTCCACTAGCGATGGCAGTCCTATGCGGCAAGGAATGGCGTCTTAACGGCTGTCTAACGGGGCGCGTCTCGTCTGTCTCAATTCTATGCTTAGCGGCAGTCGTCTTACTTAAGTCTCGGTCGGTAGCGGAAATTAAGTCCTGATAGTCAAGAAGCAATTCATCCATACGCTCCCGAATCTCGGAGGGAATCTCCTCCGGCAAATCTGCCATTAACATATCGCTGGACGAAATCTCATTAGCAGGTGCGCTCCCCTTTCTCTCACCTGTACCTAGTTCCACCTCCACTGGATGCAATCCTCCTAGGAATCGATCCTCCGTCAGCCTAACGGTTTCCTCGCTTAGTTTCACTACTCTCAGCCTAGCATCCGCGCGGTCTCCAACGACAACACGAGCAAGATGCACTCCTGGCTGGGTCTCTTTGGCTTCTGTCATCCATGCCGGCGCTATAGAAGTCAAATCCCCATACAGCGTCTTAACAGGGACTTCGCTCTGGCATTTAGGAGGCACTACAACCTCTTCAGCAATTATCACCCTGCGGCACCACATAGACCCATTCCCCTTTACAAGAGGTATTCGCCTACGTCCTAAGAACAATGCCCCGTTACCAAAGCCAATTCTACAACGGTGTTCCCGCAGCCAATCCATACCTAGCATGGGCTCGGTAATTTGGTCAGATACCAAAAATACAGTGGAAACCTCAAATCCATCCCGTACCTTAATGGGCAAACGGACCTCCCCAAGGACATTAATGCTAGTACCATTTGCAGCCATCAGAAAACGAGAGCAAGATTGCAGTGCTAACCCTTCGACAGTCGTAGATGGGATCAGGGTGACTTCCGATCCAGTGTCGATCAAGCACATCTGCTGTCTTCCGTTGATGCTCCCTCGGATGTAGACTGCGTTGCTGCTGGCTCGGTCCGGCAATCTGGAACGCGTCGTATGGTTCACGGCCACCGACGCCAGTGGCGTAGGTGCGTCGGACCTGCGGTCGTAGGGGCGACGTGGCTGGCGGCAATTCCGACTAACGTGACCCGTGCGGTTGCAGTTGTAGCAGGTCACGCCCCGTCTCGAGCGCTCTTGGTCTCGGTTGTCGGCGTTGCGGCTTCCGGGGCGACCGTTGCGCCCCAGATCGTCGTCGGTTGAAGCCCGGTTTCGCAGCTCCTGGAACTGGCGATCGATCCGTCTCTCCATATCTTCCTGCCAGCGTCGTTGCTCGGCGCGCTGAGCCTCCAGGAATCGGTCGAGCGTCGACTGGATCTGAGTACTCACGTCAGACTCTTGAGTACTCCTGACGCGGTTGGAAGGCCTCCGTCGATCATCCGAGTCGTTCGTCCGTTGGTAGGCGTCCAGACGAAGCGCCGTCCTGTAGGCCTCGTCCAGGTTCTTTGGCTCCCGCTCACGTACTTTGAGTGACAGGTCCCTGTCGCTCAACGCCTCAAGGAAAGCATCCTTGGCGATTATCTCCGTGGTCTCGTTAGAAGGCACCGGATACGCCAACACGACAAGGCGACGAATGTCGTGCAGCAGGTCGCTCAGAGTCTCTTGGGAACGCTGGCGTCTGTAATAAAGCTGAGCACGAAAGCTTTCCGCCTGGCCCTCCGTTCCATACCTCTGTCGAAGGCGTTCGACAAGCTCCTCGTAGCCGACGTTCGGACGGGCACCGAAGTCCCACAGCAGCTGCGTGGCGGCTTTCTCCAGGCTGCATCGAAGATAGTCCACTCGGTCAGCGGCAGTCCATTGGTTGTGACGGGCGCAGACTTCGAACTGCACCAGGAACGACTCCAGCGATCCCGTGCCGTCAAATTTACCCGGCTTCATCGGAGGCGGTCGAGTCCACGGCCGACCTCCGGTAGTCTCCAACATTCTCAGGGAAGTCTCCCGATCGTCAGACGTCTCTCGGTGGCTCATCCTCGTCGGCCTCCGCAGCTCCTCGATGAGTCGGCTCCGGTCCGTTCGCTGGTCTGCCATTGCACTCCCATCGGCCAATGGCGAGGAAACGTTCGCCCGTAGATCGGCGAATCCTCCAGCGGCGTAGGCGACTGTGACTTCCTCGTCTTCTTCCATCGTCGGTCGATCTGCGAATGTCGATCAGAAGGCGACCACACACCCCACTTGCTGGGTACCAGTGTGGCGGAAAGACGCCCTCTCTGAAACACCCCGACTGCAGAAACAGCTGCCCTCTCGGTCCGTAGGATGGCCGATTACCGATCGGGCGGGTGCCAGTCCAAATATGCCCGCGTGTCGTCTCAGGAGGGAGACGCGAGTCCGCCTTCGTTGTATTTCGAAGGTAGTGCAGCCCTCCCGACCGATTCGCCTCACCCAGGAAACACACGACGATGAAGTAAGGAAACACAGTTTATTCACGAAAACGGCAACACGACTGTCATCAACTGCACACGACAGAGCTTCACACCGACCGCTGACTCGGTGACTACTGCTGACTAACTATCTCGACGACTACTGACGACAGACTCTGACTCTGGCTCCCCGTCGACTGAATGCATGGAGCAACGGGCTCCCTTATATACACTACTGGTCATACACGCCGGCGACGGACTTCAAAGAGACGCCGCCGTCGCAGGCGGAGGAACATAAAGAGCTCACCGCTGCGGGGGAGAGGGGAACATAAAGAGATGCCGCCAAGGCAAATACTACGCTGCCACAGGTACATAAAGAGCTTGCCGCTGCGGGGGGAGAGGGGAACACAAAGAGCTCGCCGACACGGCCAATACTACGTCGCCGCGGGTAATAGAGGCACATAAAGAGCTCACCGCCGCGGGGGAGAGGGGAACATAAAGAGATGCCGACCGATCGATAACTACATGCGGCGCAGGCATCAACGATCACAGCCGCGGCCAATAACTACGTCGACGCGGGGGAGAGGGGAACACAAAGACGCCGCCGACAGGCCAATACTACGTCGCCGCGGGTAATAGGGATACACAAAGGGCTCGCCGCCGCGGGGGAGAGAGGAACATAAAGACGCCGCCAACACAGCCAATACAACGTCGCCACAGGTAATAGAGGCACATAAAGAGCTTGCCGCTGCGGGGGAGAGGGGAACACAAAGGCGCCGCCAATACAGTAATTAAACAGGCCGGCGACCGACCGAGCGCGGTATACGAGCGGCTGAAAGAACACTAGCGCGGGGGGAAGGGCGGGCGCTACACAAGCGAAGGCGAACCCAATTTCGCCACAGTCTGTATGTGAACTATGAATGTTGCTGCATATTGAAGGCATGTAAGCAAGTAAACATTTATCAACATTATAAGTTGCCCACACTTTATAGCAACAATTCAATGCATAGAATGGTGGTAAAAATCACAGTGTGAACTGGTAATTGATTGTTGAATGTTGATCCATGTAATCCAAAGAGAGTTGCAATATTCAACCAACAAGGAAAAGTTTGTTCTGCTGGTGGAGTGCTGTCATGTTTTGCTTAAGCCAAAAGGCTTTCAAAAATTAAAAACTTCTTACATTTAAGCAAATTCATATATCATTTTGTTGACTGTCTCCAGAATGTTTCTCATATCTTCCGATTTGTCTAAGATATGTAACTGTCATTTTTGCTTGATTGAAATTTAAATCACGTTTTTGTTAAATGATACCAGGAAAATGTTTGGCTGTGCAATGCATTAAACTACAGTACTCTGACTGAAATGTATGTTATTTCAGAAAATGCTAAAGTTTGCACAATACGACGTTGGTTCTAGCGAACTTCAGGAGGCGTTGGAAACTATGTTGAGTGTAGTGAAGCATGTCAATGATGTGATGCACCAGATCTCAATCAAAGGCTTTCCTGTGAGTTCACGACATGTCTTCTTCTTTTTGACAGTTGAAATTATGCTTATTTCTGTTTTATCAGTTCTGCCTTGCATTGCTTAGTAGCTCTGCTACTCTCTTTGTGTGCCAACCCCAGATTTAGATCTATGCCATGCTGTAAAATTAACGCCTGGTATTACTGTTGATATTCTATGAAGAAATGCCATCTTTATCTCAGACTATTACGTGGGAACAGGGTGACATAGCACACATTCAAACGAGCTGCAGTGATGAAAAATCCAACCTGATCAATTCTTTGCAAAATTAACAGAATCCAGATAACTGTTGATATGTAGAAATATTTACGTTTTGCATTCACAACCAGAAGAGATGAAGAACTGATGATGATGTGTCATCGTTGGATTCAATAACATATTTCATTTGCGAATCATCTTTCATTATCTTCTCTGTCACTGACAGAGAGATATTTTTCAAGTTGGGGTATCCTGATTGAGTGCTGATTGTGTCAAAGCACCCTTGTAAGGACATGTTAGGTGTTAGCTGTATAAATTATGATATTCATTATCATCTGTTTTCATCTATTGTTATCATTGCAACTGCCTACTTCATTTTTTCATTTGCATTTCTCTGTTATGCCAAAACACCAGTGTTGTGTTTAATGGTTCGTCTGTCATCTATGTGAATCTTTGTTTGGTCGTCCTCTACTTTCCACACATTCCATAATTCCTGACATGATGCACCTAATCCCTGGCATTGTCACTTGTACAAAATAAAAATTGTAAGAAGAAATTTTTGATAATTATCTATGGCTTGGTATTTGTCTTCTCACATTTTAGGGAAGTCTGGATGATCAAGGCCGTCTGCTCATGCAGGGATCATTCAATGTTTGGACAGAGCACAAAAAGGACAAAATTCGTGATCTCCTCCGAAAACCAGCCTGTCGCCATATTTTTCTATATGAAAAGTCAGTTCTGTTCTGCAAAAGAAAAGATGACCCACAAAACATTGAAAAGGCTTCTTATGGCTTCAAGACCTCTATGCAGGTTAATCATGCTAATGTTAATCATGTTAATGTTAATCATGCTGCTGCAATCAAGTTAGTGTTGATAATGTCAATGTTGATCATTATTTCCTGCACAGTCTACAGCACATTCTTTACTAATGCAAACTGGCAAATGTCATTGCTTAGAAGTTCTGTTCTAGGTAATTGTCATTTAGATCCAGATTCAAAAGATATTTATCAAGTTGGGGTGTCCGATTGAGTGCTGATTGTGTCAAAGCACCCTTGTAAGGACATGTTAGGTGTTAGCTGTACTCATCATATCTATTGCCAATATTGGTGGCTGTGTGTAGTAGGATTTAAGATTTAAGTTTAGATTTTGAGTGAAAATGAATTGGATATGTGAGGGTGGGATTCAATTAGTTTGGACTTGATTTGTATTTGCCAAATTAAAGTTTGATTGGATTGCTTGAATAGATTGTATTGGAATGGATTGAGTTGAGTTTTAGTGCAATGGATTAAGACTCTTCAAATGTGTTATTCTAACGTTATTCTAACTTTATTCTAAAGTTCAATCGTTCTGTTGTTCAGACTTCGCAGCTCGGATTAACGGAGAACATAAAAGGGGACAAGAAGAAGTTTGAGCTGTGGTTGAGAGATAGAGTTGAAGTTTACGTCATACAGGTGAGCTGGCAATCAATGCAGGTGTTTTGAGGTAATACATACATACGTACATACATATATACATACATACACACATACATGCACACATACATACATACGTACGTACATACATACATACATACATACATTGTATGATGTGAAGCTTTTATCATAATTAATGCACTGAAGAATAAGGACTTAATTTTTAATAATTTTGTTCCATACATGCTTGTTATGTATTTGAATAATGTCTGATTTAACAATGACAGTTATTAACTAAATATGAAATCTGAATAACCTGCAATTAAACGTACAGTCTGATTGCTTTTTTAATTCTTGCATTATTCATTGTAAGTACGTGTATGTTGTTTAATACACCATTTGCAAAATGCACAATGATACAACAGTGATATAATGATTATGATAAAAATTGAAGTAATAATATTGATAACAATAATGGGTAAAATAGTTATATGTTAGTTAAACATGATTATTAATTACAAGTACAACATTCTAGTGATAAAACTCTTCATGTGTGTAATATTACACAGTTGTGCAAACAAGTTGTAAGGAAGTTTTAGTTGTATTTATCATAGCTGTTGCTAGCATAAATAGACAGCATTATGCTGAGGCGTTATATATTGCTGCTCTATTGCTGTTCTTATGTTGCTATTGTTACGTTGCTATTGTTCCACGTGTCATATTGCCGCAGGCGACATCAGTCGAAGTCAAAAGTCTTTGGGTGACGGAAGTCAAGAAAGTCTTACTCAACCAGTTCGATATAATCCGGGGTAAGACAATAGAATTTTACAATTACTATCTTGCGAGTTCTTCAATTTAAGTGGATTTCTACAGAACACAAACAGCTAAGTGACTTATTCACAGCTGCTCAATCAAGTCAAAGTTGACTTGTATGGCTGTGAGGTTGAGACTTTGTTCTAAATTGAGGATCATAGGTCATAATGGTTCACATGAGTGTTATGTAATGGCGTTAAAACTTTATACATCAAGATGATCGTCGCTTCATAAAATATTATTTCTTGTCTAGCTAAAAATAATTAAAGCTTTCAAAGGAGTTGCCAATGCTGTGGAGGTGGAAAACAATGTTCAGTCTTCATGGTCAACAGAATGATTAAAAATTCTCGTGCTTGCTTCTTTGTAGAGCACTGCAGAAAGAATAGCTTAGCCGGTATAGAGAAGTCTGGGTGAGTGTTTTAATAGCAATCTGCTATTACTGGTTATTTATTAGCTTTGATTATTTGGCTTTGTAGTTTGATGCCATTGATAATTCAAGCGAGTATAGAGCTATCTTTGTCATTGAGTATTGAGTTGAATTTGTACTCAATCAGATTTCATCAGAATTATTGTCCATTGCTCAGCTTTTGTTGCATCTGATCTGTTGGATCTTTCGAGTGAATTGCGATTGATATTGATTGAAGTAACTATCAATTGATTGAAGTAACTATCAATTGATTGAAGATTGAAGTAACTATCAATTGATTGAAGTAACTATCAATTGTTTGAAGTGAATATCAATTGATTGAAGTGACTATCAATTGATTGAAGATTGAAGTAACTATCAATTGTTTGAAGTAACTATCAATTGATTGAAGATTGAAGTAACTATCAATTGTTTGAAGTGAATATCAATTGATTGAAGTGATTATCAATTGATTGAAGTGACTATCAATTGATTGAAGTAGCTATCAATTGATTGAAGTGACTATCAATTGATTGAAGTGACTATCAATTGATTGAAGTGACTATCAATTGATTGAAGTGACTATCAATTGATTGAAGTGACTATCAATTGATTGAAGTAACTATCAATTGATTGAAGTAGCTATCAATTGATTGAAGTAACTCAATTGATGGAAGTGACTATCAATTGATTGAAGTAACTCAATTGATTGAACTAACTATCAATTGATTGAAGGACTATCAATTGATTGCAGTAACTATCAATCAATTTACATTATGTAAAGTATTCTTAAGGACAGAATTCATGGATCTGGTTACATCTTAGTTGTCTTTATGTGCCATTGGTTGTGCCATTGTGACACCAACACAATAGAAGTTGCCAATGACAACGGTCTATTGTGCTAATCTCCACTTTGGGAATTACCCATTTGCGTATGGTAAGGGAAGCAAGATTCTGTGTTGGCTTGACAAGACAAACCTAAGAGTTGAGTTGAGGTCATAGAGCAGCTGCTCAGTCACTTGCTTCCTATGAGAGTCACATTGTACTTGAATTCATCTGTCATTATTCTTACTACGTTGTAGGTTCAACGACGTTAAACACAGCAATGGTCAGATCTGCATCAACAACAATAGCAGTAATCATTTCGACAAAACATTCGCCGGTGGTCATGTGACGACGACGACGCAAGCACCAAACAACGAAGCAACAACAACGCATCATCATCATCACGTCTCGGCTGGTCTTCCTGCGTGGGAATTGGGTCGCAGCCCCACAGTCGACGCTTACATCTCATCCGTTGACGATGGCGGAAAATCACCGAGCATTGATGGCACAACTGACGACAACAAGAAGAGAAATCTGCTGAGAAGTAAACAGGTGCGAAATATGCTAACGAATTAATACACCTGGAATCATAGGCCTATGCCTGAAGTGAGTGAAGAGAATGAGGGTCATTGAGTGTAAAATCAATGCTTAGGTTTACTCTAACGGTGGTGAAGTTGACTAGAAGATGCAACTTTTCAGAACAAGTGAAAAGCTTACTTAGAATCACCAGTGCTCTGAAAATTGTGAAGCTTATTGGATACTATGAAAATGTATAAATGTTGATTATTGAGTCAGGACAGAAAATTTTTAATGCCTTTTAAATTCCTGTTTGCTTTATAAGAATGGTCAGATCTGCAACAACATTTGATCAAATGTTGGTAGCGAAACGGACATGGTACACTTGTCTGGTAGATCTAAGTTGAGTAAAACCATCTATATCCACTGTTTTTGTAATTTTAATCAACATGTTTATTGCATTGCTGTCGCATCACATCTTCACCTTATTCCACATGATGAATTTCAATTGGTGCTTAGAAAGTATAAGGGAGCAATTATCAACCTAAATGACATCCACCTTAGGTGCTACTCTGACACCGCGGCACCAACTCGGACCTTCTTCTGACTACCCTTTGGATAACCACTCTGACTCAACACAGTGCTCTTGAATATACTGGTGCCCTGCGCTTGGCTTTCGAGTGATGTGTTTTAGAAGACTTTCAGAGATTGCAACTACTACGATGTTCATCGTGTTTTATGTCATTCCATTGGATTGTTTTTTTTTAGGAATCGCCAGAGTCGCAGCGTTACGTTGTAATCCGTGATTACATGGCTGTCGAGTCGTCGGAGATCACAGTTCGTAGCGGAGACGTAGTGGAGTTGTTGTTGGTTGGAAGTAGTGGATGGTGGTTGGTTCGGACGATCGTCGTCGGTTCTCCTTCTTCCTCGCAAGAGGGTTGGATGCCAGCGAGGTACTTAGAGGGTAAGAAGAGGAGAAGCACGTGCTCTCTTCAGTCGGTTAACTCATCGTCGGAATCACAAGGGTTGGTAAGTAGTGATGGTCATCTTCTTCACTCTCTTTTCGTCTTGACTATAAAAGATGATGATGATGATACGACGACGACGATGATGATCGCCAGTTCTGGTCATCACTTGATCGCATGAAGTCCTTGACTGTTTAATTTGTCTGATGCTCTGTTGTGCAGGCATGCACAGGAAGGACTAAGTACTAAATAAGTAAGTGTGCTGTGTTACTTTCATTTCATTTAAGGTTTTGAGATATCTTTTTCAATGTGTGATGTTTTGAATTGGCGAAGTAAAATTCTGTTTATGATATGTGGTATGTGCCCGGTAGCGCAATGGATAACATGCTGGCATGGAGACAAAATTATTATGTTCAACCTTCAATCAATATTTGTTTAAATATTTAAGATGCCTAGTTTACATAAACGCAACTTGGTGACTTGGTGACAAGAACTGGCAATGGTTACAAAATAGTCCAGCCTGAAGAATTGTTGTGTGAAAGGATGTACAAGTTACAGCAGAATCTTTGTCACCTTCACTTAATGACAGAAGTCTTTAAAATTGTATTTAGAAAACCTTGCATCTTTAGTTTAGCATTATAAAATTTAATTGTCTTTTACTCTGAGTTTTACATTTTCTTATTTAGACTCCAGAAGATGATGCACCAACATCCGTGATGGCTTAGACAAAGTAAACATCTTCCTCGCATTTTAAGTCTGAATGCAACTGTTACGTCGCTGAATGTGAGCAGCAGATTGAAAAGCCGCAGCTGAAAAGAATTGGAAACTTGGCTTTCTCCTCTCTAGCGACGATGCCTCTTCTTGTCTGGCTGTTTATGTCACAGTGCTGCGAGGTTGATTCTTTGAGGATCCAAGAAACATCCAGAACAGCAAATCCCTATTTATTTAACCAAATGAAAATTCAGTTACTGAATGTTGTGATATGAAGATTTTGCTGTAGGGATCGTGGATCGTGCATTCCTACAGAACTGTAGCACAAGTCATTTATGAAATGAATCTGATTGTATTGCAGAACTGGTACGAAGAACAAATCGCAATTCTCTTTTAGCGTTAAATTATTGTCGGTAAAGGCAATGAATAGGAATGTTCTGTATTCCGTGATTTTTTAAAATTGTTTTGGGCTAAATGATTTTGACCTATTTCAAATCTTTCCTTTTAAATTTCAAATTATAAGAATCGGTAGTTTTTATTGGAAAATGTGTTAATTTGGACTTAATGGATGATGATTTTTTTTAAAGACTGTTAACAAGGCCTACAATTCTATCTATCTATTTCTACTCTGTGTAATTTCAGCTGTATGACAAAAATATAGTGATGTAAATGTTGAAGTGATAAATGTTTACCATTTATTACGGCAGGTATTTTATTTTATAAATTAAGTGTATTTATATATGTAAGGTAACAGAGCATTTCTATAGCACCTTTGGACCCACGTGTTACAGTTGAACATCATCTGGTTTGTTGTGAGTTGATTGATTACTTTCACGTTATGTCTGCATTGCTTGAAAACGAATTGAGATTTGAATTATAATTTGTTTATAATTAGGGCAACTGAATTAGGTAGTTGAAGTTTTTTTGTTTGTGCTGTAACTCTTCCTGACCGTTCTATGTCACTGTATACTGTATAGGTAATGGTACATTGTTTATTAATACCATTTGAGGCATTAGCATGATTAACATGACCTTTAAAGGTACTTAGTAATTAATTACATGGTAGTCTTGTGATTGAAATCACTGTTTGGGACTGTTAATGGTGACTGTCACCTAGGAGCTTTGTTTAACCTATTATGGTAATCAAAAAATCATTATTGTGTATTAATTTACTCCCTAGCCATTTATGTATGATACCAGACAACTTTTAGAAATGATAAACCCCATAAATCAAAGCACAGATACTGAACATTTAATAAAACAGGTTGCAGGATACAATAGAATTTCTATTCTTAAAATTCTTTAATAAATGGTTTTACGTACACATAGGGTTACCATGCGTCCGGGTTTCCCCAGACACGTCCTCTTTTTAGATCCTGTCCGGGCGGCTTTCCAGAAATATGGGCCTTTATATGGCTCTTGTCCGGGTTTTCCCCATCCATCCTCGATCGATCTTATTTACTTACTTTTTCGTGTTATTTGCTATTCAGTTTTGTGATAAGGTGAACTAAACATGCGTTCCAGCAATATTTACCTCAATGTATGGTTACCATTGGATTTCCGGTTCCTGAAGCGGTTTTTTGTAAACCAAACGTATAAGTATGACGCGCATTACATAATGATAATTGCAAATAAAATAATTAATTTTTTCAATTTAATGAAAAAAATTGACATGAAAAATGCTGAAACGTAATTGTTTATTTACAAGCACACTGAAAGCCCAATACACAGGTTTTCGTAAGGTCATTATGACTGGGAAGCTGATGAACATTTTGTGTCCTCTTTTTCATCTGAATACTTGTGGTAACCCTATGCATACGAAATAACTGGCAGTTTTCTACAATGCCTAAGAAACAAATAAAAGAAGCTTGGGATACATTGCACATGTATAGATTTGGCAGTATGCAACATTTATTGTAAATGTCATTATTGTCCAGCCTTGTCAAATTTTTCAGGCATTGCCATAATCATAGCTGGGGATGTGAACCCAATATGTTCTTTGCTCCTGGATGACAAGTGAGCAGTGAGCATGTACTAAAAGTGACTAGGCAACCAATGTAGCTCATTGTTGAAGGATTAAGCAAAAGGCTGAATTTAGCATTTGGTAACTATCACAAAATATCTAGTGGAATTCAATAGCGTAGAATATGGCAGATCTGAAATGTATGTGTATTATGCAGTGAGTATGACATCTATCTGAATCTATACCATCAATGGGGAGGCTCCCATCACTAGGTGGGGAGTGACTCTGTTGAAATGGAGCTATACAAATCTGTTATTACGTTTAGAATTGTTTATGATCTGTGGTATTTGAAGAATTTCTATTCAAAGCATTGCAAGCAAAAATTATTGAATCTCTATGTTCTTTATAACTAAACACTATTATTACACGTGTTATTATTATTAAATGTAAATGTGGATGTCAGAATTCATTCATTAGATGCATTTATATAGTGCCTCTTCAACGGGGGCTGCTCAGAGGCGCTCCCAACCTCGGCGCAGCCAGATAAAACTCTCTTAAGATGAGAGAGGAAAACCTGAGAAGGATTTTTACAAAGAGAGTGGAGGGTCAGAGGAAGACCATTCGAGGTTGAGGGTCCTCCCATCGAGAAAGCACGGTTCTGCAAATTGTTATCACTCTAGGCCTTTTTCAACAAGCTAATACTAAAAGTGACTGGGAATCAAATGTCGCTAGTCGTTAATGGTTTACTGATTGCTGTTATTACAATTGTTTACGATCTTAGAAGGGTTTCTATTCAAAGCATTGAAAGCAACATTGCTTAGTAAATTGTAGTTATTGTAAGGAGTCTTGCAACTGGCTACTAGAGTAGCATAGGAAGAAGTTCAGTGCAGTTGTTGAAGTATTTCTTTGCCTGCAGAAAATTATAAACTGTTTGTTTTATTTTTCATAGCGGAATTTGAAATATTTGAAATTAATGTACTTAGTGGAGGTAGTGACTAAGTTTCTTGGAGAAAGAATGCACCTTTCAGCCTTGTGCATGCTAAAACATTCAAAATTTAGTGCCTACAATCATCACAGAACTTTCTAATTGAGGGGTGTTAATTGTTTGTCAACTGCAATTAGCCAAGTTACTAACTGATGATTGTCACACCTCAGTTTGTTACTATCGGTGACTGTTTTTTCTATTTTACTCTGCATTGTTTTGCTAGCTGATGTAATAGTCTTGTTATAAATGACATTTAGCATCATATTAAATTACATTTAACATCATATTATAGGCTAGTGCAACGAATGCGCTTTTGTGATACCTAAATATGTGCTATGTTAAATGTCCTAATTATACCTAATACATACAATGTACACTGCCTCAAAAGTAACTGATGTATACTGAATTGGCTGTTGCAAGTTTTTAGTAGATTTATTTATGCTTACAATTATTTATGCATGGAACTTATACGGTATATATAATTATGTATATATATGTGTGTATATGTATATATAGATTTTTATTTAATGTTTGAAGCTTTAGTCTGAAGTTGTCTCTGGTTTCAGCAATTAATTTTAATGTTGCTTCTGCAGTAGTGCTGCTGAGCTTATTATATGAACTTTTCTACACTTAAATGGGTCCGGTTTATTGTTTTAAGCAGCAAAGCTTAAGTTCCAAAGGTGACATTATATGGCTACACTGTATATTTTTCTGGATGTCTGTAAATATGAATAGTTTTCAGTTTCTGTAAGCTGCTAGGCTTGTAATACTTACCAGTAGCTTCATCTTTATTTATCTATGCACGCAATGTGTACATTATTGCATAATGTGTACATTGTGTACTGTGGAGAAGTCGTGAAATAAGCATAAAAACAAAAATGGAAATCATAAAAACATGCATATTCAGTATACTGCTGTATGCATGTGAGACATGGACCTTGCGCAAGAGGGAAACAAACAAACTATTGGCATTTGAAATGAGATGCTACAGATGGATACTGCACATCAGATGGGAGCAAAAGATAACAAATGTGGAAGTGCGCACAAGAGTGGGAAACACAAAGAACATAAAACAACTGATAATGGAGAGGAAACTAAACTTCTTTGGACATGTATGCAGAATGGGAAACGACCGACTTATCAAACAGGTCATCTTCGGAATGATGGACGGAAGGGGGGTTAGAGGAAGACCGTGCAGAGAATGGCTAGATGACGTCACGGACTGGTGTGAACTGGAAATCTACAAACTTAGCAGAATGGCGCTGGAGAGAGACAAATGGAGACGTATTGTGAAACATGCGATCGACACCAACGGGCACTGAGCCCATGGACCGCAATGATGAAATGATGTGTACATTATTACATAATGTGTACATTATTACATAATGTGTACATTATTACATAATGTGTACATTATGGATATAATGATGTAGTGTGTACATAATGTGACATAACGTTCTGTCTATGTACAAAAATTTATTATTCTTTTGCAACAATGCTTAAGCTGTTGATAATAAATTACAAACCCCGTGCCAGTAATACCTAGAAGTATTGTGTACGTAGCATGTAAAACTTTCAGTGGCAAGGCACAAGGCTTCCACAAGCCACATATACTCTTGGCATAGACCTATCTAAACTTGTACAAAGCCACTCCAGTCATGGGCGGAGACCTAGGGGGGACAGGGGGGGACGGTCCCCCCAATGAAAGTGTTGGGGGGGACGGCCCATGCATTTGTCCCCCCCCAATGTTTGAGCGTCAAAACTTTTTTTGGCAGCGAAAATAGAAATTTTCGTCAAGATTTTGGCCGGGTGACTAAAAAAAAAAAGAAAAAAAAGGTCAACTTTTTTGGCGGCGAAAATAGAAAATTTCGTCGAGATTTTGGCCGGATGACTAAAAAAAAAAGGTCATCAACTTTTTGGGCGGCGAAAATAGAAAATTTCGTCGAGATTTTGGCTGGATGACTAAAAAAAAAATTTAAAAAAAAAGGTCATCAACTTTTTTGTCGGCGAAAATAACTTTTTTCGAGATTTCGCCGGTCGTCAGAAATTTTTCTGGAAATCTCGCGTCTTTCCGTCCCCCCCAATTCTCGGCCCAGGTCTCCGCCTATGACTCCAGTAATTTGAATGCTAGCTATCCATTGACATGTGTCTTGCTCCAACTTACCTACTTGTCGGCCTGTGTCAAGTACTCGGACTGGTCGGTCCCTGCGCTCGGCTGATAGGGGAGTGCTCTTTGTGCCGTTTGCTCATACCTCCATCATGGTGGCCCATGGCTATAATGGTAAATTTTGAGGTGAGTACACGCTGACCGAGAGAAAAGCCGACCATTTTTGGGTCAGAAATTTTCTGACAACCTTTTTTTAGTCATCCGGCCGAAATCTTCAGTAAATGTCACCAATTTCCCGTCCGAAAAAACTGATGACTTTTTTTAGTCATTTGCTCCGAATATCAGCTGAAATACACCTAAATAGCTGCGTGTACCCTGGTTTATTCGTGTCTACCGGTGTACCCTGGTTTTTACCCGCATTATACTCGGACTGGTCGGTCCCTACGCTCGGTTGATAGGGGAGTGCTCTTCGTCCCGTTTGCTCGTGCCTCCATCATGAAGAGTTGGTTTTTGGGAGGTGAGTATACGATGCCGTTTTTCCCTGGAGGTCAGTATACGCCGTTTACCCGCGTATACCCTGGTTGGCCCGGTGGTATGAAATGCCCTCCCACTTGAGCGGCGCCTGTTCCTTAGTCACTCTGACACATTCTATAAACACTTAAAAACTGTTCTGTTTGGCCGTGCTGGAGTCCGGAGCGCCTCTGAGTAGTTTCCTTGAAGAGGTGCTATATAAATACTTGAATGAATGAATGAATGAGACATGGCTTTGGAATTTCCCTGGCTAGAAGTGAAAAAGTCTAGACTAGACGTGTAACTATACATGGGTATATATTCACAACAGGAGTCATATTGCAGAAATTTCGGTCTTTGGCTTTGGATAAATGTAGAATTATGGTTTAAAATTTGTATATTCACTGTAGGGCATATATTAATTGGAAAAGTTATTTTGATTATAATATTTAAATGATTGTCACCATAAAAAAACAGTATGTGTTAGTTCCCATGTTACACATGTGAGCAATAAGATACCAGCAGATCAGATTGAAATGAAAAGAACCATTCTCAACACTACAAAGTTAAGAGTTCTGTCCACATACGCAACTCATAGGCAGACTTGGTCCTGGTTTGGGGGTGTAGGCGAACCAGCGGCTGAAGGACAATCACGGAGGTTTAAGCGCTGAGCAGGGGAGTGGGTTTGGGAGGCACATCCCTCCCCAGTTTTTATTTTTTTTTATTTCCACACTACAATGATAGAATATTAGGCTATCATTTTAACGAAATTGCTCATCATATCAGCGCTGATAGTCTTGTTTTAAGATTTCAAAAGTGCCCCTTCACATTGTTGAAAAATTGTTTAATTTCCACACTGTTTTAGTAGCATTTTAACTTGTCAGCTTAATAAAATTGCTAATTTGCAATGCTGATAGTCAATGTTTAAGACTTCAGAGGCGAGGCTCCCAATTGCTTAAAACATTTTGGATTTGCACATTGTAGCTTTTGAAGCAAAATTACTCATGATTTCAGTGCTTAGAGACGTGGTTTAAATAAATAAATAAATAAATAAATAATCAATAAATGACGACTTCCATTGTTCACATTTTTTATTGGCACACTGATGGTTACGCTGATTTAAGCTGTCATCTCAACAAAATTGCTCATTATGGATAAAGAGTGAATAACACTGTGGAAATTATAAATTTTTAATATTTATGAAATATTTATGAGATATTGGGGGTGCACAAGCACCTCCGTCCCCTCCAACCACAAACTTTGGGGGCGAGACTAAATAGCTCATTAGTCTCACCCATGCGCACACTCTCCTTTGTGCTTAGCTAAATTTTGCTGTCTGAACAAAAATCAACTTTTTATTCTTTTGCCGATAAAAGGCATTTATTGCACTATTCCCCATCAGTTTCAACATATTACACCGAAACAAGTCAAGCTTTGAAAAACATTGTCAATCCATCAGTTTCATGTTACTTCACTAATAATACTAAGCAGTACGTGTACAACTAAAGGTGCAAACTATGACCCAATTAACAGTTATCTTAAACTGGCAAATCCGCAGAGTCGGTAATGAAGGTAGGCGCTCTTTTCGCACTTTACCACAAATTGCAGAGCTTAACAGTTACGCTTCATCGGTGAAAAACCTGAGGAGAGAGGAGCAAAACACTGAGATTCGTCAGCCATGCTTTGGAGATTTTCCGTTCACTTATTTCGCTAAACGTTTGTCTCGCAAAATCGTGCGTCTGGCGACTGCGCATGCGCCGATTCGACGTCTTCCGGCATTGACGTCATTGACGATGACGTTTTGACGTCGTGACGTTGAGATGTTGGCATGGCATATGATTCGTGCACGTCTGCGGGAAGTGGCCGAGAAGACGTTCTTCGGACGCTCTGTAATCTCCTAAGCGTTGAACTGCTCAAGACTACGTCCCCATTGTCGTCAAATTCGTCGACGGCTGCCCCAAGGATATTGCAGAAATGCACAGAAGTGTCGCATTCGGAGATGATAGGTGACAAGACAAGCGATGATAAAGCGTGGTTTTCGTGCATTTTTCCAAAGAAACGAAGAAATATCTGTTCGGCGAAACGCAGTATGACGCCAGAGAGTGCAAAGACAAGTAAGATGTTGACGGTGCCAACCACAACGAGATGAGCAGAATTAGTTATCGTTGAGAAGTTGGATGAGAGATCAGACCACGGCAGAAGTTGAAATATGTTTTCCGCTGTTTCAAACACACAACAGTTAATTCTGTATTAGCTTATGCATACAAAAACTGTGTAGTTTATAAATAAAATAAAAAAGTAACCCGTGAACAATGTGGTGGCGGTGGTGGTGGCGGTGTGGTGGTGGTGGTGGTGGTGGTGGGCTGTGGCGGTGGTGGTGGCGGTGGCGGTGGTGGTGGTGGTGGTGGTGGTGGTGGTGGTGGTGGTGGTGGTGGTGGTGGTGGTGGTGGTGGTGGTGGTGGTGGTGGTGGTGGTGGTGGTGGTGGTGGTGGTGGTGGTGGTGGTGGTGGTGGTGGTGGTGGTGGTGGTGGTGGTGGTGGTGGTGGTGGTGGTGGTGGTGACGATGACGATGATATCCTAACGATGACAATGACGATGACGATGATGATGATTGTACTGGAAGAGACGATTGTTCGTACTCTTTCAGGTTTGGTGGCGAGCGGTGCTACGTGAGCGGCAGGCTAAATCTTCGGGGGACTTTAGCTTTAGTTACAGCGTAGCACGTGGGTTATCGTTCAACTTCAATCGCACAGAGAATTAACCCGAAACAGTTTTCAATCTTTTCTTGCTGGTTAATTGATCATCGGTTTATAATATTTACATTGTATTTATAACGATTCGCTTGTCATAATCTATTCTTCGTTTCTTGTTCTCTCCAGGCCCTTATCTTTTTTGGCCTGTCGTTCGCAACCGATCCCTTCGCCTCGCTGCGGCCAATGCTCTCCCGTCCACGATCCTCGGCGAATGATCCCTCCTTTCGTGTGGCCTCTCTTCTTAACCCCATTTCTTCCATCTGCCAATCATCCCTTCAGACCCTGCGTGGCACCAATTGCCCGCCCATTGCATCTCTCTGTCTCTCTCTATCCCTCTCTGTCTGCGTCTCTCTGTCTCTCTCTGTCTCTTTCTCCCACTCTCTCCTCTTTATATATTGGTAATGACTAATAGGCTAAGTGTTCACAGAAAATGATCTAGGCCTATAATTATGATCATTAGGCCAACAATTAATCAAATAAGAGTCATAAAACATAAAAACAATACATAGTTATAAGCATCATCGCCGACTACTCCCTCACTACATCATCACACTTTCTTTAGCTGATGGCACAAGAATTGTGTCAACAGCACGTCGTGTAGGTGACTCTTGAAGGAGAGTTCGTCACGGGTCGACGAGGTTTTTACAAGAGCACAGGCAATCGTCGCACGGCAATTATCTTAATGTCTTTTCCGTGACGTCGCCAGGCTGGCTATCACATGAATCCCTAAGTGATTTAATCTATAACATAAAGCAGAAACACAAAAAACGAGTAATATCTGTGAGATAAACATCCCTATATATCAATCATTCGCTCGTTTTCCCAAAAACCCAAAGGCTTTATGCAGACACCGTAAGTAAAGTAAGTACGACGTAACACAAACAATATGAGCGTTTTACAACACTGGTTGTTAGTGAATTAGCGCAATAGTCCATCTGCCATAGAGTCGTGCATCCCCTCCCCTTTTGTCTATGTAGCTTAGCGTTTCGTTAATTGCTTGGCAGGGTTCGCTTACACGTAGCCTATGTCGTACAATTGTAACTCGTCGTTTTCTTGTCCTTCGTCGTCTCTAATGTCTGGCGCCTTATAATGAACTTTGTGCGGTTGGGCTGTCTGGATCACATGCGCTTTGAAAGTCTGTGTATTTGATTCTTTGGCGTGCCATTGTCTCAATGGATTTATATGGTAGGATCTTGGTCCTTTGTCTGTGCTTTGTCGCAGAAGTACCTGTTGACCTGGCTGTAGTGATCTGTTGGTTGATTCATTGCCATAATAGACCTTTTCAGGTGGTCTTCGCCATTTCCCTTCACCAATGCCTCGATTCCCCGCCCAAGTGTCATCATGGGCCATCTCTAACATCTTTGATCGGTACCCTGTCGGTAGAATTAATTGCTTTCGTCCACCTCCTCCTTCATCATCTGCTTGGCTCGGTTTTCCTCTCCGAAACAAGAAGTCGTTCTCGATTAAATATCTGCTGTCTCCCTCCCTCGCTAGTTTCCACGATTCGTATAAGGTAGGGTCATCATGCTGTGCTTTCTTGAAGTTATCTGATTCGTCTGTCGTCACAGTGCTTCTGTCTTCGGTCTGCTCCCGATCAGAGACCCATTCATCGGCTGCCGTCTCCGTCGGAGATTTATGACCAGGCGTCGTGTGCGCCCCATTTGCTGCGGTGATTACCTCCTCCTCTTTCTCCTCTTCCTCCTCTTCGTGGGCCGTGTCTTTATGGTTTGCTGGCCTAGCCCCTTCATTAGAGATGGCGCCTCCCAACTCATCACCTGCCTTTTCATCGTAGCATCGGTTACTGAAATCCTCTGGTCGATCATCTGGATAATCTTTGACGGTATATCCGGCTACGGGGCATCTGTTGCTTGTTGAAGGCGTTTGAAGTGACTGACCAGGCGTGCTTATCAATTCTCCCGAGGAGTCGTTAATTGGTCTGAAGTCGGTGGTCGGGCCACCGTCTCTCGTTCCATCGGTCACCGAAGACCTCCCGTTGATCGGTTCGAGCGCTTGAGAGGATTTTATGACCCCGGTGCTTTGTCGATTAGGCGGTGGGTCATATTCTGGTAGTCGCCTTTCGTCAGGTGCGATTAAATGACTCTGTCCATCTCGGTCGTCCGCTTTGTTGATATCATTAGTGTCTTTTAAGTCCGATTCTATTCCTCCTTTCAAAGCCGGTCGCTCGCAAGGCGTCGCTACAGTCTCGTTCTCCGCCTGTCGTCCGTCGGTCGTCTCTATACCGCCCCCAGGTGTTTTCGGTTCACCGAGCGCTTTGGTCTTGTCGGCTGTCTGCTTGTCCTTCTGACTGTCACTGTCTGTCTTACCGTCATAGTCACGCCGTCTAGCGGTCGGAATTGTCTGGCCAACGTCTTCTGGCCGCCCGACGCTAGGCATATTAACCGTGTCCGTCAGGTCTGCGTTATCTGCGAATACATCATTGCCAATTATCACAGACACTGGGAGGTGCGGGACAACACATGCCCTCACCTTTATCTTCCTGTCCGTTCCAAATTCATGGGACGACATCTCAATTTCACAAACCGAAAAACACCTTATCGTGCCAAATGCACATTGTAAGCTTATCATTGCTGGATCTTCTATGGCAGATGTCTTATGTGACGCTATTTCAGAATTCACAAGAGTGACCTGGGCACATGTGTCTCTAAACCCTTGCACGTCGCAACCATTTACACATATTGGTATAAGAAAACGCTTTTGATACTCAACGACCTTATCGAGAGTTGACTTAGGTTTCACAAACTGCACTTGCGCATGCGCTTGACCTTGGGCTTGGGATCTATTATCATGACGATTGAACGTCTGGTGTTGGTAGCTTGTCCTGCCCCCTTGCCCTGAATGCATTTGTCTTGCATCCCACCGCCTATCATTGGTGCTATCTGCAAATGACTCTGTGTCTCTGCCCGTGGACCTTCTTTCCCAAGGGTTTACCTTGTGTTCAGAATTTGGCGTTCTGAAGTTGTGATTCTGTCCCTGATCACCCTGGCTCGATTTGCGCCCTTCCATTGTGCATTCGAAGTGTAAATCTGCAAATTCAGCGACTTCTGCAGCCCTTTTAGGCTTTCTTGCTTCAATAAAATAGCGACAATCATTCGCAAGAGAGTCTCTTAATCTCTCCATGATAATGTCGTCCCTTAAGGATTCAAAATCATTTATCTCTTTGCATTCAAGATAATTATCGAACACATCATTCAACTCGCCTAAAAATTGCATATAAGACTGTTTCCCTGCTCTATGCATGCATTTAAATTTGTCCAAATAAAATTTGGCATTGTGCCTACATGCTTGGAGCAGTGAGCGTTTGGTGTCCCTGTAGTTGGAACAGGTATCGAAAGAAAGTCTGTTATAATGCACTCTCATTGTCGAGTTAAGCAAAGCCGGAAGTAGCTTAGCCCACTTGCTCTCCTCAATTGCTTGCAGAATGGCAATTTTCTCGAAAACATGGAAAAAAGACGCTATATCTTCGCCTTCGTGCATGGTTGGTAGCTTAGAATAAACCGACGGACCAACGGGGTCACCAACAGAAAATGAAGGGTTTGGCTGTAGTAAACCCAAATTCGCTTTCTCTCGCAAGAGGGCCAATTCCGCCGCCATCTTTTCCCTTTCCGCCATCAACCGCCTCTCTTCTGCAAGCGAGCGTTTTTCTTCTGCCTGAAGTAGTTCAAGCCTCGTCTGGCTTTCGCTAACGCTAGCCTGGTCTGCATCCTCATATTCTTCCAATCCATCGTCACCGCCTGATGCATCGTCATTTGCCTTCAACCTTTCGATCATGGCCTTTTTATCTAGGCCTTCACAATCTATGCCTCTCTGTCTACATTCCTCTTGCAACTCTGCTTTCTTCATTCTCTCAAACATTTTAAGCAGAAGAACCAAAGCACAACAATAAAACTAGTTCAAAAACACACGAGGTTCGATTAACCTTCAAAACGCTACTACACAAAACAATAAACTCAAAAGCAGTCCTTCTCGCAGAACGGGTTATTTCAATCACCCTTTTCATTCGTCAATAACAAACACAAGTTCATCAGTTATCATGCAGACTCCGCTCGCAATAAAATGAGCTCCGGAGCGCTTCACAGCAATCAGTAGTTCGCACCTTTCGTGCTTTACAACCACATTCTCCAATAAACCAATTACTGACTCTGCAGTACAACAATTCTCCCGCAAACACCATTCAGACTACAAACATTAACAGCATCAAGTGACTATGAGCAGTCAAACAAAATGGCTCGTGCTCACCAGGTGTTTCTCCAGGTGTCTTGGATGTGTCGCTCTCTCCGACTTCTCCGCACGACTGCAGCATGGAAAGATCTTCCAGAGCTCCAAGTTGTCCCGCGTCACTTGATGTCCAGTCCGAATCCTTTGTTCCAGCGATCGTCCGAATTCCTTGTCCGTTGATCGTCCGCCTCCTTTGTTCCAGCGATCGTCCGAGTCCTTTGCTCCCGTGATCAGACGTCCTGTCTGTACTGCGTCAGTTGTCGTCCTCCTGTCACCAATCTCTCCGGACGTGTAGTTCCAAAGAATCCGCCGCGTCCAATGAGATCAGTCCTCGTGGAGTCCGACTGAATCGTCCGCCGTCAAACGTCGCTTTCTCGTCTGCTTCTCCGATTGTCTGGAATCGTTGTTCCGCTTCGTCTCTTTGTCAATAGTTGCTGTCGTCGCACAAAGTCTCTGCTCCGTTAAAAATTGTCTGAGATCAGCAGCGTTGAAGTTCTGCTTTCTCGAACAAAATCCCAGCTGGCACAATGTACTGGAAGAGACGATTGTTCGTACTCTTTCAGGTTTGGTGGCGAGCGGTGCTACGTGAGCGGCAGGCTAAATCTTCGGGGGACTTTAGCTTTAGTTACAGCGTAGCACGTGGGTTATCGTTCAACTTCAATCGCACAGAGAATTAACCCGAAACAGTTTTCAATCTTTTCTTGCTGGTTAATTGATCATCGGTTTATAATATTTACATTGTATTTATAACGATTCGCTTGTCATAATCTATTCTTCGTTTCTTGTTCTCTCCAGGCCCTTATCTTTTTTGGCCTGTCGTTCGCAACCGATCCCTTCGCCTCGCTGCGGCCAATGCTCTCCCGTCCACGATCCTCGGCGAATGATCCCTCCTTTCGTGTGGCCTCTCTTCTTAACCCCATTTCTTCCATCTGCCAATCATCCCTTCAGACCCTGCGTGGCACCAATTGCCCGCCCATTGCATCTCTCTGTCTCTCTCTATCCCTCTCTGTCTGCGTCTCTCTGTCTCTCTCTGTCTCTTTCTCCCACTCTCTCCTCTTTATATATTGGTAATGACTAATAGGCTAAGTGTTCACAGAAAATGATCTAGGCCTATAATTATGATCATTAGGCCAACAATTAATCAAATAAGAGTCATAAAACATAAAAACAATACATAGTTATAAGCATCATCGCCGACTACTCCCTCACTACAATGATACTGCTAATAGGTCTAATAATACTAACAGCGGCAACCAGCACATTTGCTAGATCAGGTCGTATAGGTGCAGATCTTCAGTTCTACACACACACACACACACACACACACACACACACACACACACACACACACACACACACACACACACACACACACACACACACACACACACACACACACACACACACACACACACACACACACACACACACGATGCGGAGAATACAGAATTAAACGACTGTTGCAAATACTAATTAACGGACGGTATAAGTACATGTAGACCTACAGTAACAGTCACCTACATATGTATACTGACCTGTTCTATGTAGTAGACCTATGCGAAGCGGAACGAAGTTACAAGGCAGCGTTGGGATTGGTCCGAAAGATGCTTTGCTAGTCTGGATGCCACAGGTGGGATCAGGTGCAGCAGATGATGACGATGATGATGATGATGACGACGATGACGACGATGATGGTGGTGGTGTCCGAATCGCACACAGTTCCAAGTTGTAGCTGTTAACGGCTTTATGAAATTCTGTAGTTGTGCAAACAACAGAAAACTATTCATAATTAATACACATCTGATTGATACTTAATTCAAGCTAATCATGCTTCCGAATTTCCAGTGTTCGGCGCGATAGATATAGGGTGAGAAATGCCCCAGTCTTTCTATGGCCTCATGTTTAAGTCTTTTTTGCACACCTCAATGTAACAAGACTCTGAAACACTATAAATAGCATAAAACATTCTATTTTGAATCAATAACACAATTATAGTCAGTTAAATTTTAGCCTTGTAGCTCCCTAATGTCCTTCGACTAAGAAAAATTGGCCCTCGTGTCCTCTAACTAAGAAAAAGTGGTCCTCGATCGTGTCCTCTAACTAAGAAAAAGTGGCCCTAAAGGCAAAAAAGTCGGGAACCACTGCAGTCTATAGCCTAACGCTTACTTATTTCATTTGACTCCCTCGAGTTCTGATGGAGCATAGGCCTATATATTCGACAACCCTTCTGATAAGACGCAGCGCCCGTCTTTTAATCTGGTGCACTGCGCCTATAAGCTTAATTAGGCCTAGCTTTGGAGTATGGTGCTATGGAAATTTCGGGATCACGACTTCGATTGCAATCAGTGCTTCAGCTTGACTGGGATTCAAAAGCGAAAAAAAATTAGTTTGCTCTCGCCTACGCTTCAACTTTAATTAAAGAACTACACGTCCGTTCCTATACAGACCACAAAGACATTTAACACTTTTAACAAACAACCTGAGGATCAGTGTTGTCCATGATCTTAACAAACAATGTTCTCATTCATTGGCTGTCAGCTAACATAGACTTTCGATTCCTCTTGCCTAATTCTCTGCCGGAGTATTCCAGTCATAACACGGAAAACGGGGACTGCACGAAAGTCATGTAGGCCCAAATGATTTGTGGGGAAACTTATCTCTAGTCGGGGGTTAAGTTGGAGAAGTGTGGGGATATAGGCTAACCAGTTTCTTAGTATAAATAGCACCCTGTTTAAAACTAAAGTTTTATAATGCCGTACATATTGATTTCTTTCTTCAGAGTCCAGGTCTCTATTGAAAGTGTTGACTGAAATAGGCTGTGCTATAAGTATTGCCCCAGATCACTGGTCAGATCATTGGTTAGTTGTGTCTTAGCTACCTTTAAAGATTTTACATGGCGCAGAAAGCGCAAATTTGCAGTCATCTAAGTTTGATTTTACTAAACTCCGGCGAATAGCCTGGTTCACATAACTTAGAAATCCTAGCTGCTTAGGCCTATAGCCTAGAATAGATGTTTCAAATTATAGCCTACACGAGTGCATTTCAGTGACATTTTAATTTGTAATCCTTAATTTGTTCAATTCCATTATTAAAATAATTTGTAACGATAGCAGCGATAGTCGCAGAACTTCCTGCGTTGCACTTCACCCGATAACCGACCATTCGCAATAAAAAATCTTATCAGAGACAAGAAATAGATTTACATTACATCAGACGTAATTGCATTTGCAGAATGAAATTCGTCTAAACAAATCGTCTACCATTCTCGTAGAACTTGATCCAAGCCTTCAGATTCGACAACTCAAAGACGGAATGCGCCAGAGTGGATGACGACAGATCCGCTTCGTAGCGATGACTGAGGTTCTGAAGGTCGTCGTCAAGGACTCTGAGGTTCGTCTGAAGGACGTCCATCATTCGACGAAGTCCACTGGAGGTCAGCAGAAGATCCCCGCTCTGTAGAAGGTGACTGGCCGACTTGATGATGAGGTAGGACAGGAGCAGAAAGATGGCGGCCAGCGCCAACTTCGGAATCAGATCCATGACACAGACACGCTCCCAGAAGTAATCGGCCGCCACGCATGACCCGTTCTTTGCAATCGGCATCGATTCTGTCGTCACGCTCGATCGCTCGAAGGTGGCCGAGTAGTAGGTGAGACCGAGCGGGCAGGAGATGGGACGAAGCGAAGAGCGTGTTTCAAAGTGTTCGATTGCTTGATTGGTGGTCGATACGATGCTCGTGTTGTCCATTTTGATGGAGTTGCTGGACATGGTGGCACAGTTGGACGAAGCGGCCGTCGTCGTCTCAGGGTCTGAGTTGGTCATGGCCTCTGCCGCCGCCGCCTCAGACCACCTCCTCGCAGAGACCAGCTGAGCCGCTCGCCTCTCCCTCTCCAGGGTCGTGTAGACGCTCGGAAGATGTAGTAGGCTGGAGGCAGATGCTCCTACTCGAGGATGAGAAGTAGCGGCATCGTTGTAGAGTCTACTGACGCTGATGTATAGGAACTGGAGACGTGAGAGGAAGAGGATGACATCGAGGGCGAGCAGAGTGGAAGCCAGGAAAGTCCATCGGGGTACGTCCGTGGAAAAGGAATCCCAGAAGGACAATAGAAAAGACTCTGAATCGAATTCCGGGTGACTGTTGTTCGTCGTCCGATCATCTTGATCCGGATTCGTCTCATTGACTTCATCGATCATCGGATTCGGATCGGATGCAATGAAGCGTGTCGAATCGAAGGTGGATGCCACTGTCCGGCTCTTAGAGTGACGACGGAAGTCATCGGCTGCAGCGGGTGGCAAGGTCATCTGGTGGAGAAGGTCAGAAGCATTGAGTTGAGCCACGATTCTCCGGATGACATCTCCTGACCTGTGGCAACACGTAACAGAAGAACCATTCTAATATTTAGATCAATTACTGAGTCTACATCATGATGCTGTATGACTATTTCAAAGCTCAGGCAAGACGCAATCTAACGTTGCACTCTCTTCAATACAGTACAATGTAGGGTCTACATTGTAGGCATACACGTTTCCCTTGCAATGTTTTTGACATCAGTTCCAATCTTTGCAGTATCGTTTTCATCTTCTATCATAAAATGCTATTGCCTTCCTAGACAACCCACGTTTACGACCTGCTATTTGTACTTAAACTACTTAAAATACGACCTCATATCCACAATCCATAATAGCCATGGTCCTCTGACGTTATCCAAAGTTTATGCGGATTCCACTCGTATACTGGATGGCGAACTCGAGTTAACTCGGGATCCACGCTAAAGGAAAGAAATTCCACATCTTGAATACACACGGGATCCACACTAAAAAAAGGGGTTGATATTGTAGCCAATTAGACAAATTAATTTCTTAACGTTGGTTCGATTTTTTAATTACCAAAACTATTGGTAAAGTTGACGTATAAATTAAGAACTGAAAACGCTAAACACTAATGTGAGAAAGAGATAAAATTTCAAGATGGTCAACGATGCCTGCAGCCAGACATGCAAACGTGTCATGGGACACACCACTAGCTACTGGAGTGCTGCTGTCTGTATTCTAGTGACTGTCTGTCTGTCTGCCTTCTAAGCGTCTTTACCAGTCGATGAAACTTTTTAGAGGCAGCTGGACCTCCTCCTCGTCGTCGTTCAAGTGCAGAAACTCACGAAAGCTCTGTGCATCATCATCGTCTGGATCGATGCCAATGTCAAGGTCAGGGAACAACCGACGAGTGACGTCATTCGGCTGCTCCTCCTCCTGCTCCTGCTCCTGCTCCTCCTGTGGCGCCATCCTCTTCACGAGAAGAGATGCGTTAAAGAGGCTGTGAGGAAACTGGAACCATGCGTCGTTGCTGAGGATGGTTGCCACGTCCATCTCATGTCGTCGCATCATCCGTCGCAGCTGCTTCTCGACCGAGCGAACCTCGTGGCCCCAGACGGATCGTAGGTCGCGCTGGTAGACGACCAAGGTCCTTCGAAACGTCTCCTGAATGACCTCAGTCACCTTCCCCATCCTAGTCACCCTCCTTGCTCTCTCCTCATCCGCCCACGATCTTATGGAGCTGGTCAGTTCGTCGATGTAACCGCTGCATGCTTTCTGAATGTCTCGAACGAGATGCGCCTGTCTCCGCAACTCCAATTCCAAGTGATGCTCGATGGCAGCGTCGCTGGGCGCCCCTTCTCCTCCTCTGTTCGAGTGGTGTGCGTTGAGACGTGCGTTGAATGCTGTGGCAGCAGTCAAGGAGTCGATTGGTCGCCGCAGACAGAGACGGAGAAGGAGAGAGAGCGCGCTGAAGGTGAAGAGGAGACTGAGCGACAGACGAACAAAGACGTAGACTACAATGACCAACCGACGTCTCAACGTCAACGAACGGAACCCTCTCTGCTGCTGCTGCTGCTGCTGCCCCGCCGTCGTCGTCGTTGTTGCTGCTGCAGCTGCTGTGCCTCTGTAGAGGGTGAAGGTCGGAGGAGCAGAGAGTGCAGTCGCGTCTGAGTATGACGACAGTGAATGCTGCTTCTTCTTATTCCTCTTCTTCGATTGAGCAGCACGAGATGAGACATAGAGAGACAGATGAACAGCGGCAAAGACGAAGGTCATGGAAAGCGACAGAATTACGATCACAGCGAAAGAGTTGATCCCCATCCAGCTGGAAGACTGGAGATGCGGGTCCAGTGGCAGACGATGTCCATCCTGGTTTGCGTGTCCGAAGAGGTCTGTTCGTGTGGTTGAAGCGCTGATGAAGTCTTCTTCGTGGTCTTCGTTGTTCCAGATGAAGTTGAGGAATACGCTGAAGACGGTCTTGGCGTCGAAGAGGACGACCTCGAAGACTTTGTCGTGTCGCAGACCGTGGGTCGGGAAGGCAAAGGTGATGTTGAAGTAGGGTGGACAGGTGACGAGTAGGTCGTATTTGAACATCTCCTCCATCTCCAGACGATCGTTTATCGTTATCTCAAGGTAAGCAGGACAGCCCGTCATCTCTCCTGCAACATCCAATTCCATTCATCCAGATATACATTGTTATCCAGAACTTCTAATCCATCTATTGTTATAAGCACAAAGCTTAAAACATGGCAACAAAATGGCATTGCATCTTTCTCTCATCTCTCGGACAATGGAGTCAATCACACGTATACGTCTATTGTTATGCGCTTCAGCTGCTTTGCTTGGTTGATTGAATAACGTGTAGACAATAGAAGTCTATGTATGAAACTCTATGATGTAATGTATATTGCCTTTATTATCGCATAGGTTACTGTCGTCTATGGAATGGACTTCTCCCATCGCTTCTCTCCGTCATATCTTCTCTTGCAGTCTTTCTCTCATCTTTCAAATCAGCTGCCTTTTTCTCGGTGGATCGCACGCGCTGGGAGCGCTTCTGAAAGGCTCTTGCTGAGAGAAGCGCTTCATAAACAGTCATATACAATTATACAATATATACAATATTATACATATATGACGCTTACCTTACACATTCTCTCTTAATAAGGCTGCACTGGCTGACAAGTATTATTGTATTATTGTATTATTGTACTGTTGTATTATTGTATTTTTGTATTATTGTTTTATTGTATTATTGTATTATTGTTTATTGTATTATTGTATTATTGTATTACTATTATTATTGTATTATTGTATTATTGTATTATTGTACTATTGTATTATTGTATTTTTGTATTATTGTTTTATTGTATTATTGTATTATTGTTTATTGTATTATTGTATTATTGTATTACTATTATTATTGTATTATTGTATTACTATTATTATTGTATTATTGTATTATTGTATTATTGTATTATTGTATTATTGTATTATTGTATTTTTGTATTATTGTATTATTGTTCTATTCTATTATGATTATACAGACCGGAAACGCTGATGGTCCACGTTCTTTCGTCTTTGCTGATCGTCAGATCGGTTTGAAGTGAATCATCGATGATGAGAGAAGAATTCTTGTCACGAAACCACCAACTCAACACCGACACATTCGCTACAACAACAGTCACACATGATCACACATGCACACATGCACACACATGCACACACATGCGCACACACACACATCTTCACACAGAGACATTATTAGGAATTCATGTAGCGCCTGTTCTGAGCTGATGGATGCAGACAGACATGCACGAAAACAACTGATGCACGTTTTCTGTGTTTTGGTAGAATGAGGAGAATCGATATGACAGAAGCAGTAAGACATGTGACATACCTTACTCATTCTCTCTTAATAAAGCTGCACTGGCTGCCGAGAAAGAGAGAAAAATACAGACAGACAGACAGAGACGCAGAGACAGACAATTGTACGAACACAGAAAGAGATAAACGTACACAGCCACATGCAGTGAGAGGGCAAACGGGAGATTCGAACAGACAGAGAGTGGCAGCCAAAACACAGACATCGTGAAGGACAGGAGAATGAGGAGAGAATGATGGGAGAATGATGGGAGAATGATGGGAGAATGAGGAGAGAATGAGGAGAGAATGAGGAGAGCATGATGGGAGAATGATGGGAGAATGATGGGAGAATGAGGAGAGAATGAGGAGAGAATGAGGAGAGCATGATGGGAGAATGATGGGAGAATGGTGGGAGAATGAGGAGAGAATGATGGGAGATTGAGGAGAGAATGAGGAGAGAATGATGGGAGAATAAGGAGAGAGGCAAACGACGATGCAGCCTGAGGCAGATAGACAGAGATACATGTACAGACAAAACTGACAAAATATTATGATGACAAGCAGGCAGATAGACAGATTCAGGCAGGTATACTGACTGACTGACTGACTGACTGACTGACTGACTGACTGACTGACTGACCAAATCAGTCAATCAGTTATTGACTGTTAGTCAATCAATCAGTCAATCAATCAGTTAATCAGTTAATCAATCAGTCAGTCAATCTATCAGTCAATCAATGGTTACGGTTGTTCGACCAACTAATCAATCAGTCAATCAATCAGGCAATCAATCAATCAATCAGTCAATCCATCAGTCAATCAGTCAATCTATCCGTCAATCTATCAGTCAATCAGTCAATCTATCAGTCAATCAATCAATCAATCAGTCAATCAGTTAATCGAGGTTAATATTAACGTCATGTGGAGGGAAGCACTTTCTGGAGAACCTGGAATAGTGAACTTGAGATCCGGTGGATTGTTTTGAGCTGATTTTATCCGATATTCGAACTGGGTTTGTTCGGACGAGGTCGAGGTCGTCCTCACATGGACCTTCTGTGCTGCTTGACCTCCATGTCCATGCAGCCTTTGAACGGGGCTGAACCTCTGCAGGTCCTTGACGCACGAGTTCTCCCTGACCCAGGACGAGGTGCTGTACCCGAACGGTGGATCGAACTGAGCTGACAACATGAAGATGTTGTTCGAGATGGCGTGGACTGGAAACTTTGGAGGCGAGTGGTGATGATGTTCTGTCTTGCTCTGCATCGAGTTCAGCGTGTGATTCCACCTACCAGGCGCCCCTCGTCCGACAAGAATGAACTCGTCCTGGAGCAGAATGCCGGCAGAGTGTTCGATGGAGAGGAACTCGGCCTGGAAGTGTCCCTCCGACAGATCCTCAAGGTCCTTGGCTCGAAAGGTCCGGCTGATACGCGGGGTTTCGAAGTCTTTGTGGGTGACGCTGACGTAGAACCAGACCTGGTAGAGGACTTCCGGTCTGCGTAACCGGATGTGACACCGATATTCAAGTCCAGGATCAGAGAAGACCGGCTGCAGAGTAAAGCGATAGGCATCACCTGCAGAGAGCAAAATAATAAGACCACCGCCTTCGTTAGGTTCCTGCGATGCGCTGTACTACTTAAGACGTACATAATTATTATAGAGGCAAATTTTATTCGTAGGCACAGGTCTACGTCTAGTTTTTAGCTATTCGTAGGCTACCAAATTAATCTGTTTTCAAATTAATCTGTTCTAATTAATCTGTTGAAATTAATCTGTTCAAATTAATCTGTTCAAATTAATCTGTTCAAATTAATCTGTTCAAATTAATCTGTTCAAATTAATCTGTTCAAATTAAACTGTTCAAATTAAACTGTTCAAATTAATCTGTTCAAATTAAACTGTTCAAATTAATCTGTTGAAATTAATCTGTTGAAATTAATCTGTTCAAATTAATCTGTTCAAATTAATCTGTTCAAATTAATCTGTTCAAATTAATCTGTTCAAATTAATCTGTTCAAATTAATCTGTTCAAATTAATCTGTTCATACGAACAGAGGTATCCTATACCATTCGCATGAAACCAACATTTTCTAATAATCCTGGAACTGGAAAATCAAATTGGAGCAGATGAGTTTCAATGTGAGTGATAAGATGACAAAGGACAAAGAACAGGGGCAGCGTGCATTTCACAAGGTCGGTCGATCCGTCAAGAAACCAGAGAGCCCTGCACCATCCATAACTCCATGTTATGAGAAATGCGCATGGCGTTGCATAAGATAATGGAGTGGTAGGCGCTATATAAATGTCTAAATGAAATTCCGTGCTCAGTTGTAGTGTGTCTGAGTGTCTGACCCATGGCGCATTCCGCTTTGCTCTTCGTGCATTTGTCTTTCGTTGCCTCTTGACAATCGCTTCCCTTGTAGCAGTCGATCTGACAACACTGGCGATCGAAGATGTCTACGAGCAGAATAACAACGCAAGACAGTTAGACAACAGAGCAACAACGCAAGACATTATTAGACAACTGCAGAGCAACAACGCAATGTTCAAGACAACGGGACAACAACGCAAGGCATCAAGACAACATAATTATAATCTCATGTCTTCGAGCAAGACAACATGGCAACACAATCAGAGGAGAGCAATGCGGGAAGATTGTGTGTCCAGTGACTGTAATAATATAAGGTCCTCTGAGAATCCAAGGGCTGAAAGGGCTGTATAGTAGGGTGTCCCACGATTGCACAGGAAAAATATTTTTCTTGAAACTTGAAATGCAGTCCCTCCAAAAAGTTTCCTTATGGTCCTATGATAATACCTGCCAAATTTCATGACATTTTGAAAATATTTAGAGGGCCCTCAAAGCTCATAGGCCTATAATAAGTTGTCACAAATTATACGTACGACATACCTGAGTTTGAAATTTTCGGAGATATACACTTTGATCCCACTAGCGTGCTTATGTATTGCTTAATAACATTATATTGTTCTGAAATACTAAAATCTACAAATATGCAACCTTATTGTATTTGTGAATGAGGTTTTTCAAGCATAAGGACGACAGTTAAGCTCTCGAGCAAACGAAGGATGTAAATCTGTCGTGCACTGGGATTGCAGGCCGCTACCTCTACATGACAATCATCACTGGAGTGGATATGCATAAAGTTAGCAGATTGTCAGTCTGATTGTTTTCTCTAGTTGGTGGAAGTACAAACATGTTGGTGTGCCAAAGTTGACCTCTGGACCAGGACAGGAATCAACGATTACAGTTTGGATCCTTTGAAGTCGTGGCAGTGTGATGCATTAATTATTGGCAAATACTTTGAGACAATGGCCTTGAATAACTGCATATTAAATAGAGCTTGCAGTGCATGCACCGTTCTACATCAGCCATCAGTCGTAACATCTTGTTGACATCACAGAAATCTTTTAAGTCCTGTTGCCTGGTGCACTCTTTGCGTCCTTGGTAAAGTTTGACCATTGTCTGTAATTAAGCTCTTCAAGCCATTTAAAGATGAATGCGCTCCAATATGGTTCACCGTCAATCAAATCCTCGACCATTGCTACTGCAGTTTGCATCTAACAAATCATAGGAATTCATTACTGAACAGCTTCAGCGTGGCCATCCTCTAATTATGACATCAAGAATTTCCTCAGCTCTTGGTATCCATAGTTGGATTGAGCAATTCGGTAGCATTCGCAAACCTGGTGCCCATCACAGAGCAAGTTGGATGGGTAAGGCAATAATTATAGATCTAATTGCTTTATGATGGAAACGAATCACATATACAGTTGACGACCGTGAATTACAGGGCATCCAACCCAAACAGTTCTTAGATTTGTGGTTGACATCTACAGTCAGGCGGTGTTCTCATGTAGACAGTAGAGTCACTGCTCTCTTTGAATTAATCCAAAGCTTTATAATTCTGGCAATGCTGCTCTAGACGACAAGTCTGCAAATGATGCAACATCATTCTTGGTATACCAGTACTTAAGATATAGGAGATAGCAATTCTCTCTGTTCTTTCAGTGATTGTCTCATTAATGTGGAATAACGGGGTTATCTCTTCCTAAAAGTTTTTCCCAAACCATGCTGCGTTCAAAGATAGTTTTCTCGATCTTTCAGTGAAAGAGTGGCGAGATAGCCAATCGTATAAGACCCCGTGTGATTTTTCATAACATTGGTCTGTGTAAATGACTGTGCTGAACAAAATGACGCAGCTTTGATGCAGAATTTCAGCTCAACGATAACGAAGAATGGAGATCAGAGACAATTTCTCGTACAAGTTGTCGAAAAACACAGGCACATGTTTTCTAACCACAATTGTGACAATCTTGCTGACATGTGTAAATGTAGAACGTAGAACTGAAAAACAATTTTGAGGTGTGTGCAGTGATGTAGAATTAGCAGATCAGTATGAGAATAGTGAAAAAATAACGGGCAAGACGTTGATTTGTGTGTAGCTGTATGGTGTGTGCAATTAAGACTTCACTGTGTGGTCCTAAGAAAAAATAGGGGTTGAACCCCTCAGCCCCCCCCGAATTTCTTATCATGAAACAGTTGAAGGTATGGAGGAGCTAAAACCACGACTTGTTACATTATCAAGAGTTTGTAATGACTACTACCAATGATTAGTCGTGAGTATACACTGATACTGTGTCTAAAGTCCAAAAATCTCAAATTTTTCTCGATTTTTGCATTTGTTGAGCGTAAGACTATGCCCAAAATATCCATTGTATCCAATAAAGTTA
>OX457053.1:33769399-33806899 GCA_949752735.1 Lumbricus terrestris
AGCCTACAGAGACAACTTAGCAAAAGACAGAGACGGAGAAAGGAAGATAGCCTACCTTGAAGAAATTCTGAGAAACTCTGGTTCGTTTGACTTAGAGCTGGAAACGCCGCGTCTGTAAACCATTAGAAGTTTCGATTATCGATTAATAAGATGACTTATAATTAACAATTAATAAAAATGACTCCTACCAACAATACTTAATGACAACTGAGCAGCCGAAATCAACATAGCCTACCGGTATGTGACTCAATCTTTATAAGCGAACTCAAAGGCAACTATAGCGCTAGAAAAATGTTCAGGTCACATTCTAATCCATCGTCGCTAGGGAAGCCTTAGGCTTGTGTTGAGGGTCACCATATAAATTTGACCATCTTTAGCGAATAGGCTACTCATCTTTTTTCGTCAACTAAAGGAAGACTCAGGCGCCTCCTCCTCTTGCAGTCTGTTTATGATTGATGACGTTTCAGACGCCATGCATTCATTGCACGTTATATTAGCATTTAGTTCTAACGTATTGTTTTGTAAAAATAATGGTTCGAACATTAGCATAAAAATTATAATGCTTTTCTTACGCAGACATTTTCGGTTGTGTTTCTGCTGGCACGGAAGGAGTTCGTAAGCGGACGCGGCACATACGACACACTCTGTTGCACATACAACATCACATACGACACACTCTGTTGCACATACAACATCACATACGACACACTCTGTTGCACATACAACATCACATACGACACACTCTGTTGCACATGCAACATCACATACGACACACTCTGTTGCACATGCAACATCACATACGACACACTCTGTTGCACATACAACATCACATACGACACACTCTGTTGCACATACAACATCACATACGACACACTCTGTTGCACATACAACATCACATACGACACACTCTGTTGCACATACAACATCACATACGACACACTCTGTTGCACATACAACATCACATACGACACACTCTGTTGCACATACAACATCACATACGACACACTCTGTTGCACATACAACATCACATACGACACACTCTGTTGCACATACAACATGACAACAGAAAGACAACATGTTCAGTTTCTACAGGAAATTATAAGCGGTTCAAACTCATATTCAGCATAAGTAGGCTATACAATAAGTATACATGGCCAAAGTTAAAACCTCTTTAACGATTAGGATCTGATTTTAGCTGCATAGAAAACGATTAATCGCGTCAAGAGATTGCTCGTATTTATAAATATGGAGATCCTCATAATAATTACAAGGAACTCAAATTAATGCAACTGTAAGGAGAAATAGGTTCTTCTGAATGGTGTGCATTGTGTGAGAGGCGTTTAATAAATCCTTGAAGAGAATGCAATACTTAATGTGGGGCATTTTAGGTATAGCCTACATCACAAAGCGATCTAAGCAAAATTTAATGCGTTTCAAGACCGTCTGATAATAGTGTTTATAAATTGCAGCACATGTAGCCATGCAGAGTCGATTGTCGAAAGAGTCGAGTGTAGCTGCACTGCAGTCCTATGCTTAAATGAAGAGCAATGGAAGAAGATGGATGATCGGTGTAGATCTATGTAGATTATTGTAGATGATGGAAATGAATGGAAGAAGAGTGGAAGAGAGTGAAATGTTTTCCTACGTCGACAAACGATGTCTTCGGTTGCAGAACATGAAGACAACTCGAACATTCCTTCGATACACTGACGACTACACGCTGAAAAACATGCATACCGTATGCATGATGAAGGAGAAGGAGAAGAAGATGAGAAGGAGATGAGAAGGATGCATGATACTGATATGCATATACATACAGGGTGGGGTAAAAAAAAAAAGACCCGCCTAGGTTTTTTGCCAATATGTTGACCAAAAGTAGGAATTTCGTAATGAAATTTTACAGGCTTAGACGTCTATAGACAATTCATATTTACACATCATGACCAGATTTCATTAAAATATTTCAAACAGAACAAAAGATATACCACTTTTAGTGAGGCCACCCACCGTTTTTTGACGATTCAAAAACGTAACGCAACAAAAAGTAGCAAAAAACACGATTTTATAAAGTCATATCTCAAATAATTGTTTTCAAATAGCCTTGATATTGATAGTCTATGTAGATTATAATAGTAATATTACAACGTAATATACTGATATATTGGGTGTCCAGTCAAAAGCGCGCACGCAAAAGCGCGCAGACAAATGCGCGCAGACAAATGCGCGCAGTAACAAAATCGCGCACGACAAATGCGCGCAGACAAATGCGCGCAAATAAGAACACATAGACCCAATAAATTTTACTTTTATTTTATTGAATCAGCATCTAAACATAATGAAAGAGATTGTTAGAAATATAGAAACGGAGCATATAAAGTTATGCTCATTGAAGTTCAAATTCTAGGCTCAACATATCCTATCGTCATTGTTCTTCAACGTAACATTTAATCCTAAACGCAATGAAATATAGACGAAACGTTGTTCTTAAACGCAATGTAGTAAAGACGAAACGAAGTAAATCGAATAGAGTCAAATAGTGCCTCGCTAGAAATGTGAAGAAGATATAGAGTTCAAATTCTATAAGTTTACAGGCTAACGTTGTGAGCCACCCCACGCAAAAACTCTTCCAAAGGAATCGTGCAATACGTTGGCACCAACGCCTGAAGGCGTCTATTGAGACGTACGTATTTACATTTTGAAGCCTCAGGGTGTCTAAATCCAGAACGATACCTCTCTATCTTCAACTCAAAGTGGTCTTGTCCCGCAATGAAGTGCTGTACAAGTTTGAAGACCGATGGATGGTTGCAGTCGACGGTCTGCTGAAATTAACGGTGCCATGCCTCGACGAAAGAATAGACTGCGAAAATAAGGCGAGTGGATGCCTTTGAGTAGCCGCCGCTGACCACTATCAAAGACTCCGATGAGAAAACATACGAAAGAATAGACTGCGAAAATAAGGCGAACCTTTAAGGAATATACGCCGAAAATCAGCATAACAAGTCGGACATATGGAGAGCCTATGAAACACTTATGAAACATTGTTCTTTTTAATTGTTCTCATCATTTCCTTTTTTGCGCGCTTTTTTGCGCGCTTTTTTGCGCGCTTTTGTCTGCGCTCTTTTGACTGGGAAGGTCCCTGTTGCGCGCTTTGCGCGCAATTGTCTGCACGCATTTGTCTGCGCGCATTTGTCTGCGCGCTTTTGCGTGCGCGCATTTGTTACGGCGCCGATATATTGATAGTCCATATGTCAACGTAATATACTGATTAAGGATGTCAACTGAAGATGATTTTTCAAATGACTTCATCTTCTACTCCCGCTGCTCTCTTCTTCCTCTTCACCGCTAGCTCTTCTTCTCCACTTTCTCAACCTCCTAATCTCTTCTTCCAATGCTTCTCCTAATCTTCTCCTTCTCATCTTCTCCTTCTCATCTTCTTCTCCTTCTCCTCATCTTCTCCTTCTCCTAATCTTCTCCTTCTCCTCTTCTTCTCCTTCTCCTCATCTTCTCCTTCTCCTCTTCTTCTCCTTCTCCTCTTCTTCTCCTTCTCCTCTTCTTCTCCTTCTCCTCTTCTTCTCCTTCTCCTCTTCTTCTCCTTCTCCTAATCTTCACCTTCTCCTCTTCTTCTCCTCCTCTTCTTCTCCTCCTCTTCTTCTCCTCCTCTTCTTTTCCTTCTCCTCTTCTTTTTCTTCTCATCTTCTCCTTCTCCTCTTCTTCTCCTTCTCCTAATCTTCTCCTTCTCCTCATCTTCTCCTTCTCCTCTTCTTCTCCTTCTCCTCTTCTTCTCCTTCTCCTCTTCTTCTCCTTCTCCTAATCTTCTCCTTCTCCTCTTCTTCTCCTTCTCCTCTTCTTCTCCTTCTCCTCTTCTTCTCCTTCTCCTCTTCTTCTCCTTCTCCTCATCTTCTCCTTCTCCTCTTCTTTTCCTTCTCCTCTTCTTTTCCTTCTCTTCTTCTCCTTCTCCTCTTCTTCTCCTCCTCTTCTTCTCCTTCTCCTAATCTTCTCCTCCTCTTCTTCTCCTTCTCCTCTTCTTCTCCTTCTCATCTTCTTCTCCTTCTCCTAATCTTCTCCTTCTCCTCTTCTTCTCCTTCTCCTCTTCTTTTCCTTCTCTTCTTCTTTTCCTTCTCTTCTTCTTTTCCTTCTCTTCTTCTCCTTTTCCTCATCTTCTCCTTCTCCTCTTCTTCTCCTTCTCCTCTTCTTCTCCTCCTCTTCTTCTCCTTCTCCTCTTCTTTTTCTTCTCCTCTTCTCCTTCTCCTCATCTTCTCCTTCTCCTCTTCTTCTCCTTCTCCTCTTCTTCTCCTCCTCTTCTTCTCCTTCTCCTCTTCTTCTCCTTCTCCTAATCTTCTCCTTCTCCTCTTCTTCTCCTTCTCCTCTTCTTCTCCTTCTCCTAATCTTCTCCTTCTCCTCTTCTTCTCCTTCTCCTCTTCTTCTCCTTCTCCTCTTCTTCTCCTTCTCCTCTTCTTCTCCTTCTCCTCTTCTTCTCCTTCTCCTCTTCTTCTCCTTCTCCTCTTCTTCTTCTTCTCTTCTTCTTCTCCTTCTCCTCTTCTTCTCCTTCTCCTCTTCTTCTCCTTCTCCTAATCTTCACCTTCTCCTCTTCTCTTTCTCCTCTTCTTCTCCTTCTCCTCTTCTTCTCCTTCTCCTCTTCTTCTCCTTCTCCTCTTCTTCTCCTCCTCTTCTTCTCCTTCTCCTCTTCTTCTCCTTCTCCTCTTCTTCTCCTTCTCCTCTTCTTCTCCTCCTCTTCTTCTCCTTCTCCTCTTCTTTTTCTTCTCATCTTCTCCTTCTCCTCTTCTTCTCCTCCTCTTCTTCTCCTTCTCCTCTTCTTCTCCTTCTCCTCTTCTTCTCCTTCTCCTCTTCTTCTCCTCCTCTTCTTCTCCTTCTCCTCTTCTTTTTCTTCTTCTCTTCTTCTTCTCCTTCTCCTCTTCTTCTCCTCCTCTTCTTCTCCTTCTCCTCTTCTTCTCCTTCTCATCTTCTTCTCCTTCTCCTAATCTTCACCTTCTCCTCTTCTCCTTCTCCTCTTCTTCTCCTTCTCCTCTTCTTCTCCTTCTCCTCTTCTTCTCCTTCTCCTAATCTTCACCTTCTCCTCTTCTCCTTCTCCTCTTCTTCTCCTTCTCCTCTTCTTCTCCTTCTCCTCTTCTTCTCCTTCTCCTAATCTTCACCTTCTCCTCTTCTCCTTCTCCTCTTCTTCTCCTCCTCTTCTTCTCCTTCTCCTCTTCTTCTCCTTCTCCTCTTCTTTTTCTTCTCTTCTTCTCCTTCTCCTCTTCTTCTCCTTCTCCTCTTCTTCTCCTTCTCCTCTTCTTTTTCTTCTCTTCTTCTCCTTCTCCTCTTCTTCTCCTTCTCCTCTTCTTCTCCTTCTCCTCTTCTTTTCCTTCTCATCTTCTCCTTCTCATCTTCTTCTCCTTCTCCACTTCTTCCATTTTCTTCATCTCATTTCTTCTTTTGTTCTTGAGTATCATATTTATTTTCCATCGTTTCATTTTCAGATTCATTGAGAGTCGAACCTTCAACCATACAACCCTTCAGCGGCGTCAACCGTGATAATAAGGAGAGAATATTTTACTGACCATGGCACGCTTGACCACTGTAGTAGTGACCAGATGGACATCGACAAGTGAAGGAGCCGTTCAGATTCTGGCATTCAGCTTCTGCAGGACAATCGTCGAGACCCAGAGCGCATTCATCGCGATCTGAAATGAACATTTCACATTCACACTATGATACATTGATACAAAGATGCATTGATGCATTGATACATTGATACATTGATGCATTGATACATTGATGCATTGATGCATTGATGCATTGATGCATTGATGCATTGATACATTGATGCATTGATGCATTGATACATTGATACATTGTTGCATTGATACATTGATACATTGATACTTTGATACACTATGATACATTGATACATTGATACATTGATGCATTGATACATTGATGCATTGATGCATTAATGCATTGTTGCATTGATGCATTGATACATTGATACACTATGATGCATTGATACATTGATGCATTGATACATTGATGCATTGATACATTGATACATTGGTGCATTGATGCATTGACACATTGATACATTGATACATTGATACAGATATATCGACGCGTTGACTGCAGGAACTTTACCTTTCACATTATGTACAGTAGACAGTAGTCTATCTATTAGTCATCGGTGCTGACATCTAATGCGTCATCTTCGACCATGGACTCTTTAAGGTTGGTGGAATCGTCGACAAGACATAATAAATATAATAATTATAACCTCTCAGTGTGCAGATACAAAATCCCGATACATGGGCGCCCGCAGCATAGGTCAAGGGGGGTCGCGTGACCCCCCTGGAAATCATGACAAAATATCAATAATGATACTTTCTGAAAAAACGTAGGTGGTAAAAAGAGAAAGGATGCATTTGCACCCACCCCGAATTTGGACAATAATTGTTTAAACATTTTGACCTATTTTGCGTACGCCGTACGGTGTTCAAATAATGACCACAACATGGTCACAGTTTCTGAACTACATCCTGTAGCCTGTTGTGTATACAATACATACTGCAGAGTCACAGACGCACAATAATTTATGTGGTGTCTGACACTGTAATTAGATACGACTTGCATGGGGTGTTTGGAGATATCTTGGGAAGAGGCCGGGGAGCTGGCGATGGACAGGGACGAATGGAGTGGAGGAGATGCGCTACCCGATGTGCAGACTTCACAGGAAGGACTCAGCAGTAATAAGGAACTGTCCACCAGGCAAAGACCTCTGGATGATAAATGCTCAAGCACATTCATGCTATTTCTATCCTCTAAATATATTTTCACACACACACATATATATATATATATACATATATATATATACAGTGGCGGCGCCAGGATTTCAGTTTTGGGGGGGTTAAAGAGGGTAAATCGTCAAAAAAATAATTTTTACATGGGAGAAAAAATGGATGGGCTTTTTAGGGTGGCTTAGCCCCCTAGTCCCCCCTAGCGCCGCCACTGTACATATATATATATATATATATATATATATATATATATATATATATATATATATATATATATATATATAGTGAACCAGTCAGTTGTTTAAAGTTATATTTATACTATAATACATGTATATAGACAGGTCTATAGCCCGTAACCTATGAACCGTTTACAGCCGATGGGTACCGCAACCACCGTCTGGTTGAGGGAGAGGAGAATTGGGCCTATGCATTATAACCCCATGCAGTTGGATCACCTTTCGTTCCCTCAAACACCGGCGACCTGTAAGGTCGAATAAGGTGTTGAATGAGGTTGCACATGTTGGACAAGCATGAAGAAGATTCCTAAGACAGAGAGGCGAAAGATGAGATACGCACTGGCCTACACAGGACTGACTGAGACAGATGAGGGGAGGTTAATAAAATTGGGCCGCTGAAGACCGGATCATTAGCATATAGTAGTGGCTTCTATCCCTATAAGGTCGGGCGCAATTTGAGCCAAGTGAGAAACGGGGAGGGATGAGAAACGAGCCAAGCTCACGTCGGGAGGAGGAAGGCCGCCCTTAGAGTGGAAGACACCGGCCCAGGAGGGGAAGGAGAGGAATGGAGCCAGATTGTTTAGGAGGGATCGTAACCTCCGATGATTAGAGTTGCTGCAGAACTGGAGAGTGGATGATCAAAAACAAAAGCTGACCGGGGACATGGAATTCAGTTTATAATCTGTTATCCGTTACGTTCCGCACGATCTGACGACAACAAAGCAGTGTCTGAAACGACACACTGAGTTTTAGAGAAAAATTTCGAACTGCCATAAATGCACTGCAGAATGCTATGCCAGTCGTCAACTGGTATGCCTCGTCGCCTTCCAAACGCACACCATGCACTCCGCCATCGCCCCAACGGATCCACGGTAGGCCAGGCTATTATGTGACCTCTATTTAATTGGAAATCACAGTTGTAATTAATGTAATGATTGGATAGACTTTAATTGTCGACATGCATGTCCTGTACTATGAATAATTTCTTTTATTTGGAAGTTGTTCCTTCCTTTCATTATCTGCCTTTTTCCAACTCAAGTCTTCTGTTTAGCCTTAGCTCAGTGGACTGGAGCACCTCTGTTCAGTTTTCTTGAAGAGTCACTATAAACAGGTTCCTGGAATGACTGTATGAGTGAATAGTATAATTATGTAATAGGCCTACTATAATTGCATAGGGGCAAGATAAGTTGCACTTAAAAATGAGTCTTCATACATGTAATTCCATTTGATTCTTTGAAATGAGGGCACACAGTTGGTGGTTGACAAAAGTTTCACGTTGTAGCATATAAATTCACAAATGTTGCTTGGCAGACTGTGTATCATGTATAAAGTGTATAATATTATATATATATATATTATGGTTAAGGCTATGTTATGGATATATGGCATGCCTGCCGCCAGGAACCATGACCAAGGGTTTCCCACATAAATAATAATAGCCAAATAATAATTACGTCAGGTCTAGAGCATGCAGCATGCAAATGCAATGTTGCTCTATTAGCTGTTGTTAATGACAAATGAAAGCATTTATAAAAGTATTTTACTATTATGAAAATATATTACAAAAATATGTAGAGTATAGGACTACAATACTGAGAAAAGAATTTGAAGTTAAACTTTAAGTAGGTCCACAGACTAGTCATTCTATTGTATTATAAATACAACTACAAAATTCTTTGATAGTATTTAAAATACTAGTTTAAAAACTATAGTGTTTAAAATAATTTCCATAACTGAATCAAACGTAGTTATAAATAAATTAGAACAAGAAGAAAACATGTTTGATCATTCAACCACAGTGTCTTGCACAATGCACATGTAGAAAATATTTTAACAAGCTGGCCAAATTTTGCCCCTGAATTTTCTCTGTGCCCTGGAAAAAGAAATTACGTCCTTGGTACTGTTAGTCAGTTATTAGTGCTATAGCCTTTTAACATGAATGTATACGCTATACATGAATAATATGTGCCATAAATCTATAGTCGGAAATTGTTGATTTTGTTCGTCTCATTGCAAAAGACTCGTAAACAGTAGTACGTACGTTATACTGAGACAATGTAATTGTGTAAGCTGCTTATAGTTTTAATGACATTTTGTATCTTAACTCTTCTGGTCATGACTGACCCCCCCTGCAAAAAATCCTGCGGGCGCCCATGTCCCGATACACGAGTCTAAGGCAGCAAACTGTTTTGCAGTTTCTATAAGTCTTTCGTTATACAAGGACTGCATCGTATTATGATTCGATCTTAGTATATGCTCTCTCTGTCTCAGAATCTAGAGGCAGCAAAACTGTTTGCTTCATGTGCTTCGTTGGCCCAGCAGACAGCTCTCATCTTTTCACGCACTCTCATGTTAAGAGTGACAGAAAGGAGCGTTGAGAGTTTCGTGGGTTAAAATCCCCATTGGCTTAGGGGAAAAGTTTTTTTGAAGGTTATTTATCCACTTAAATAAGAAAAACAAAACAATTGCTTGTAGTAACAATTGTTTTTCTTACTTTATTCCCTTTGTTACTATATTCCCTTTTTATTACTGTAATACTGTTGGGTTGGTGTCAGAAAGGACATCCGGCCAGGCAACCCCCCCCTGACCAACATGGTGCTTGTTCGAGAGTGGATTGCAAGTATACTCTTTGTATACGATTTGATGTTTAGCGACTTTTTTTGTACTGTACTGTCGACGGCGGTGTATATACTGTCTACAGTATACTGTGTATACGTGGTGATGAGAAAACATCTTATAAGTTAACGATAGATGTCAATGCACTCGTGGTCAACATTGAACTCAGTGCGTCAAAGCTTCCACCTCTACAGCTCCCGTCCGTATATGTATACGCACTCTATAAGCTTACGTGTATTAATCTCAGTGAATTGCTTCGAACGCAGACGGACGGGTTCAGTGAAAACGAAGCTCAACAGCAGATGTTCACGTTAGCGTTTTGCACGCCTGAAATCTATCTCCAGCTTATATATATATATATATATATATATACAGTTATACGACACACTAAAATAACACACATATACATGCATATATATTATAACTACACCAGTGTTTAATCTAGTCCCCGTCCTCTGGCGGGGAATCCAGATTTCTGGAGGGGGAGACAATCGTTCGTCCGGCGGACGGTCGCCAGTGGCGGTTCTACCGGGGGGGCTGGGGGGGCTACAGCCCCCCAGATGGAAAGTTAGCCCCCCTAGTTTTTTCTAGCCCCCCCATGCACATTTTAGCCCCCCAGTTTAACGTTTAGTTAGTTAAACAACACATTGAGTTCAATGTTTGTTGGCAACAGAGGTACTTTCCATAGATCAATTGACATGAATGATTTGTATATATATATATATATATATATATATAGGCATTATCACATAATTAATTATTCCATTGACTCCTGAACTGTTGCTACAATCAGAATGCTTGCTCAGATAATAGCACATGTTTGTCTATACTATAATTATACTATATTAGGTGTCCTGTGACTCCGATGACCCATGGGATGTTTAGGAAGAAAGTGAGGAACAGATTGCAGTTTGAGCGGCTGAGATTGGGCCATTCCCCCAGCACTTGATGAAAAGTGCTCTGGTGATACCAGCTTCATTAGCAAAGACGAAGACAGCAGGGTGGGCAGCAGGTCACCACCATCAGAAGCATGGCGTGGCAACTCTTCATAAACATCGTATGTACATAAAAGTTAATTCTGAGATAAAGACAAAAAAACTTTTTATTTTTTAAATTTATTAATACATATGCAAAATATTACATAGCATCATTCAGAAACATATCAGAAGTCTAAGTTAAAACTGTAAATTAATTAATTCACATCACACTGTGAATTATATCAAATTTTGGTTTATACGATATTTTCCCGGATATTTATGCATTTTACGTGCTAGTGCAAATTATCATATAGTTTATTCCCAACAGTTTTATTAAATAAGTTGCTCAAAGAAGTTGTGGTGAGCTTGTGGGATTACAGTTTTGCAAAGTTCTTTCAAATCAGCCAGTTTAGGTTTAGTTCTAAAAATTCCTTAAAAACATCCCTGTAGCTTAGGCCTAGGCCTACTGTCTGACAGACAATTGATATAAATTTATTTATTCTTTTTAAAAAATCCATTTATAATTTATGAATAAATTATTATTCTTATTTAGACCTATGAAATGTCAGCCAGATAATATCAATTTTCATGTTTCTATAATGCTGAAACGGGCGACTGGGGGTTGGGGGGGTAAAAAGACTCAGCAGTATTAACATATACACCTTTGAGGAGGGGGGGCTAAGGCAACTTTTAGCCCCCCCAGTTGCAAAACTCTAGAACCGCCACTGACGGTCGCCGAGGCGAAAACATGCTAAAAACTTCTTACTTCTAAGTTCTGACCTCATAATAGGCCCTATATAAAAATAACCGTTATGGCAATGTAAATTATCACGTCCACTGTATATATCATTCTGGCTGATGGGAGTATAGCCAGAGAAGATCTAAGAGGTTTCTATATCCTGGGCGGTTTAAATGGACATAGAAACAAAATACACAGAATATAGGCAGAATAAGTTTTAAAATCGGAAATTAAATGTTTCGGGGGTTGAACCCACATGTAACCCATCCACTAAATACCCCACGTAGGCCTAATTATGCTCAGGTATATAAACTGAAGCTAACAGTTTTTAAATTGCTGTTAATGTTATTTAGTATAAAAGTTGATCAAATAAGCGAATGGACGAAATTTATTTAGATTTGATGCAAGGTAGGTCTGTACATATATATATCAATATATATATATATATATACCAACACAATACGCTGTGTATATTTACATATAATATAGGCAGAACATTAAATGATAGGCATAACACATAAATGATTGTACTTATAATATATATATATAATGCACATGCTAGGCCTATAATCGAGCGTAACAGAGATTATTACTATATATAGATCTTATATTTAGTCCACTTCCAATCTAACCAATGTCAAGGTTCACTCTCTCTCGTATATTCTCCTTATCAGCTGCTGTAGCCTGTAATCCTGTAATCGCCAATCCCGCCTTCCCAGCTGGCACATTTCTATTATATATATATATTTTATATATATACATATATATAATTTTCTAGGCCTGTATATTAATCGTAGTGAATTGCTCTAATAATTATCTTCTTCGCCCTCCCAATATAAAGCACTCATCCATAAATAGAAATCGTATATATCTATATATAAATGCTTATAATATGATGTGCGTTTTATTGATATCTTGTGGCGACTAATCAGAGATAATAATCCGCCATATTGATACGCGCCCCGGTGCACTCTGGGACCTGCGAGGAGAAGCAACAACATGGCGACTGCTTCTTCTTCCGGGTGACTGTCTAACTCGCACGTGCGATGCATTAATCCACCGAGAAAGGATTTCTATCTGTATGATCACAGTCTTCCCTTCTTATTACCACTACACCTCTTCCTCATCCTCGCTTTTCCAGCATCTCCAGCGACGAACCAACGCCTACTTTAAACCGCGGTCCATCCACTCACGGCCCGTCCACCACCACCCCTACCCCCTCAGTGAAAAGAGGATATAGACGAGATGATCTGGAGTCAATGAATGCAATTATTACGCAAGAAACGGATTTCGATATAATCAGAATTCTTCTTCTTCTTGACTAATTTATCAGTTTTGTAAGCCACGCGCACTTCGTAGCAGCAGCACTAATATAAGCCTCGATCGCTTGAGAAAATCTCACAGAGATTACTGAAAACGGACGTTGCTAAGCATGGAGTCTCAACAGGATATGGAGGCATAACTCATTAGACCTATCACATCAGACCCTTACTGTAACACGTCTTAGACACAGATTGTCTGATGCATAGCTGAGCGAGATATACTTCCTACGACTTCGTGTATGAGTTTGCAAAAACATAATCAATGCGAAATGGGTTACACATTATTTTGGATAAAAAGAACTTCTTAATATGCACATATTAAGGTCTTAAGGCATGGCCAGCACTTACTGCATTTCGTCCTCTTAAAGTATAGGCCTACGTGCATTACTTTGTACTCGACTTTAAATAGAGACGTAGGCCTAATCCTGGAAAACATTTCGGATGGTTTTTCATTTCGTTTTTTCAATGAACATGTTCGTAAAATACGTAGAATTAGTTTTGGCAATTCGGAAATTATTTATTTTGAGTGTTTTAACCATCGATATAGCCTAACGCAAATGACTCTAAAATTGTATCATTTGCCGTTCTCTACCTTATCTACCTATCCCCAGGGCTGTACTGGTAAATTTTGAGGTGAGTATACGCTGACCGGGAGAAAAAATTTCTCACGGCTGTCATCCGGCCAAAAATTTACCCCTTTTCCCGTCCAAAAAATCTGATGACCTTTTTTTTAGTAATCCGGCCAAAAATTTACCCAATTCAATTTTGCCGTCCGAAAAAGCTGATGAGCTTTTTTTTAATCCGGCCAAAAAAATTTTTTTAGTCATTTGCTCCGGAATTTGTGAAAAATACACCTAGATAGCCTTTGCCTTCTTCGAGTGTATAACCACACGCCATTTCTGAGGTGAGTATACGCTGTATACCAGCGTATACCCTGGTTTTTCGCGGTGAGTATACAATGCCGTTTTTTTCGGAGGTAAGTATACGCCGTATACCCGCGTATACCCTTGCCTATCCCTACCTTGGCTCTTCCCTTGCAGTTCCTCCCCGCTCCTTGCCACAGATGAAACCTGAAAACTCGTTTACTACCTTGCCTTGCCTTGACCCTTTTACAATTACCCTACCCGCATCTTGCGAATCGGGGGAAACCTGAAAGCAACAGTCAACTATTACCAACCAATGCAATTGTCAACTACTACCAACCGATGCAATTGTCAACTACTACCAACCGATGCAATTGTCAACTACTACCAACCGATGCAATTGTCAACTACTACCAACCGATGCAATTGTCAACTATTACCAACCGATGCAATTGTCAACTATTACCAACCGATGCAATTGTCAACTACTACCAACCGATGCAATTGTCAACTATTACCAACCGATGCAATTGTCAACTACTACCAACCGATGCAATTGTCAACTATTACCAACCGATGCAATTGTCAACTATTACCAACCGATGCAATTGTCAACTACTACCAACCGATGCAATTGTCAACTATTACCAACCGATGCAATTGTCAACTATTACCAACCGATGCAATTGTCAACTACTACCAACCGATGCAATTGACAACTACTACCAACCGATGCAATTGTCAACTACTACCAACCGATGCAATTGTCAACTATTACCAACCGATGCAATTGTCAACTATTACCAACCGATGCAATTGTCAACTATTACCAACCGATGCAATTGTCAACTATTACCAACCGCTGCAATTGTCAACTACTACCAACCGATGCAATTGTCAACTATTACCAACCGATGCAATTGTCAACTACCTCCAACCGATGCAATTGTCAACTATTACCAACCGATGCAATTGTCAACTACTACCAACCGATGCAATTGTCAACTATTACCAACCGATGCAATTGTCAACTATTACCAACCGATGCAATTGTCAACTATTACCAACCCATGCAATTGTCAACTACTACCAACCGATGCAATTGTCAACTATTACCAACCCATGCAATTGTCAACTATTACCAACCGATGCAATTGTCAACTACTACCAACCGATGCAATTGTCAACTACTACCAACCGATGCAATTGTCAACTATTACCAACCGATGCAATTGTCAACTACTACCAACCGATGCAATTGTCAACTATTACCAACCGATGCAATTGTCAACTATTACCAACCGATGCAATTGTCAACTATTACCAACCGATGCAATTGTCAACTATTACCAACCGATGCAATTGTCAACTACTACCAACCGATGCAATTGTCAACTACTACCAACCGATGCAATTGTCAACTATTACCAACCGATGCAATTGTCAACTATTACCAACCGATGCAATTGTCAACTATTACCAACCGATGCAATTGTCAACTATTACCAACCGATGCAATTGTCAACTATTACCAACCGATGCAATTGTCAACTACTACCAACCGATGCAATTGTCAACTACTACCAACCGATGCAATTGTCAACTACTACCAACCGATGCAATTGTCAACTACTACCAACCGATGCAATTGTCAACTACTACCAACCGATGCAATTGTCAACTACTACCAACCGATGCAATTGTCAACTATTACCAACCGATGCAATTGTCAACTACTACCAACCGATGCAATTGTCAACTACTACCAACCGATGCAATTGTCAACTACTACCAACCGATGCAATTGTCAACTATTACCAACCGATGCAATTGTCAACTATTACCAACCGATGCAATTGTCAACTACTACCAACCGATGCAATTGTCAACTATTACCAACCGATGCAATTGTCAACTATTACCAACCGATGCAATTGTCAACTATTACCAACCGATGCAATTGTCAACTATTACCAACCGATGCAATTGTCTCGTACGCGGGTGAATCCTCTGGTGCACGTGCACTTCGCTTCCGCTGAGTCGCATGCGGTCAACAACAGCTGACCGGAAGTTGGTTCTGACCCACAGACGATGCTGCTATCACAGGGAGGAGCACTCTGACCAGTTGGAAGGACATCGACGAGATCTGCAGTCGAATCACACAAGATAGACATCATTGTATACAGTGAATCATCGTTATATACAATGCATCATCATTGTATACAATGCATCATCATTATATACAATGCATCATCATTGTATACAGTGAATCATCATTATATGCAATGCATCATCATTATGTGCAGTGCATCATCATTATATACAATGCATCATCATTATATACAATGCATCATCATTGTATACAGTGAATCATCATTGTATGCAATGCATCATCATTGTATACAATGCATCATCATTATATGCAATGCATCATCATTATATGCAATGCATCATCATTGTATACAATGCATCATCATTATATGCAATGCATCATCATTATATGCAATGCATCATCATTGTATACAATGCATCGTCATTGTATACAATGCATCTTCATTATATACAATGCATCATCATTGTATAAAATGCATCATCATTATAATTATGATCTCATCGTTATAATAAAATTATTGTGATCTCTTCATTCCAGTATAGGTCTACGTAATTATAATATTCATTGTTCAAATTAATGACCTCCTGTTGGGTGCTACTTATATTATTACTTCTGACCAATCAAACTTCGTTTTATAAATCACTGAAGTCTTTTCTTTGACCGTGGCTGGGCTGGGAGCGCTTCTGAGTAGATTCTTGAAGGGTCGTTAAATAAACCCATGAAATGAACGAATGAATGAACGAATGCATGAATGAATGAATGAATGAATGAATGAATGAATGAATGAATGAATGAATGAACGAATGAACGAATGAATGAACGAATGAACGAATGAATGAACAAATGCATGAATGAATGAATGAATGAATGAATGAATGAATGAATGAATGAATGAATGAATGAATGAATGAACGAACGAACGAATGAATGAACGAACGAACGAATGAATGAATGAATGAATGAACGAATGAACGAATGAATGAGTGCAAGTGAATACCAGGGCTTTTTAAAGTTCAGTTGTACACAAATTTATTCAGTTGTATATAAGTACTACTGAACAGTTAAAACTAACAAAAGAAGTCATTGTCTTCCGATTGGAAGTAATTTACCATGGATGATGGGAAAGGAAAAAACGAGTTGTGCAGTTCTAAAAGTTCCTTTAAAAACAGCCCTGGTGAATACTCATTATGACTCATAGAAGCTCCCATGCATGGCAAAGAAGAAACTATCGCGGAGTAGCCAAAGGATATAATTATTGGCCAAGGAAACCAAGCAGCTGAATAGTAAAGAATGGCACGTGTCCTTGATCGTAGCATTGGCTGAGAACCATGGCTGGGAATTACACTTCCGGTCAACTGATGATCGTCATTTGATATCTCTGACGTATATATATCTCTCTATCACCCACTATATATAAACGCGCCATCTATGGAAAATCGGCGGAATAGCGCATGAGCACACATGAGGTCAAACGTATCTGACCCGAAAAATTCATTGCAATTGAAAACGACCAACTCAATATTGTGGCAATAGAAAAATGTCTATACACGTCAGTGCTTATCTGTTGGCGGAGTGTGCCCACTATGTGCATCTGCTGGGAATGACACTTGTGCATTGAATGCCTTACGAGTCACAAGTGGATACGTATCCACCACATTGTCAACTAGGTATACATTCAACCTTAAGGGCAACACCATATATGGATCAATGTATATACCAGTGATATTTTACTTCAGCAAATAATTATCGTTATACTTCTATTTCAGTTCGGACTTCCTCAATTTCAGTTCTAGTTCAATTACAGTTCTTCCAAAAATTTCAGTTATACTTCTAATTCAGTTTTTAGAATAATTTCAGTTCTCAATTCAGTTCTTGCATAGAAATAATTTCAGTTTTACTTCTTTATAAGCACAGAACTTGACTCAAATTAAGCCAAGTTCGAGCATTTTCATTATCGATTTACCTCCTATTTTTAAAGAACCTCCTATTTTCAGCGATATCAGTTGACAGTTTCTTCTCCCACCTATTAGAAGTCTTCACCCAAAAAACTATTTGTTTCTTCTATAAGTTTGACTCCCGGGGCTTCAACATCTTCTGCAAGTGGGGCAGTGCTGCCGTAAACTTGCCCTCCTTCCCTCCAATAAAAATTCTGCATAATTTTACTACAAAAACCAAAGCAATTTGAACTCCATATATAGTTTGCATAATTTCCTGAAACTTTTAATTGGCAATATTTGCTGGATGGCACCAATCCGCTAACATGTTGACAATAGCTAATCACACTCCCCTTATCATATTCCATTGAATTGGTCGACCACGTTACATTTCTATCTTTTACACATTTTATGCAGCGCTTGTGCTTTTTCCGTGGTGAAGCCGCTGACTCGAATCAGTCACATGAAAGTTTCGTGCCAACCCTGAATATATTTCTTACCATTCTGTGTGCGCTTATTCACTGAGGAAGACAAATTAAATTGTTGAAAAGTTTACCAGAAACATCCAGAAACGCCCGTTTTGGCGTACAAGCGTTGCATGGTTAGGCTTATTTGTCTGTTTCGTTCCATTAGGCATATTTAAACAATACAGTAGCCTACATAGTATTTTCATTTAGCCCAGTGAGCAAGCTGCACAAAGTTATCATGGTTGAAATATTTGCACTCCGGTAGGCTATTCAGTGATTTTCACATAACCACAGTCTTATCATGATGTTGAAAATTATTAACTGACAGGAGAGGTCTAAATGCAAAAGACCATAATAAATTGCACACGAAAGCACGTGCTAAGCCAAAGATACCAAAGTTTTAAGAGTAAGAAAGTATGTGCGCCTTTTAGATGTTTACAAACTCAACTGCTTAGGAAAGGCCATGAACTAAAATGTCGAATTTTTTCATTAATTTCCGTTCTAAAATTAATTTTCGTTTTTATTCTAATTTTCGTTCATTGTGTTTAATTTCAGTTCTATTTCAGTTTTCGTTCTCAAAATAATTTCAGTTACAGTTAAAGTTACACTGAACGGAAATCAATATTTTCAGTTCTAATTTTACTTATCGTTAATGAAAATATCACTGGTATATACCTATGTATGTAGCTATGTGTCCATATATTTTTCGTATGTATTCATCATCATCATCATCATCGAAATCCTTGGGCAAAACGCCCGTAGGTGTCCGTCACCACTCTCTGTTTGAGTATGTCTCGCGTCATGTTGCCCATCTTCAACCTGTCCGGTCTGCAGGTCCATACCATTAACATCTTGAACCAGCTAGACCACCTTGTCTGATGAAGAGAATATGGGGAGAGATGCACGAAGGACAACCTGGGTCAATGCCCGTATGTGTCCCACGCTCTCTCCCCCGACTCTCTCCACTGGTCTGTACTGACCGGCCTGTGCATGTCAGCTCCACATCATGACACCTTGAAGCATCTGGGTCGCTATGTCACTTGTGTCGTGGTTTTTTGCGGATTTCTATGGTCTTGGTCTTTTACTGCCAGTGTATCTCCACCCATCTGGCAAACCTTCCTCATTTTATCCGGGCTTAGGACCGGCACAGGGAAGTTGCTGGTTCCCTGTGGCAGAGGATGGATGCAGTTTAACGTCGTGCCCAGGACCAATGTATTCATAGATATGTATAACATGTACGCATGTAGGAATGTTGCTGGGCAATTTGTGTATGTATGTACATCTATGTATGTATGTATGTATGTATGTATGTATGTATGTATGTATGTATGATGTATGTATGTATGTATGTATGTATGTATGTATGTATGTATGTATGTATGTATGTATGTATGTATGTATGTATGTATGTATGTATGTATGTATGTATGTAAGTAAGTGTGTGTGTGTGTGTATGTATGTATGTATGTATGTATGTATGTATGTATGTATGTATGTATGTATGTATGTATGTATGTATGTATGTATGTATGTATGTATGTATGTATGTATGTATGTATGTATGTATGTATGTATGTATGTATGTATGTATGTATGTATGTATACATGTATGTATGTATGTAACTATTATGTAATGTAGGGTTAGGGTTAACCCTAACCCTAACCCTAACCCTATGCATATATACTCGTGCGTGTGTACGCATGTATGAACGTATGCTTGTATGCAGATACTGCCAGATAGCCAAAGTATCAAGATACATTATAGAGTTTATGAGTTACTTAGAGAGTTAACTTCATGTGATCAAACAGTAGACCTATCCTTCCAATATCGAAACCAATGCAACTGTATGGCATGAATATACATGCATTTCTGCTGCTAGAACTATGATTATTATCCACCATATACACCGGTCTGTCTAATGGGTTGTAACGCTACATTTAAATCTGGATGGATGGATCCGATTTGACCAGGGTCTATGACAGCAGGCCGTTATCCTGGACAGAAATTTGCTCGGCGTATTACAGCACTTAAGAGCGATATCACATTTGAAGCAAAGGTGTCGCCCCTTTATGTGGAGTCATACCAAGTCCAAACTGCGGTAGCCGATGGCTTGAGACGCATTCATCGGATCGGATCAGTGATTCAGTGGACCCTAAAGCCTAACATTTATGGCTGCTGCTGCTGGTCTCTGGACAAAAAAATAACCATGGAAAGATAAGAAGTAAAAGCAAAAGTCTATCTGCAGTCTGGATGCGATCATGCGCTCCCTGCAGTCTCAAAACTCATGCTCCGATAACCTTTGCTTTAAATATACTTTCGTACGTGTGCGTGTGTGTGTGGTGTATGCGTGTGTATAACGCATACACACATGCACTGTGTATGTGTGCGTGTGTGTGTATATATGCATGTGTGTGTGTTTTAGTGTACATGTACGTGAGGGAATAATTCGCTCATATGCATTGGTCGTTGGTGAACTATTGTATGCGGACTATATCTGTGACGAACCCAACTGCTAGAATTGACTTCCAGGCTATAGGTGGCGCTATAGTAGGTTTTAGTCCTCATGAGAACATAAATATACGTACTCCACTTCCGTCAAAAATTTAACCGATGAAAACTGAACTGCAATTAAATGTCATCATAGGAAATATTGAATATAAACATGCAATAAACAATTTAAACTGAACTGCGATTTAAAGCCATCATAGGAAATGTTGAATATAAACATGCAATAAATAATTGAATAATTAAAAAGTCGTCTGCCTTACCGATCACCCGGATGTTGATGCGATGATCGGTCGAAAGATTTTCTCTTTCGATTTTATTCTTGTGTTCTTCTTTGAAGAAGACATCGATATCTGAAAAGAAAAACTGTTTTGCTATTGGACATTAATTCCACAGCTGCAGTGCTTAATCTAGACGTCTGTTTGAGGGAAGTTCCCCCCCCCAGGGTGTTGTTCGCACGAATCCAGAAATCTGAATTCCCCCGAAAGCAAGGGGACTAGATTGAACACCTTTAAAAACAATTCGGACCTACATTGCAACTGCTTCATGATGACATTTAGGCCTACTTCTGTAATGACATTTCCTTTTATACTTCCTATTATACGTCGTCGGTCTTCAGTCAACAGGACCTATACGGTAAACCTATAATACAATCATGGGAACTCTCTGCATGACTTGACGCAGCACTCTGATAAATTAGGCAAAAATGTCATTATGTGGAGAGTGATAATAAGAAGAATACAACGCTATTCTCATGTCCAAATTAATTAACTTCTTTCACGTTTCTTCATAGGCCTAACTATAGGCCTATAATAATGCACACAAAAAATGAACCGTGATAAGCTTCCATGCATTAGGCTATTGCTAGTTTCACCAATGCAATTATTCCTATAATTAATGGCCTACTGTTATTTATTTATTATTGCTGTCGTTGTTCTTTCTGCTGCTGATTTTTTTAATTATACACTATCATTATTATTTTATTTTTTATTATTTATTATTTTTTATTATATCTACTAGTATGATCATTATTACTATCATCATCAATTCACCATCAGCAGCAGTTGTTTTATTGTTATCATCATCATCATCATCATCATCATCACCATCATCATCATCATCACCACCATCATCATCATCAGCAGCAGCAGCATCGTCATCATCATCATCATCATCATCATCATCATCACCATCATCATCATCATCATCATCATCATCATCGTCATCATCATCATCGTCATCATCATCACATCATCATCACCATCATCATCATCATCATCGTCATCATCATCATCGTCGTCATCATCATCATCATCACCTAGATGCAATGTCGGTGGAAGTCTGACGATGACGTCAACGTGCAATTCGTCGATGCAGAGATCGTAGGTTGACGTCATGATGACGCCACTGAGGCAGAAGACGAGAAGCGTCACTCGGTGCATGATATGTGACGTTGAGTTTCCGCTTCGTGACGTCATTGAGTCGTGATCCTCCAACGTGACGTCATCCGATTCTAGTTGCGTCACTGGTTGGCAGAAATTCTGCAAAGCAACCGTGAAACAGAACGAATTGATGAGGAACCAGTCTCTCTATAGGAACCGAAACACAAAACTCTTTGACTCTTTGTCGGTGCCATGCTGACTTTCGCGGATCAATCAATTAATCAATCAATCAACCGATCAATCAATCACTCAATGCATATTTGCCACCACGATATTAATACAATCTTTGTATTATTTTGTATCACACTTTGTTGTGTCTTCCAAATAAGAGGATATTGAAACAAATCTACTCCTCCACCCAGGCAACGAACATGTTGTGAAGAACAAAGTAATTCTGTCACACATGATCTTACCCTAGTCGATGCCTTTGCCAAAAGAAGTTCTATTATGAGGATGTTGTTTTACCTTGCATAAATGCCTCCAGTGGTGCGGGGCCCAGCGGGGGTGCTTGAGCACCGCAAGGCTAAAAAGGTGACCCACGCAATTTTTTCAAATCCGATGAGTTGCAAAAGTTAAACCATGTCTCTAAACCTTAAACCATGAGTGATGTTGTTAAGATGACAGCTTAAAAAGCTACCATTACAGTGTGGAAATTCAAAAAATCTAAACAAATGGGAGGGGACATTTTTAAGTCTTGAACCAAATGTTGCAATGGGATTATGAGAAAATGTGTTGATATATCAGCTTAAAATGCTATGCTATTACAGCTGGCAAATTAAAAAATGTCTAAACAATGGGAGGGGACATTTATTGAAACCATAGACCACGACTTTGCGCGCTGAAATACCGAGTAACTTTTAAGATGACAGCTTAAAAAGCTACGGTAACCCTGGTCTCCCTGATGTGGTTTTTGTGGGCGAAGATTTACATTACATTACATTTGTTCGTTTTACAATGCTGATAGTCAAATTTTGTAGTTTAAGACTTCAGAGTGTGGCCTCCCAATTGCTTTACAATTTTTGGAATTTGCGCACCGTTACGGTGCGCAAATTCCAAAAATTGTAAAGCAATTGGGAGGCCACACTCTGAAGTCTTAAACTACAAAATTTGACTATCAGCATTGTAAAATGAACGAATGTAATGTAATGTAAATCTTCGCCCACAAAAACCACATCAGGGAGACCAGCTTATTCACCGGTGCTATATCAAATCAAGTCCGCAATAGCCAGAGCTGCCGTTTTCGTTCCGGTGCCAGGTCAAAATCCGAGGAGGTCAAGCCGAGGAGACAGCGTGGTGCTATACGGTGGTTGTCGGTGATGGTGGTAGTTGGGTGATGGAACCTGATTGGAAACTGGAGAGGATAGATTGAAGAGTTCGGTTTTCAGTCATGAATGGAAAGCATCAGAGGGGAGTGCAAGCGGAGGAGAATTTTATTTAGATGACAGCTCAAAAGGCTACAATTACAGTGTGGAAATTCAAACAAATTTAACAATGAGGAGGATACATTTATTGAAGTGTTAAACCATGTATTTCAGCAATGAAATTATGAAAAATTTAGTTAAAATGGTAGCATTAAATGACACATTAAAGTGTGGAATTTAAAAAAATGTGATGATGGGAGGGGCACATCCGGTTGTTTTTTTAACGTGCAATTATTGACAAAACGTGAATTGGTTCTAAATTGATTTATGCGATTGTAGACGAGCTTCTGTGCAGCTAGAAAGAGCTGGCAAAAACAAGAGCCTGAAACGTGCTCTAGCGGATGTCTACTGTTAAAAATGCGTTGGTTTCTGGGGCTCCGCCACGATCTCGCTTGGGAGAGCTTACGACGCTCCCTCTGACCCCTATTCGGTATGGGCTTCGTGCCTTCGGTACTCGCAGCTTCGCCCCTTCGGCGCTAACAATATGAGCACCACCCAGCACAATGTTCTGGTTGCGCCCCTGAATGCCTCTACTCAATAGAGAATATTCTTACATACTTACGTAGAATATGTAATACCTTATGTCAATTGTCCATAGAGCATGTGCTCCGGCATCAATCGAGCGAAGTGACACCCGATAAAAACTGCAGCAGCTGAGGTTGTGATGGATTGAACTAAATAGAAGTCAACCATTCTCTCTTCATCTATGGCATCAAACGATGGCAACGATGGGTGTCGACGATGAAGTGTTGACCACCTCATTTTCTTAGTCTCTGCTTATACATCGTCTCATTTTCATCCATCTGTGTACGATCATTATCTTCTCATTATTTCACATTATCTTCTAATTTCTTTTAAAATTCTCTGTTCGACTTCTTACATGATGTGTACGTGTGACATGTTGCGGTATGACAACATGATTTTTTTAATAAACGAAATTATTACAATTATAATAATCAACTATAATTGCCGAGTCGATCAGAGGATACAGGATACATGTGGCCAAGAAATCCCGAACTGAATTTCCGCCCTCGCGGGGGAACTGAACCCGCGACCTTTCGAATGACAGTACATCCTGCATGCTTACTGCCACTGCGATACTGCGCCGGTGAATAAGCTGGTCTCCCTGACGTGGCTTTTGTTGGGCGCTGAGAAATTCTCGAAGATTTACATTACATTTACATGAGCACTGGAAGCCTGGAACCGTATACATGTATGGTCGCCATAGATTTGCATTTGATGTCCTTATGAACCTCTGAGTAGTAGTTCTTCCGCTACTCAGAATCTCATACGCTGCAGTCTGCCGCGGCTAATACACCGGTCCGTATGTATATACTGTATATATATATAATACAGGTTCTATCGGCATTCCCTAGTTTACTTAGCTTACCCTCTAACTGAATCTCATCAGAGTAATCTATCATCTGTGCATTTATAATTAAACCAAAATTCACACCTCAATGCATGATGTGGCCAGAGAGATGGCGGCACACCCTTCAGCTGCACCTAACGCACTGCCGGACATCATCAGCATGCCGACTGCATGAGATCAACATCGATCAATGTCAGATCCAACCCCTCGAGAATGCAATGCAACGCTCGATGAATAGAAAAAATTCAAATATATAGGTCGTAGGTCATATCCACTTTGCACGCGACAAAAAAACTGGTCTCTGCACTCGAGCACTTTGCGCAAGTCCACCTGAATGGACTCTAAAAGCGGTTTATAATTAGTAGCAGCTTGCTTCATAAACAGCTTCTTTACAGCTCTTAGTGAGGTCGTATATAATTATGGCAACGTCATCATTATTTTTGTGTGTTGCAATTTGCAAAAAAGACTGCTGGTATGTTATAACATTTGGTTTTATTTTCCAACAGGTACAGCAACGTTGATTATGATCACACTATACCTTATTGCCATCAACTGCAGTAAATTTATTGCCAGACTCAAACTGATGTCTAGAGAGCCATGCTGGAACGCTGCAAGATATTTGATTCCAAACTGGAGAGCAAAGACCATCTGAAGGAAGTCTTGCTGCTAATATTGGATCAGTTGCCGTAGGATTCGATCAACCAGACCATGCTGAGTTTCACAAAAAGAATTCGAGCTCGTGTTAAAGCATGGAGTGGACACTCCCATCATACCTTATGATAAACTGTAAAACGAAATTCTGAGGTCATAGTGAAAAGTGATATTATTTGACATGAAAATCTACAAGTGACGTTCATTTTCCCGCGGAAATGTGAAAAAAACGGAATTGAAAGTTTAAACAGCTGTAACTTTTCAAACATGAAAAGTTTTAGTAAAACTTTCAGGGATTGTTGGAAATGCAGTTCCCTGCAAATTGGAAAATTTTCGCAGAAAATTTTCAATCAGTTGCGAAGATATCGCATTTTATCCGGTGGGACATCTTTTTTATTGAGCCGCCCTGTACATGTAGGCTATGTCTGAGTGCGATTTCCCGGTCTGTGTCTCGTTTGAAGAAGCTCTTCCTCGGTTCATCGGTTTCAACGGATGACTGACTCTGAAGTCGATCAAAGTCTTATTCAGGAAATAATTCATCGATATTCGACAAACTTCAAACTTCAAACAAGAAACTTGAATTTTATCTGAAACACAGAACTTCGTCTAACGAATACTACATTGCATCGCTCCTATATTAAATGATTTTATCATGACTGTCGCTTCGACGTTTCGTCATAATTATAGCTTCATCGTCTTCGTTTCTACCTTCCTCGCATCGCACGATAACGCCATGCACTCACCGACCATGCCATGTCATGCAATGCCATGCAATGCTATGCAATGCCATGCCATGCCATGCCATGCAATGCCATGCAATGCAATGCCATGCAATGCAATGCCATGCCATGCAATGCCATGTAATGCCATGCCATACCATGCCATAAAATCAATCGAAAACCGTGCCGTAGTAGAGCCACGTGGCCCACGTTTGCAGCGTTGTGCTGTCCGTCGCTGTTCTTCGCTCCTCGGCTCTGTAGACACTGAAAATGCTGCTAAACTACCATCATCGTGAATCGGTACTAGAAACTGTCGGCTGGACTCTTCGTGTAGCCAACGTGTAGGAGTTCGACGGTGGTTTACTTGTGCTTCTCGAGCGACGTTTTGCCTAAAGATGACTCTGTCGTGACGTTACCATCAATAGGCTTGAGCTATATGATTGGCGCCGTTGATGGCTGCCAGATTTGTCTTGTATTTGTTTTTTATGTGTCGTGTTTTTGTTTTATATATTCTTGTAAACCAGATCGAGTGCGTTTTGCAGCTGGTACTTTATAGATATACTTACTTATTATTTGTCTTGTATTTGTTTTTTATGTGTCGTGTTTTTGTTTTATATATTCTTGTAAACCAGATCGAGTGCGTTTTGCAGCTGGTACTTTATAGATATACTTACTTATTATTACTTCTGTGTATAATTTTACATCTCTGACCTGTAAACTTGGTGCGGTATGTCACCCTGATTGTCTTTGAAATTAAAACGAATATACTACTGCAATGCCATGCAATACCATGCCATGCAATGCCAATCGTTCAACTAAATAATCACAGTCTTTTCATTGACAGAAGAACTATACATGTATAATTATTATTGTCGTAGATCTCTGTATTATAATTATCATCGAAAGTTGTTGCGTGTCATCGCGTTCTTCCACATTTGATGAACGCTGAACATCTTGATAGATTTCATTAGCGCCTTGCATCCTCGCTTTCGTAAAATCATCTGCTTTGTTTGTACCAAACGAATAATATAATTATGAGATGAGACAGCCGTTAGTTCAAACTTTCTGTGTTGCTTCCGAAGCACAACGAAGAGAGTTTCCCGAAGCCAAGTCTTGATGTTTATGTTCGATGATGCCGACATATGCATATGCATACATGCATGCATTGACTCTGCCTCATTACTTACAGCCACATGATCAAGGCATCCGGTCAAAACCGCGCGCACAAAACCGCGCGCGTTCATAATGTCAGCGATCATAACCGCGTTTCTTTGCGCATCTCTTGAAGTTCGATGATGTAACATTATAATTATATGCTTTTGAAAATGGATTTGAAAGCTGTTAGAATTGACTTCAGATGTATAATATATAATTTTCAAAGGAAATTATAATCTAAAAACCAAATAGAAGAACGAATGCACTTCAAAGGAACCACCATACATACCGGTGTGGAGCTTGGGAAACGGACATTATTCCCTGGATATTATCCTCCCCACCCCGACAAAGACCTCCGGGCATTATGACCCCCCCGGGTAGGACATTATTCCCCCCGTCTATGATACCATCGCCCAAAAATGATGCAAAATTATAAGAATAGGCCTACATGTATGTTAAGGTGAATATCCATAGGGCCTACATTTAGACATCACAGTTGAAAATTGTTGGAATAGTTAAGTTTGCATATTATATTATACAGAAAAATTATACATAAAAAATCTACAGGAATATGTTAGAGTAGGCATATATATTAGCATATAGGCAATAAGACTATAGGTCGAAATATACACTTAAGAATATATTATTAATTTATTACGCTAGTCGTCAAATGTTCCTGACAGATGTAATTCATGGGAATGTCCATTGAATGCTAAGAACATTTTGCAAGTCTCGAACTTAAGTCGCAAGCAGCATTAAAAGATCGTAATTGTGTACATAACTGACACTAACAACTTCCTGTGTTAGAAATGAATAACTAAATGACGCTAACAAGCCTTTAGTTTGCATCTGAATGGCAGCACTAGTAGCCTCAGTCTTATCGGTGACGGTGACACGAAACGGAGTATCCCCCCTGAAAGCTATCCGGGGGGATGAATTAATCCATCCCCCCGGATGGAATTAACCGGTCTATACTATCCGGTGGGATAAACCATTCTATCTCCTTTTTTGAAAAATGCGCATAATAAAAACATTTATGCTGTAATCAAAATTTAAAGTGACTCTAATTGTTTTAAGTGTCCTAAGCAATCCTCAGAAAAAGGTAACTCGAATTTATTTAGTGACTTTGAGTGTTCTTAAGTGTTTTAAATGTTTTAAATGCTCTAAAAACAGTGCAAAACAAATTATCTAGTAGGAATAAACATACCTGTTAATGTCATTGTTCAAAACAAAGCAGATGAAAATTAATTTGTAAAAATAAATACACGCATAAGCGGTTTTTTTACTTTTTTTAATTTGGGGGATACAATTAATACGGGGGATACTCTATTTCGTGACAACGGCATTAATAAGTTGACACAGCGATCAAAACCAGGTCAATAATTATATTAAGCTTTATAAACTACATAAAGAAACAGACTAATAGCATATCGCCATAGAAAGTGAACGGAGAAGTCGACATGACCTCTGATCCATGCAATGACCTCTGATCCATGCAATGACCTCTGATCCATGCAATGACCTCTGATCCATGCAATGACCTCTGATCCATGCAATGACCTCTGATCCATGCAATGACCTCTGATCCATGCAATGACCTCTGATCCATGCAATGACCTCTGATCCATGCAATGACCTCTGATCCATGCAATGACCTCTGATCCATGCAATGACCTCTGATCCATGCAATGACCTCTGATCCATGGATGCTACGACCTCTATATGATCTTCTCCATATTAACCTGATTTCAGCTTCGTTTGTTGTATGCTGTCCCTTGATCAGCATAATATAATGGCGCCACAGAAGTTGCTAATAACAGTTGACAATGTTCGTACCGTATACTATTATATAGTTAACTGTCTGTGTGTCATTGTCTCTGGCTTTCCGTCTGCATGCTATTGTTGTTGGGAGTGTTCTTCTGTCTGTCTGTGTCTGTCTGTCTGTTTCTATGTCTGTCTGTCTGTCTGTCTGTCTGTCTGTCTGTCTGTCTGTCTGTCTGTCTGTGTCTATGTCTGCACACCTCTTAAAATCGTTCTTGTCTGACTGCTATTCAATCTCATATTAAGCCATTCAGTGAACCTGGTTTCTCGACAGTCGTTGAGAATCGTTAGATGTCCTTATATATATATATAAGGACATATATATATATATATATATATATATATATATATATATATATATATATATATATATATATAGCTCCTTCGTCCATCATCATAATATAACAATATTAGCGACATCTGACGTCCACCGAACGACCGGTATCACAACGATGCTATGGCCAATATAATATTATAGCGCCCGAATTTAAGAGCCATTTCATTTTTCCGAATCACACAGACTCCTACCGCATACAGTTGATCTGCTGTGCTATCACCCATGCAGCTACATTGTCCGCCGTCTAATTTAATGCGCTATATAAATGAGACGTCATCGCAGCAGATTGAGTCCGTCTCTTGAATCGTTGATTCGGATTAGCTGTGAAAGAGCTGGAGATCAGGACATTGAAGGACAATAATGAAGATTAAGGACGTCCCCCTCATCCAGTCAAGTCGAGTCGAAGTCCGTTAAACTGTTTAAGGAGAATAAAGATATTTTGCAGCAGCAGCAGCAGCAGCAGCTGGTATCAGTGACCTTCTTCTGCCAATGGTCTTCGGCGCTTTTTACCAGGCTGCTCACGCACAACATTCCCGGATGTTCTTCTTCCACGTAGTCTTCATATTTCAAACGGGCGCTAGAGCAGAAAGGCCGCCATCTTTGGACGACGTCGACATTGCTAATAAATGCGCATAATCATGGCTTCGACAGGTTTTAATTTGTCCTTTTCAATAGTCGCCCATCAACCGAATCTTTTGAAGAAAAGAGTCGAGCGGACATCTTGCGCAAAAGCTACGACGACGACGACGACGAGTTCGGGAACTACAACGTCGAAAGATTGATTAAGGCCATTGGCGTAGCTGGACCCGGTCTCTGTGTGTGCTTGTGTGCGTTTGTGTGTGTGTGTGTATGTATGCATATGTGTGTGTTTGTGTGTGTTTGTGTGTATATGTGTGCATGTATGTGTGCGTATGTGTGTGTGCGTATGTGTGTGTGTGTGTTTGTATGGCTGGGTAGCAACGGTGAACAACGAGACTCCGATGAAGTCGAAGTCGTTGATTGATTGCAAGTCAATCCGGAGCCATGCAACTTCTTCTCCTCATGAGCAGCAGTCAAGGAGAGAAGTCGACTTCTCGAAAATGCATTAACGGACGATAATGGTGATGAATTTCTGCCTTGAAACTATAATTTCAGGAATGCCTTTGCTGCGAATTGCCCAGCACAACAGCAGAATGCTATTGTATTGCTATTGTATTGTATTATAAATGCTATTGCATTGCACGGGCGATTATACCTGACGATTGTATTGTGTTTGGCCATTTTTGCAAGACAGTCGCTTTATGCCGTGCGAATCATGACTGCACACGGCCTCAAGGGACCAAGCCTGCATCACATTGCTAGGATGACCACAGTGGCCGACATGTTATACGCGGCCCTGGCATGGTGGAGATTGCGGGGGCAGCAGGAACGCGGCAGACTGCAGGCCATATTGGACCGTTTGATCAGAATTTACTACCTTCCTGAGGACAATCCTACATTGGAAGCCCTGTGTAGAACGGCAGACGGGAGGCTCTTCGATGCCCTCCTGCTTAATCAAGGACATGTGCTAAACCCACTCCTCCCACCATGGAGGCCCCAGCCTTATTCCATGAGGCCAAGACTGCATGACCAAATCATCTCTAGGGCGGACAACCTTAAAAGAGGAAATCGTTTTAAACGATTTTTAATGCTTTATCTTATTTGAATGTAATACCAAAGTGCAGCATAAATTGTTGGTCATTAAAAGAACATCATTTATTTAACTTGGATTATGGATTTTGGATCTGCGCTCTTTTAAAACATTTGACATTGATTTGATATAGAAATGATGTACGTTTGTTTATTATATATCTTGTCTGTACACCAAAATGCGGATAGCAATTGATCTATTAGAGAACATTCTTATCTTATCTTATTTACAGCATAAATCGCTTCTCTCAGCCGTACAGAGGTGCTCCCAATGCGATCGCGACTCCGAGAGAAGAGGGCGATTTCAGGCGCGAGAAGACAAGGAATGAAGACCATCGCCTGCAGATATGACGACGGAGCGAGAACTGATGGAGGAGGAAGTCCATTCCACATTCATTCATTCATAGCATTTATATAGCGCCCTTCAAGAAACTACTCAGAGGCGCTCCCAGCCCAACCACGAATAATGAAAAACGACTTGAGATACTTGTAAAAGGGAGGGACGAACGCAGGAGGCAAAGGACGATGACTTTCTTAGAGGTCATTATTTTTGCGATTGGTTGATTACAAATGTTTACGTCCTTCAGAGACTGAAGTCTATTCGTAATCGTAATCTCCAAATTTCTAAAGCGCTACTCGAAAACCAGCTTCTTCACGAGCGCTGCGTTGAGTCAAAAGGGTTAGGCCTAATTGTCCGTATAAGAGTATATCCATGGTGTCCTCTAAAAGTTTCGCAGGCATTTAATTGCAAGAGATAGAAAGCCCTTTGAATTTCTTTGTTGGAAACGACATATTTCACGCCAAAGAGAGAGATTTACTTCTAGTATGACTTCTAGGAAACAATATTCAATTTTAAAGTTTCAGTTCAATTCGTTTATTGAACCCAGGAAATACATTTTACAGTTAAATAGAACATAATAGAAAAATGTAACAAAGAAACGATTAAGGAGCAAATTTAAATGAGTTCAAGTGGGAACAAAGGGCACATCACTTTAAGGGCCCATTACGTGGGGATCTGAGCTAATTTAAACTAACGACTAAGTTATGGTTATTACAAACATCAAGCTACGGTACTTGATTCGAAGGATTGGTCATATTGTAATTATAATCAGAGGAAGACCTTTCGTAGGAACTACTTTCTCTTTCCTGATCATGAAATGATTTCTGATTATGTATAGCTACAATTGCACATTACACAGTGGTTCAAAAGTAAGACAAACTGTTTTTCATATAGGCCTATACCTCTAATGCCTGACGAGTGATCATGCTAAAATTTTCCCAATATTTAGATAATTGGACCAACAAAATGATTTCAACATATCATGTCATAAATTTGAACGGATAGAAAGACATGAATCTTTCAACTTCATCTGCCGAAATGTCAGTTTTCAGCAAGTCTGTTATCCATGGTGTTCTTTGCGGTTTCGACGCTTGATAGTTCCCATTTAGTATTTAGTGTTCCTTGAGTAAAAATTAACGGAGTCTATTATCGCAACGTTCTGCTGTCACAACATCTTCCACCTGTTATCAGAAATCTATAGCCCCAGGAAGCTATTTTCTTTTTCAAGAGAACAGTGTCAGCTCACAGAGCCAGGGAAGCCATCGAAATGCTAACAAGGTAGTCGCCATGCTTCATTTCTCCTACATCATGGCCTCCGAACAGTCCAGATTTAAATCTTATCGCCTGTGACATCTTCTTTATTTAAATAATCAACCAATGCTTTTTATAGTTTCTTCACAAAAATATTAAAGACTGTTTTCGTGTTTGAAGTACTTTGTTACAAAATTCAAGGGAAAAATTGCTCGTAAACTTAAATTTCAGCAGATGAAGCTGAAAGATTGAATTCATGTCTTTCTATCCGTTCAAATTTATGACATGATATGTTGGAATCATATTCTTGATTCAATTATCTAAATATCGGGAAATTTTTAGCACAGGCGTTAAAGATATACGAAAAACAGATTGGCTTACTTTTTATTGAACCTCGGTGTATTATTTTGACAAATTCAGTCGACCAATCAATTCAGCCAATCATCTGTCATCGTATAGTTGGGATCTAGAGTCCGTCTTCTCTTGATCAGCAGCTGCATGGGGTCTCCTCCGATAATGGATTTCCACCCATCCATAAGAATCTGTGGCACATCTTTCGTTTGTCGTTGCCCATCAAATAAATCAGAGAGAGCTTGCGTTGCGAAATTCCTGCGACAGTTACAGCATTGAAGCGTAATTGCATTCCAGCCAGCGTGTCCAAATAGATCGCATATGGGCTCCATGAGGGCAGCGTAGCAGCTTTGTCCATGTACAAAGTCAGTCCAGCTGAGCTTTATGGTGGACGCGTGTACCATATTGGACCGAAGCGAGTTTAGCTCATCGTGAATCCATTTTGGCATATGACATCCATTCGCAATGATTATTGTCTATCATTAAAAAAAGCCAATCTGCTTTTAAAAAACAGTTAAAGCTGCACCTGCTTTGAGCCGTTTGCATTCACGCCGAACTTTGACAATTTTGTATTATGACATTTGTGTGTAAAGCATCCTTGAAGTAGCTTGCTACTGACGATGCTATATAAATTGTCTTCATTACATTACATTACATTACATTATATCGTATACGTGCACGGTGCACATATATACGTGTTCCACGACTCCACTTCATCTGCAGACGTCTCTGTTCAAACGTCGTGACGTATACAAGATTGTGAGAACTATAGGTCATTGTTTTATTGCAACTCCGCCCATGTTCACACGCTGATGGTGCCAGTCTCAAGCCTGGATAAAGGAGGAGGGCGACGCTAATCATATAATTATATATAGTTGTTTTGATACGGTGTCTCTTTCTGTTGCGGTTGAATAGACCTAGTTCGTTCGTTCGTTCGTTCGTTCGTTCTTCTTCTTCTTTCATCTCTTTAGAGTTTAGAGCCTAAGACCCTATAATTTATTAGATCAAATAATAGCCATACGCATAAAACAAATGTTATGCGTAGCTTAGCATATATGTCAATGCATGCCTGCAGATTGTTTTTCAGCTTTTGAGACTTGTGTATAGCTCTCATTTCTTTATGATCTAGAAGTTCAGAGTTTCTTAACATTTTTCCACCTAATCTTCCAGGATTGCACAGCGGGCATCGCATCCACCTAAACTTACAAACAAATTTGAGACACAAGACAGAAAGTAGTTCCATTAAGTGTGGAGTGTGTAGTCCCGATAGATCATTCAGCATAATTTAGGGACACCCAATTGGTAGGCCTATAGGTCCCTATACAATAAGTGGTGGAACTATAGCCATGCATGCGATCTCAGTAAGTCATGTTAGGTCATTTGGTGTGGGTCAATCATTGGGCCGAAGAGATTGAATTCACTTATTATTATTTTTTTAACCCGAGGTATTTACGATGCCTCAGGATTTAAGAATCTATTCTATTGCGGTAGTGGTCCTCGTCCTCGGTGCGTTGTGCGAACGTGCCTCTGAATGCTATTGCATTAAATCGTTGCGTGCAAATGGATAGCTGCTGGAACAAGTGCACGGTTTCCAAATTCCAGAGGGTCACCTGAGACGGTGGTCATTCGGCGCCCCAACTCTACCAAGAACTCGCGGCCTGCGTGGTTGATGGGACCCAGTGATTCTACGGCCACAGGAACGAACTCGTGAGTAGCAGGGAGGGACGAATATTTGGTCTGCTTCCGGTCCGCGCCATGTTCAGCCGCCCCTCCTGGCACTGTTGACGTCAAATAGACGTAGGAGGCAGCGCAAGTATGAATGGTAGTCGCGTCCCAAGCGACGTACTTGCCCATCGCCCACGGGACCAACGTAGTCTCTTACCGTCACTCCGAATCAGGCCCGGTGGTTCCTTCGAACTTGGGATGTTCGCTTTCCTAAGAGCTCTCCAGATAATGTCATTCACTGCGAAATGACGCGCTGCTCTCCCGGTCGATCGCCTGCAGACAAGTCCATGACGACCTCCTGGATCCACGATCTCTCCGCACTGGTGGCACTGATGTGGCGAGCAGAGGTCGAGGCCCAGCAGAAGGTCAATCGCCACCCTCACGGCCTCGTTGCTTATAATTATTATTATTAAAAGATTATTATTATTATTATTATTATTATTAGTAGTAGTAGTAGTAGTAGTAGCAGTAGCAGTAGCAGTAGCAGTAGCATTGTGAAGTGTGGAAAAGACACGAGCGTCATTAACTAATAACTAAGAGCTGATGATGGTGATCTACAGATTGTCTCCGTGGAAACTAATCCACTCGGGAAAATCCGTCCGTCTGCTAATTACGCTTCCATTGGACTTGGACGGCGGCGGAGGAGGAGGAGGGGGTGATGGGGAGGGGGGTGGGTGGGGGCGGAGGATGGGGAGAGGGGTGTGGTAGAACGGATGAGCGTTCGCAGTCATTAATGAGCGATAATTCGATTGTGTGGAGCACGACACCTGGCGTCGTATCTAAGACACGCATCATGTTGTCGTCGGAACACACGACGTTTGCGAATGCTTCCCAAGGCGTCTCGCTTTGAGGCAGCGATGACCACAATGTTTCTTACCTGCATCATGGCATTCTGTGTGTGTGTGTGTGTGTATGTGTGTGTGTTCGTGTGTGTGTGTGTGTGTGTTCGTGTGTGTGTGTGTGTGTTCGTGTGTGTGTGTGTGTTCGTGTGTGTGTGTTTGTGTGCAGATGTCTCGACAGGTGCCTTATAAACTTTATCGTAATCGTAATCGTAATCTCTAAACTTCTACAGCGCCCACAAAAGCCAAGTCGCGGGAACCAGCTTATTCACAGGCGCTCAATCAAAACAAAATCGATAGGCAGCGGGTCAAGTCCGGAGAGTCAGGCAGGCATAATTATTACATCATGCTGTAGTCAGAATGTCTGACTGATTTTGAAAGTGAGGCTAGCGATACCCAAAGATTTTAACAGTTAAAATCTTTGGCGATACCGGCTCACAGAAAATGGCGCACGGTGGGCGGGACTAGCCTCACTTTCAAAATCAGTCACACGAATCGTGTGTTTGTTATTTATACTGTGCTATCATCAAAGTACCATCATTGTAATGATCGTACAAGTAGTAATTGTTGCATCGTCATCATAGTCGTCGTCGTCGTCGTCGTCATGCCTATCATCGCATCATCATGATAACATTATACAGGGTGGGCCAGCATAAATGTCCCGACTTTGCAGGCGTATAACTTCGCCAATTTTTAACATTTATTTATACTTGATGCATCAAATTAAAGGTATTTCACTCTAGTATTAACTCTAAAAAAGTCGAATTGATACTAGTTTAGGTTTTAATTATATACTTGGATCAGCGCTAGCTACCGTTTTTTGTCATTACTGACGCATTATGACGCCGTTTCCCGGGAAAATTCTATCGTTTTTTGCTAAAACGCGCGTAGACACGATCATTTTGAGTGTTTGTAGGGTCCCTACCATGAATATATTTTAATCGCAAAACCGCGTCCTTTCAATTTTGCCAACAGCCGTGCACTGCCATGCGCTACTTCAGACGCTTGCACGCTGCCAGTCGTTTCTTTGCGTAAGAGCTGGAGAGTTCGTGGGACTTCTCGTCGACAAATTACTTTAACTTTAGGTCTATAATCTTTTCCAATACGCTATTCAGTGCTTCTAAGACGGCCTGTTTTGCGCTGAATTTGCATGCAAGGCCTGCCCTGGTCATTGTCTTGACTGCAAATGTACGCGGACACACGAGCAATGTTAGCGGATGTGAGCGCCGTGCGCTCCGATTCCCATGGTTTGCAAGTAGAAAGTCCTGTTTTATTAATTTTCCGTAGCAGATAATACAAGGTATTGTTTATTCCATCCTCTGTTAGAATATTCGTTAATCATTTCAAACGAATTTTCCTTATTAAGATCGAAACGCGCTCATCGTCTGTCAACGGCGCCAGGTTGCGTCACAAATGACAGCAAAATATGGTAGCTAGCGCTGTTCCGGGCATATAATTAAAACCGAGACTAGTATAAGTTCGACCTTTTTAGAGATAATACTAGAGTGAAATACCTTTAATTTGATGCATAAAGTATAAATAAATGTTAAAAATTGGCGAAGTTATACGCGTGCAAAGTCGGGACATTTATGCTGGCCCACCCTGTAGAATCATCAACTTCAACACCAAGTCATCTTTTTCATTGTCGTCGTCGTCGTCATCTTCACTAGTAGTGTCTAGATGTAACAGGGTGAAAAGAACTTAGATTTCAAGTGAGCTTCTCCTACAAAAAGCCATCATGTACTGAGCAAAGCCAGCAAGTCATGATTCCATGCCGAATGAAAACGACTTTTGACCAATCAACTTAATACAACGGAATATATACCGCAAGCCATTTATACGACGCATTC
>OX457053.1:33816899-33841899 GCA_949752735.1 Lumbricus terrestris
TTGTCCTTTTTCTCTCTGTTTAAATTTCATTTTCCCGAAGTTTGATGGCAATATAATTATACATTTGCACATTTCATGATGACCACATAATATAACATCGATGCTACTTAGTTAAATTAACATCAAATATATAACGCATGTTTACAAACAATTTTGAACATTCATTGGTCAACAACGAAATTAATGGCGGATTAGATATTGAACATTAAAATAAAAAATCAAAGTATTCACCCATCAGTTGAAGCCATGAACAATAATAACAAGAGCAACATTTTTCAATGCCTGTTTAATCTATTACAGAATTGTTGAGAAAAAAACACCCACACCCACTCAAAAAACAATAAACACGATAGATACAGATCCAAGGAAATTAATAAAATTTATATCAGTTCTGACGTTGGGTGTTGGCAAGATTTTTATTATAACTCTTAATACGTTAAAAGAGGTATCTTATCCACACAGTATAATGTTCGCAAACTATTCAACGTGGGACTAAATAACTATTGGTTAGAGCCTGGATTGACCGGGAATTCAGATCATTAGAAATAATAATTTATGTACTTAATCGCTAAAGTTGTCTTTCTCTAGAACTCTACAGACGTGTGTATGTACATGCCCTAACGCTTAAACATTGGGGGGACAAATGCATGGGCCGTCCCCCCCAACGCCTCTATTGGGGGGGACCGTCCCCCCCTGTCCCCCCCTAGGTCTCCGCCAGTGATGGCTATGTTGGTCTGTGTTCATCTGCTTGTGTGTTCTAGTACTTCCGCTTTGTGACCACCTGTCCTTCACTCTTTCCTTCCCTCTGCTTCATTTGTCCGTACTGTTCCTCTGACTGCAATGGCTGCTGTGACTTCAGCTGCAGTTAGTTGAAAATGATTCATTGGATGACAATGTTCCCAAGGGTTGTTTAGAAGTTTCCGCTGTAGTCGTGTATGTGTACTGTGTGTATATACTGTGTGTATATGGTGTTTAGGTCTCTGACGTAGATAATGAAAAAGTGAGTCATGACGGATGGATGAACGAACGAACGAACGAACGAACGAACGAACGAACGAACGAATGGATGGAGAGAGAGAGAGAAAGGCGGTCGGAATGAAGGAAGCATAATTACAGACGTATACGGGCGGACAAGTGCATGGATGGATGGATACTGAAGCAGAATGAATGGACGCATGAATGAATCGGTTGCGAATGGCGAAGATGAATGAATGGATGAGTGGATGAATGGATGAATGGATGAATGGATGAATGCACGAATGGACGAATGGACGAATGGACGAATGGACGAATGGATGAATGGATGAATGAATGAATGAATGAACGAATGAACGAATGAACGAATGAATGAACGAATGAACGAATGAATGAATGAACGAATGAACGAATGAATGGATGAACGAATGAACGAATGAACGAATGAATGAATGAACGAATGAACGAATGAATGGATGAGCGAACGAATGAATGAATGAACGAATGAACGAATGAATGGATGAACGAACGAATGAATGAATGAATGGATGAACGAATGAACGAATGAACGAATGAATGAATGAACGAATGAACGAATGAATGGATGAACGAATGAACGAATGAACGAATGAACGAATGAATGAATGAACGAATGAACGAATGAACGAATGAATGGATGAACGAATGAACGAATGAATGAATGAATGGATGAATGGATGAATGGACGACATGGTTTGTTGCATGGAGTCCGACTGAACAGAAATATTATTTATTTGCTGCGTTTTTATGGTCAGGTGTCAGAGATGCGCTTTGCATTGAATGAACGAACGCTGGCAGTTAAAGACAGACAGGCAGATAAACAGGCAGACAGACAGACAGTCAGACAGACAGACAGACAAGCAGACAGGGAGGCAGGCAGGCAGACGGACAGATAGACAGGCAGAGTCAGAGGGATAGAATCACATAAACTTGGTAGTTTTCGAGTAATTATGTTGCTCGGTATAAACTTTGAAACAACAGCAACTTACTGTCTATTATCTAAGGTGGTAGTGAGAAATATTCTACTGCAACATACATGTAACCGAAGATTGAGAGCAACATGATATCGCATTGATAATTCTACAAGTGTTCAAAAACCGTGTGTACCCCGTGTTAGAACCACTGCAAGGTTACCTGCAATACTTAACAGACCATTTCCGTATAGTTTTTTCCCTAGAAGCTGCCACAGTATCCGCTGAGAGGGTGCTATCTATTAAATTACAAGCTATTCCAAAAGTCTACAACTCTTCCACTGAAGAATCAAATTCTTCCACTGAGATGATTTAAGATTCTGTTGTGCGCAATCATAATGATGAAACAATTGAACGTCCCAGCATCATCATCTTCCTCATTTTCATCATTATCTTCATCATCATCATCATCATCATCATCATCATCATCATCATCATCATCATCATCATCATCATCATCATCATCATCATCATCATCATCATCATCATCATCATTATCTTCATCATCATCATCATCATCATCATCATCATCATCATCATCATCATCATCATCATCATAATCTTCATCATCATCATCTTCATCATCATTATCATCTTCATCATCGTCATTTTCATCATCATCTTAATCATTATAATAATAATAATAATAATCATCATCATCATCTTATTCTTCATCATCATCATCGTCTTCAGAATCATTAATTCATCATCATCATCTTCTTCTTCTTCATTGCCATCATCAACTTCATCATCATCATTTTCATCAACTTCATCATCATAATTTTCATCATCATCGTCATCTTCATCATCATCTTCATCATCATATTCGTCACCACGTGATCATCATCATCATCATCATCATCTTCTTCTTCTTCTTCATCATCATCATCATCATCATTGACATCATCATCATCATTTTCATCAATTTCATCATCATCATAATGATAATCATCATCAACTTCTTCTTCTTCATCATCGTCTTCATCATCATCATCATCATCAATTCATCATCATCTTCTTCATCGTCATCATCTTCATCAGGGCAGCTGCAGCAGCAGTAGCCTTGGTCGAGCAACTATGCTCTGTTGATGTAACACTCGTTCAAATCCTGTGTGATAAAAAGAGCAACCGGGCCACATGCAGTCATCAAACGCAATCACGTGTTAATAAACGTCACCTACACAATGTACATTGTACATTGTACACGCTGCGGTTGATAAATTATGCACGAGCCAGAAAATTTACTGCAGAGACTTACATGTACATGTATGTATACGCATTCTGTGCAGTTGATTATCCTATATATATATATATAATTATATGCACATATGTATTATATAAGCTATAGATATGACATCGACGTGGGTACAAGATAGATACATGTACAATGTACAGCGGGTGGATCAAGAAGTGCTTTCGTGTTGGACGTTTCCTTCTCTGCCTCAGGCGTTAGAGTCGAATTCGCGAAAACGATTGGGAAATTTTTGTGATTTTTGTGAAGACATCAATTCCCTGCGTCTTTCGATAGATGATGGCCTGCGACGTTCTATGTATAAGGTCTGTGCGTTTATTTAGCGCATTTTGATCTATCAAAGATGCTCATTGGTCGCCTAAAAGATGTCATATATTTGAACGAGAAAAGTCGTCTGCAGAACGGTCGAATGGGTTCATGTCAAAGGTGAAGTAGAAGAAATTGATGGGTGCTTAAACAGTTTTAGACCATTGTAGACCATTTCTCGGTTCCATGACAATTCGGCGCCGGACAATTCGGCGACAGACAATTCGGCGCCAGACAATTCGGCGACTGACAATTCGGCGACTGACAATTCGGCGCCGGACAATTCGGCGCTCAGACAATTCGGCGACAGACAATTCGGCGCCAGCATGTAAATTTAAATGTAAAATTTTCTTTCTTAAATGGAAGCGGGATTGATGAAAATGTTCTTGCTTAAATGGAAGCGGGATTGATGAAAATGTTCTTGCTTAAATGGAAGCGGGATTGATGAAAATTTTCTTTCTTAAATGGAAGCGGGATTGATGAACATTTTCTTTCTTAAATGGAAGCGGGATGGATGAAAATGTTCTTTCTTAAATGGAAGCGGGATTGATGAAAATTTTCTTCCTTAAATTGGAGCTAGATGGACTAAAATAATTGTCATATAAATAGAAGGTGGATGAAACGATTTCTTTATATTTACTGTTAGTTCACTATTAAACAGAAATCGAAAATTAGACTCTGTCTTTATGGTGTTAAATATTAAGCGCTATATATGGCGCTATTTTAAATAAATTTACCTGCTTGCGCCGAATTGTCTGTCGCCGAATTGTCTGAGCGCCGAATTGTCCGGCGCCGAATTGTCAGTCGCCGAATTGTCAGTCGCCGAATTGTCTGGCGCCGAATTGTCTGTCGCCGAATTGTCCGGCGCCGAATTGTCTTGTCACCCCATTTCTCATACTCCGGGACTTCAGTCCGCAGTTACGGGCGTTAAAAAAGAGCAGCAGCAACGACAACAACAAAAATAGCATTCATCATAATAATATTTTGTAGACGTCTTCGGGTATTTTTTAAATCCTAAGGATTTCGTTTGGCTTGGGAAATAATAATAATAATCTTGGTTTAATTTCAAAGGGAGGGAGGAAGGGAGGAAAGAAGGGAGGGACGGACACACAGAGAAAGAGAAAGAGAGAGCGCGTGTAGGCATGCATATCTATAACCTAAAATCTTTTAAAGACAGGAAGTCTCTGTCTTGATGTTGCTATGATTAGTGTTTGTCGTGCAATGAAATGGTTGCGTGTCATAGGAAGAATGAAAACGGATTGGCAATGGTTAGTCATGCGTGCAATTGACTGCTATCGCTTCACGCATCATCTGAACGCCACTCATGCGTTGCTAAGTTGATGCTGTCAAAGATTAATATCGCGATGGTGTTGATGACGATGATGATGGCGATGATAATTATTTTTCGCATGGAACTGGAAGAGGTAATGATCCTCTCCACGATTGAAATACTGTCCGCAGGTCACAGAAGACCTTTCACATTGAAACGTCAGACGTCAACTTGTTCTGGTTGAGTGAACAAATTAGACGAAGACAATGAGAAACTAATTGCAATCAGTCGCTATGGATGCAAGATTGCAACGCTAGATGTAGCTATGGCTGCAAGATTGCAACGCTAGATGTAGCTATGGATGCAAGATTGCAGCGCTAGATGTCGCTATGGATGCATTAAGTTAGCGATGAAGATATTTCGCTATTTTTCACCAGCTGTCTTTTAGCTTTTGATTCCCACGTGAGTTACATACATGTATGTGTTGGTGGTCTCTCTCTCTCTCTCTCTCTCTCTCTCTCTCTCTCTCTCTCTCTCTCTCTCTCTCTCTCTCTCTATATATATATATATATATATATGTAATAATTTACGGGAATCGTAAGCAACTATAAGGATATCTAGATCTAATATACCACTTCTATGCTTCCATTCGACCCACTCCCTCTCTTCCAGGGCCGCATGAAGACTATTAGGCACATTAGGTACTTTACCTATAGGGTCCACGAAAATTTAAGAAGTCTGCGCAACTTTGAAAATAGGATTTTGAAAAATAGTTTGATGATTGAAATCGACGCGAAAATTTAAAAAAGGAAATTTAAAATTCAAATTTACTAATTACTAAGCAGTTGTCAATTTGTGAAGTCAAAAGAGATGAAAATATGAAAAGTAAAACATGAAATATTGCATTAGATCTGTCAGTTGGTATTTGTTTAGAGCACTTATATATATATAGTGCTTCAAGACTATAGATTTACCCAGAAGCCCTTCCGACCCAACCTCGGTCAATGGTTCTAGGACGGGGATTGGTCATAGGACGATTGGTCATAGGACGATTGGTCATAGGACGGTTGGTCATAGGACGATTGGTCATAGGACGATTGGTCATAGGACGATTGGTCATAGAACAATTGGTCATAGGACGATTGGTCATAGGACGATTGGTCATAGGACGATTGGTCATAGGACAATTGGTCATAGGGCGATTGGTCATAGGACGATTGGTCATAGGACGATTTGTCATAGGGCGATTGGTCATAGCCTCATAGGACTATCTTGCATATACTTACTTGGATATTCTCTATGTATTCTGGACGGAATAAGTGCTTAGGGTCTGTATTTATGTCGATATTGAAAGTGTCAGACAGGGTTTACTGAACTTTATATAATCTGTACTACTCTGTAGTGTATATACATGTACGCATAGAGCTCCTTAGCCCTCTCGGTCGTATATATATATATATAATTATATATATATATATATAGCATATATATATATATATATCCTGTCTCCTCCCGATGGACCAAAATTTCGCTCCATATTCGCGACAATTATTTGTGCTGACAATGCAGCCACGGATTGCACCAGAAAAGACACTGCAAGAATTCATCATCGCACTAATATATGACATAGGCTAGTGCCGCTAGTTCATGTATCATGGATGCCCGTATTGCTATGCCTATACACGCGCACACACACACACACACACATATATATATATATATATGTCCAATTATCCATTACATATGCATATATTTTATATCCGTATTATATTTTATATAGGTATATCTATAGACCTGTGTATATATAGGCTATAATCAAGATAAGGTCGTCGAAATTCAAGATTCTATTTAATACGAAGAGCATTCTCAGCCGTGCATGGCTTCGACGATAAACAAGAAATAACGTCTTGATTAGAAACGAAACCTCGACGCATCAATATTAATAACCGAAATTCGCAATCGAAAGCTATGGTATATATATATATATAAATATATATATATATATGTATACTATGTATATGCGTAGGCCTATACAACTATACATGCATACGTGAACCGCATGAGATGCACATTGCGTGCACAAGATGCCTATAATTTTATAGCTGTATAGAGATGTAGCCTATATATATATATATATATATATATATAATATTATATATAGTTATATAGTTATATAGTTATATACTGTAGTTATGGAGTACATGCAATGATGCATGCGTTTTTATAATTATGCGTCTATTAATATTTTTCACATTTCTCGCATGTGCCATAGCGCTGTATACTCAGAGGCGCTCCCGACTACAGCGCGGACACTGACTGCATCGTATATTGTGACTGCTTCTCCCTGCTTTGCAATTTTGTTGCGTCACTAACTTCGTTATGTTGTTATGTTGCTGCTACGACAATAGCTTTGTATAATTGGTCTACTATTATGACAACACCTTCTTGGTCTACATACAACACTATTGTCACTCCATTAACTATAGCCTATGTTTTAGTATTATACGTAGCTATAGGACAGCGGCTAGTGCAATATTATAACGACCCTCTTTGTTCTAAAAACACTATTGTTACGTCATTAGCTTTGTTCATAAAAATGGTGCTGGTGTAAAGATGATAGCTTTGCTACATGGACTTTTGCTAGGATACTAACTTATAAGGAGCACAAGACGAACGAAGAAATACTGCGAATGGTCGGAGAGAGAAGGTCAATGCTGGAGACAATACGGAGGCGGCAGAGAAACTGGATTGGCTACATCATGAGGAGTGACACCACAGTAAGAGACATCATAGAATGAAGAATGGAGGGGAAAAAGACAAGAGGAAGACCAAGAAGAATGCTACTGGACTGGATGATGACAAAGGACGGCTACAGAGGGTTAAAGGAAGATGCACAGAACAGATACGCGTAGCGTCATTGGACATAATTATGAACCTGCCTGACGGCAGAGAACTAAAGAAGAAGAAGGATAGGCCTACTATTATATTGCCATATGAAACATATGAAACTGACAAAGGCTCACGGGTTGTATGTTACCAGGTAACCAGGCCCTGCTGTACACAGTGTACAGTATACACAATAAAATTCCGTCACTTTATAATGCGCCGCATACACTTGAGTTCCAGTCAGACGAGGTCTGACTTACTTACTAGCCTACAGACATGTAGGCTAGTAAGTGTTTAAAGAAGCAAGCAAAATTAGTATCACTAGAATTTCTTACTGACTTTGAGATGAATTATCTGCCTGATAATCCCAATAATGGTCCACACACATGTGCGAAAGTTGTGTAGCCTATACTCAAATGAACGGCTTCGAATAATATAAATAGGTGCGTATTGGACACAGAAGGGCCAATGGAGGGGAATCACAGCAACCAGTTCGCACCACTCTTAATGTGACCATGCAGGCGCTCCATGGTGGCGGTGGATACATCGAACAAAAGTTGTAGAGCAGTATCAAGTTTACATGATAAAACTCATTTGATATGTAACTGAATAAAATCGAATTTTTTTATTACTTTTTGTTATGTTATGTTTATAGATCGTGACAAACAGTGGGTGGACTCACAGGTTTTTTCCTACAGACCTATAAAAACTGCGCTATAAAAATGCTACTCCGGTATAATATCGTGCTGACCTGAAATCGACAAAATAGTCTGGATGCTGATGCGAACTTGATCTGATATAGCGCCAGTCAATTAGTATAGTCTACTGTTGATCTCTCTAGCGCAAATTGTGTGTGGCGATGCAGAGATCTATCGAAGATTTACGTCTATACAGTTACACTACATCCATTATAATAATTCATTCATTCTTTCTCCTCCGTCAAGTATTCACCGACGATGAGGCTCTAACAAAACTTCTCCATTTCGGCCGGTCTCTTGCGAGTTCTATTGCCTTTCTTAGCTCCAATCCTCTGTCTTCTATGTCCTCCAGTAGCCTACGTTATCTATCCATTTCTTCTTTGGCCGTCCTCTGCTCCTCGTTCCTTCCACTTCTCCGTGCAGCGCCTTTGCCGGCATTCTTCCGCTCTCCATCCTGATCACATGTCCATACCATGTTAGTCTTCTTTTCTTTATTCTTTCCACTACTGTTTCCTTCTGTCCTAGTTCTTCTCGTGTTACCTCATTCCGTATCTTTTCTCTTCGTGATCTATTCAGTAGACCTCGTAGCCATCCCATCTCCGCCACCAGCAGTCTTCTCTCGTCCTCCTTTTTCACGCACCAAGATTCTGCTCCATACATGAGGACCGTTATTATAATAATTATTACATTTATATCACATTTACATCTGATGTCGTTGGTTGAGCAGTTTCCTTTTTTGTGCAAGAAATTTGATGAGAGAAATAATTGAATTTGATTGGTTGGTTTGATGCATCAAGTATGTAATTAATGGCATTAATACTCAATTTGAGACGAATCAATTATTAGAAATATTAGATTTACCGTTAAGCGCCTACTCTACATTTCACTTGGTGTCTGTATTTAGAATTTAATATGCTCCTAGCGCTAGTTGAGAATCGCTCAAAAGAAAGCCTTGATGGGTGAGATTTTCCTTCTCCATTCCACCTGATCACGTGTTCCTAAGGCCGCTTGATCGATTGATGCTTTCGTGAGTAGCGTGATTTCTGTGGGTGAATGTCAGAGTGATTTATGTTGAAGACTGTTTCTTAGAAATCCCATCCATTGCGCCATCATGCAGGTCACCGAGTCCGGATCAATTTGAATAACTGCGAATTAACCGAACGGTTTGATTGCAGCAATTTTTCATCACACTTCAAATGCTTTAGTAATTGCCAGAGTCGCTGAATGTGTTGATGTACTGATGTTTGGCTGAGAGGACATTTTGGGATACGCTGGGTTTTATCGTCGTGACTGTGGTACATAAGCATCGCTTGAGAGTGTCCATACAGACGGATTGGCATGACAGGAAACTTGATTACACATAGTCAATGACTCAACGACTCACATGGTCCGATGGAATACTAATTTTTTTTGCTGATCTTTGATCTCTTAATCGATTGTGAATGATCAACTTTAAAACAAACTGCCTCATGCTGCTTACTTACTGTTTCATAATTACTTACATATTTAGTTACTATCCGTTCTTCTTCGTTGTCTGTTAAGAAATGTTCCTCTTTGATTGCTTACCATGCAGTGTGACCTGATTGGCTGGAACCTGTGTCGGCATCTGACGTGGTTCGGATGTTCCACTGCACCCCGCCGCCGCTGTTGAATCAGAACAAGTCCTCCAGCCGCTATTCTGCCGCAGTCGGCGCCTGCGCGATAAGATGATCGCCATAGCAACGGCGAGCATTATGACGACAGAGAGAGCAGCGATGAGACTGATGACGACAGCCGCCCCTCCAGTCCGCTCCTCTCGACTGTACTGCAGTTAACAGAAAGACAAAGGTCACCGGGTTAGAGCATTCAGTACACAGACGTATACGTCATCGGGTCGTGTGATTAGGCCGCGATTTTCTCTGACTGATGACGTCGCTTAGCAACGTTGTTATGACGTCGAATCCGAAATGCATCGCGCTCATCCGGAAGACGGTTTGGCATATGCAGCATTTCGAATGACAGTCATCATCTGTCGCTGTTGTCGTCATCAAAGTCGTTTCTGTTGTCAATATGGCATCTCGAATTGATAGTCTAATATGAAACCATTCCGTTACATGAAAACAAATTCGTCTCTTTTATGTCTTAATGGAGGACTATACAACTTGATCGCAATTATAGTCTCCTATGACAGCAGATTGCAAACATTGGCTCTATGCAGGTACAGGGCTGGGCGAAACTATAGTATCCGGGACCGATGTTTATAACATTGGGAATTTTCAATCGGTTAGGGTCAGGCTATGCGTCGTGAGGGTCGGTTAGGGTCAGGTTCAGCGTCGTGAGGTTCGGTTAGTGTCAGGTTAAGCGTCGTGAGTGTCGGTTAGGGTTAGTGTTAGGGCTAGTGTCGTCATTAGACACTATATACTATACTATACTATACTATGATATTGTGTAACATCGGTCCCGGATACTATAGTTTCGCCCAGAGCTATAGGCCTACGCTACATGTGTGACAATGGATGTTCGGTAAATACCCAAATGCTATTGACTACACGAGTATCAGAATTTCAATATTAATGTGATTATTTAGGTTCAGTTTATATACTGGTCGACTTAGTTAAGTAACTGGTGACTGGTGACCGTTTTTCAATACGAAGCTGCTTATCAACTTGTCATTATAAACACTTTTCTAAACTGGTCTAAATGTAAATGACTTTAACTGCTCCAGTTTAACCACTCCTTTGAGGTCTGTACTTTTGCCCAATTCAACCACACATACAATAATTATACATGTATCTAATTAAGTGGCAGGCCTATATATATAATATATATATACATATATAAACTACGTCGTTCTGTTTGTGGCAACGAGACCTTTAGGTCTGTTTGCTGCGTCATCAACTGCTAAGCATCACCGGTCTTTCGTGAGCTTCATCCATAAAAGAAGGTGCAGAGGGTCAAGAGGAAAATTTGTAAATTTCCTTCCACACGACAATGAGGACCAGGAGGCAGAGCCCTGCGCCGGCCGCGCCGCGCCGCCGCCGCCGACACTTTGTAGGCGCCTCCGCCGCCGATTTATTTGAGTCGGCGCGCCGCCGCCGCCGCCGCCGAAAATTTGTCGGCGCGCCGCCGATGCCACGTGGATTCGATTATTTCTTTTCGCTGCATTTTTCATCTCTTGCATGAAAAATTGCTGCGTCAATGAAAATAGAATCTTTCTCTTATCTACTTCGAATTTTCCTGGCAACACCGTTTTTACATCAATGCTATGAAACCTATGATGCTATCTTTTCGGTTGGACTTTTCGAACAGTGCGCTTAACGTTTAAACTTTTGTAGATTTGTGATTTGATTTGAATTATGGCATCAACAAAGGTAAAAAGAACTCCAGGTATGCCTAAGTGAATGCTATACCGTGTTTGCGTTCCTGCCTGAAAGTCCGCTAGGATGGAACAGAACCGTTTGCCCTCTAGGATTAGGATACACGTTACTGTTACGTTGCAAACAGGTGGCGCTCTGCAATGTTATGCAGGCGATTGGTCGTGTCTGCAGGCTTGTGATTATCCATTGCCGGCCAGTTACTGCCTAATTCCAATTTTTCTCACCAGTATCAAACTCCTACGCCGTACGTGACCTATGTGAAATTGGTGATTATTTAAGCTTTCGAACATTAACAGGCTTGTCTATTTGCACAGTGGAGTAATGTTAGCAGTGGCGTAGCAAGGTTTTTGGGGGCCCTTGTGCAGGGCTTCGGTGGTGGGCCTCTTCATTACTTGAACCTCCTCGATTTCAAACAAATAGGCTGTGCAAAAACGCCTTGCTCTTTTGCGATTGACTCTAGGGCCTATTTGCATTATTTCGAACCCAGAATTAAATTTTAAAAATTAACTCGTTACAATTTTAATTATTTTCTCCGTTAGTCTTTATAATCATTTTTTATTTCTTCAGGCTACCAGAGAAAATTCAATTCGCGTACTTTCCAAATTTAAGGGAAAAAATTCTTCATCTGTTGAAGTAGGCTACGAATTATCATCATCATCCACGCTTAAATTCTGTCAGACAGTTGGGTTAGTTGACTAAAAAAACCATTATAATAAATTCGTATAATGTGAAGTGACTCAAGTAGGCCTATCGGTTGCTACGATAAATCTCAAAGAAGAAACAAAAAATTCCGAGATGCAAAAATGTTCACTTTGGCGAAATCCCTTGTGCAAGAAATTGAGATGCCTTCGTTCCTGAACCCTTTGGTAATGCAACAGTTACTGGTATACCACCATCCGAAGCTCGTCAATATCCACCACCACCTCAGCACTGATCAGCACTGACAACCAAGGCCGTAGCCAGGATTCGATTTTGGGAGGTGTTTACAAAACATTGTGGAGGAAAAATTTTCTGCGACCATTTTTAAGTCATCACATACTTTTCGTAGGATTTTTGCCCTTGAAAACTGCTCACCGCGGGGTAAAATGATCTAATTTCATGTTTTTTCCCTTCTAATATTGCGATCCTCTGCGGGTTCTGGACAGCCAGTACATTGCACTGTAATTCTTACAATAATGAGCTAGTAGGCTAATGCAATATATTATTTTTACAATTTTCATTTCGGGGGTGTTCAAACACCCAAAATACCCCCTAGCTACGGCCTTGCTGACAACTACAGTACATGTAGACTTGATTACATTCTGAATATTCTGAATGTAAAAACTTGACTCTGACCACCAGGGGCCCCTAGTGCAGTCTGCACAATCCATTGCAACGCCACCGCCGTACATGTAGATATAAATTATAAACACATTCTGAATTATTCCTAAAATAAAAAATACTCTGACCACCGGGGGGCCCCTAAACACCGTGGGCCCTTGTGCACTGCACAAGCTGCACAACCTATTGCTACGCCACTGAATGTTAGGCAATTGGACAATATATCTTTTTTGTCAACAATTTGAGCAACGTCTCATGAATGGGATCAGATTAGGAAAATAAAAACATTTTCCGCATAAAAAAGAGTAACTTAGGGTGACTTGGCTTGCTTAGATCGAAAGAGTTGCGCATAGGAATTGGGTTTAAAGAAGATGCTAAGAGTTTCGCGTGGAAGTCGTTCGGATTATTGGCCGATAAATAAAAACGGTGGTGAATTCTAATCAAGTTTGCTACTCAGTGTGCTTTGATAAGGGAAAACTAAAAAATTGCATGCACCCTCATCTGTTGGTAAGATTGCATGATAACTCCCACTTTGTGGCAGACAAATATTTCTACGCGAACACAGTACGTATGCGTGTATGTATGTACGTACATGTACGTACGTACGTACGCACGTATGCATGTATGTATGTACGTACATGTACGTACGTACGTACGCACGTATGCATGTATGTATGTATGTATGTATGTATGTATGTATGTATGTATGTATGTATATACATACATACATACATACATACATACATACATACATACATACATACATACATGCATACGTGCGTACGTACGTACGTACATGTACGTACATACATACATGCATACGTGCGTACGTACGTATGTATGTATGTATGCATATAATCTGTGTATGTAAGTATGCATGCATGTTTGTATGCATGCATGCAGATATACAATTTCAGCAGGCCGCGTCAAGAAAAATTGGCCTCTAGAGTTTCTGACGGGTCATAAGGCAAGTCAAGAGTAAAAATTATTGGCAGGTAGCGCCGCCACTGCGCAAACAGTTCATTAATATCTGTTAGTAGGTTACGTAAGCTGAAGGCCTGAATTTAAAAACGTTGTCATGTGTTTTTCTTAATCAAGCCTTTGCAGAATTTCGTAATTGAACGTTAATTCAGGGAATAATTGTTTCTAATCAATGCTGACTAAAGACAAGATAATTGCCAAAATAATGGCTGAACATGCTTATCTTGATAATATAGGGTTCTTGTGTAACAACATTCAAAATAATTACGCGACGTTGGAGGAGTAATTCCACGACGCCGCGCTGCGCCGCCAACGCCGACATTTTGAGGGCGCCGCCGCCGCTGACTTTTGTTTGTCGGCGCGCCGCCGCCGCCGACCAAAAATGACCGGCGCGCCGCCGCCGACACTCTCATGTCGGCGCAGGGCTCTGCCAGGAGGACCATGCAGGGCTGCGGTGTATATTGAGCGAGGAAATGCTGTTGACATGAGAAATAACAAGTCGGAGGTAATTGACAGCATCCCAGGATAAATGCTTTAATAGTTGGAGAGATGGCAACGGCTGAACTGGTGTGGTTGTGTATACGGACATACGTGTATACAGCACGGGAATACCGCTAGAGGATTTTCTCCAGTCCATCATTATCCCACTGAAAATAAATCGACTGCAACAGTTTACAAGTGAGACCGTATACTATCAGTCTACTTGCATATGCAAAGATATGCAAAGATATGCAAAGATATAAAAGATTACAATGATAATTATATCAGAGAGATGTCTTAATACGATCCACACAGAAGGCGGTATGCAAATAAACATCAAAAAGATAAAAAGGGGTTATGAAGATTAGCAGTAAGAAAGCACCGAATACAGTGCTAACGGAAGGCAGGTAGAGCAGTTTAGAGAGTTCTGCTTCTTGGGAAGTGCAATTAAAACAGATGCAAAATAGTGAAATTAAGGGATGGATAGCGAAGGGAAAAGATATTTTTATGAAGAGAAAGGAGCAGCAGAGAGAAAGATTGATTAGAAATTCCAAGAAGAAGAAGAAGAAGAAGAAGAAGAAGAAGAAGAAGAAGAAGAAGAGGAAGAAGAAGAAGAAGAAGAACCATTCATTGATTACATTGTCATTGTCAACAATCCCTTGATTAAAACGATTCCATTCTTCCACAACTCGCTGTTTGAGGTGGTCAACGTCACGTATGCGAGTTTGAGTCCTTCAAGAACGCGTTTATCAAATTCTGATCTTTTACATGTTGGAAACTTCAAAAATTTCTTTGTGTCTCTATATGTATCTCTCTTTCACCCGCTGTCCCTCCTGCCTTTGCGTCAGCGCTCTGTATATAGATATCACACCCTAATCACACCCATTTACACCCCTGGCGGGGGGACAGTGACATGTGCTCTCTCTTTGAGGCACGCGGTCTTATTTCTGCTTGTTACGTCATTGCTCGCGGACCTTCCTTCTGTTTGTTACGTGATCGCTTTCTCCTTTTGTCGAGCCCTGATTTCGTTTGACTTGTGACGTCACCACTCTCTTTGGCAAACGTAAGCTTATCCTCTGTCTTTGACATGATATTCTTAGATTTGTGATGTCTGTGCTGCTATCTTCGGTAACCAATAGCTACGGTGTTTTTGTTCTGTTCGTCTGACCATTAATTGTAGCAGTATCAGCTGTCGTCCTCCTCGTCAACGAATGCGTCTTAGCAACTCGAGCGGAGTTTCAGACCTTCAAGAAAAAAGCGCCATTTCATTCATATAGCGCCATGGGTTTATGATTTTTATATTGAAATTAACAGTAAGCCTATAACGATTAGTAAATACAAACAATGACCAAAAACTGGCATGACCGTTGTCTCCAAACTCATTCAAGCACACAGCAGTCACGCCTCATGAATAGAGAGCACACAAGACAAAAGAGATAAATACAAAATCAAGCTTCTCCTAAAGCTTGAAAAGCTTCAATTTCAAATCTCTCAAGAAGTCAGTTGTCGGGTCTTGGAAATGCAAATAAAAAGTCATCGATTTCGAAAGAGATTTCGACGGACAGATAATAAGCAGATGCATCGTTCGTTCATAGTTCGGTCGGTGATGGGTCGAAGGTGAATTCAGCCGGAAAGAAATCTGAGCCTGAAATATGAGCCATAAAAGCAGAAAATGCTTCTTCGCATCATATATATATATCAAATATATATATATATCAAATATATATATCATATATATATATATCAAATATATATATATCAAATATATATATATATATATATCAAATATAGGCTAATCCAAGTATAGAAGATCGAAGCTTGACACTAATGTGATCAGGGATCTCTCATGGAAAGCGTCTTGTAGCGATTGTCCTCATATATACATATATATACCGTATATATATATATCTTATACATGTATATATATATAAGCCTATCTCTGCTTCAAGGTCGTAACTCCCACTTCCCTCAGCGGAGTTGACCAATCCCCTTCTCCATTTTTTTTACTTCTCTCTCATCTTCCGTTAGCCTACATTTTTATTATTTATTAGCAGTATTTTCATAGCGGCCGGCCCTTCAAGACTTTCTACTCAGAAGCGCAATTTTATCTAGAGCTATAGCAGCAGGCAAGCTGCTCTTCAGTTCGTTTCAACTTAAAATAACGCTTTCGTGCATGTGGCAAAACTATTTCCGCACATAATAAAAAGCGGTGTTACTCTCGCAGACAGTTTTTGATACTGCTACGGTTTCAATAGATCAGCCAGTCACGATTTAGTCTGCAGGGAAAATTGGATGAAGTCGGAGAGGATGGATTAATTTGAAAGAATCATTTGAAGGACGTGGGCTCGACGACCCATAGATCCACCATATTAAGGCATTGACTCTGACTTCCACTCCATACATAGAGGCGCTGATCAACTGAGCAGAAGTAGGACGAATGGACGACTAACACGATGCAGCCGTATAGCAACGACGACAAACGAAACTAGTTTAATGTCTTGTGTCCCTACATTATTTCATGAAATAATTGTAACGCGGTCTATTATGCGGTTTGAATTGAGTAAACAAATAATATTGTTATGAACAGTTGAACAGTTGAGCAGTTCAATAGTCATAGCTAAACGGTTCGTTCCCAGTAGCATATCCATGATCGCGCAAAACCTGCGGGATGGGTCATTCATAGTGTGACCGGCAGCTGCTGGTCAAGCGGGCCTATATAGATACGGAGTAATCTGCTGGTTCCTAAATTTGAAATTCTTCCTCTTCTTTCACTACTCAATCTTCACTTGTGAATTGCGTTCTTACTTACTTTCTATGAATGACCGATACAGCGACTGAGCTAGACATATAGGACTAGGAACCCTATGACTATGAGGCCTATGACTGGGAGGCCTATGACTGAGAGGCCTAGGAATAGGAGGCATAGGACTGGAAAGCCTAGGACTAGGAAGCACAGGCCTAGGACTGGGAATCCTAGGACTAAGAGGCCCAAGAAGTTGATTGTACTTTGGCGTGTATCTTAGCTCTTAGTTCATTTAGATAAGTGCAACTTAAAACAATAATATATCCCTTGATCCCTCCAAGTTACTTAGTTACATGAAGTATCAGGAGACCCCAGTTAGCGGGATCATTGACCTCTTTATGGTGCTCATAATCATTGCAATCATTATAATTATTCTTTATTTATTATATCGCACAAGTGATACTTGCAACAAGTGCAATCAGAGGACCATAACTCTAAAGTTATGGTCCTCTGAAGTATCAGGTCCTTCTGATATACTTCAAGTAACTAAATCATTTGCTGCAAGTATTACTGCAGCAAATGAATAAAATATTATGAATAAAGAATGATTGCAATGATTATGATTTGAGCAAATCAATTTTTTAAAGCTTGTGCATTGGCACGATGAGCCATTCATATTTACTTACTTACTTACGCTTCAGGTGTCAAGTCATAAATCGCTCTTCAGTTAAAGGTTTCAATGTCGTCGTCTGTAACGTTTTCTCTCTGTCTTATGCTGATAATAATTATACAGTTTTTGAGGATACAAAATAATTTTTGTAACTTTTATGACATCTCCAGCGATCGTCAACCAGGCATAATAATAATAATAATAATAATAATAATAATAATAATAATAATAATAATAATAATAATAATAATAATAATAATAATAATAATAATAGTCTGCACATTTTGCTAGTGTCTAGCCTAGTGCTCACCGTTAATCAGTTCCAGCCAGTTGATGTTGCTCTGTTGGTTTTGAAAATAATAATAATAATAATAATAATAATAATAATAATAATAATAATAATAATATGCGTGTAATTATAGACATTCATTTTGTCAGCACAATTAGGCATATATAGTATATATATATATATATATATATATATATATATATATATATAATAATAACAATAATAATAATAATAATAACAATAATAATAATAATAATAATAATAATAATAATAATAATAATAATAATAATAATAATAATAATAATAATATAGATCATAATATATTTTATGACGAGTGATTGCATGGATGATAAGGTTTGTTATATATAGCATGAGACTGGTATGGATGATAAGGTTTGTTATATATGGCATGAAACTGGTTGTAAAAAATAGAAAATCTTTCGATGTAGCAATAAGAAATGCAGCCTGCATGCACGGACTTCTGCGTGCTATGTAGGCTACTGCCAATCGCTGCGCGAAAGGCTCCAGATAAAAAATTGTCAGGTCGAGATCGAGTATATAAGGTCACACTCGCAAAAGCAGCACATGAAAATAATCCACCCGCGAAAATATTCAAATGAACATTGAGAAAGACATTTAGACAGACATTTAGACAGTAAGACAGTAAGGTAGACAAACAGACATATCCAGAGTGGTTAAGAGATACAGATATAGTACTACAGAAGAATGGCCAAGATTAGTTGAATGGACTACAAAACCAATGAAGAGGTGCTGCAACTGGTTCAAGAAGAAGGATCGTTGGTTGAAACAATGCGGAAGAGGCAGCGATTGGCAGTTTACTTGTACCGTTTGCTCGTACCTCCATCATGCAGAGTCGTGCTTTTTCTGTGGTTGGTCCGGTGGTATGGAAGGGCATTCCAAACCACCGGACCAACCACAGAAAAAGTACGACTCTGCATGATGCTTCCTTATTGATTTACATCTCTGCTTTTGCTATACCTGCTTGCTTGCTAACTCACTCTGCCTACTGGCTTTCTTACGCACTTTATATCCAAAGTCGTAGATAAAACTCAAATCGCCATGACATGGCTTTCAAGAACGAGTCTAGCGAGACAATTAAGTCAAAGTGTATCATAAATTCCCGTTGCAAAATAAAACACTGACGCGCATCAACCGAAAGCGAAGCAGAAAAACGGGATGACATCAGTGGCATCGGTTCGACGTTAGGGCATCTAACATGAAACGTCCCTTAACCGGAAGTTGGTCTACGTCATGTATGATGATGCGCAGAAGCAGACGAACAAAGATATTAGATTTTACGGGCCACTGCGCATGTCTTCTCTACCAAACACAGCAGCAGCAGACCAATAAAATATTTTATTATGGGACAGAGACTTCGTATAAACAGTCGACGATGCGTTTTTGTTGGAAGTCTACGTTCTATGTCCGCTGAATAAGTCTCTGGAGACCTATAGACAGGCAGACAGACAGACAAACAGACAGACAGACAGATGGACGGACGAACGGACGGGCGGACGGGCGGACGGACGGACGGACAGACAGTCATACAGACAGATGGACAAACAAACAGGTCTGATATAGCCAGACAAATCGGCCTATATAAGTCATGTGCATAATTTATATGACATATTATGTCTATTTGTTTGTATGTGCACTTGTTATAGCGCCCCTTCAAGCTCTCACTACTCAGAGGCGCTCCCGAATGCAGAGCGGACACTGCATCGGAGTTTCACGCCGAAGCGCTGAGCAATTGTGAGTGAAGGCCCAAGGTCCTTACGCGGCGAGGTGGATTCGAACCTCGAACCTTCCGGCTTCAAGGCAACGACGCCACCACTACACCACCGCGCCCCACAAGTCTATGTCACCGATCACACACGCACACACACACGCACACACTTACACTACGCACGCACATGCACACACGCGCACGCAAGACATGCGCAACACAGTATAGAAACACTGCGCGAACCTAAGATGAGTTTGACATGGTATAGCTTGTATACATAGGCAGCCTTGAGTATACTATATATGCATGTACGATAAGGTGGTATAGCAAGGCATGGCAATAGCAGGTTGTGGAATACCAAGGTGATGTAATAACAGAGAGTGAGGTGGTTGCAAAAGTAAGAACAAGCAAGTTAGTCGGTGCTTTGAATGACTAGCCCCACTATATATATATATATATATATATATATATATATATATATCTGCGAGAACTCTGTTTTTCAACCTCATCAGGTGTAAAGCGATGATCCACTTCGGTTGACGGACCAAGTTGAGCTTCTGGTCGCGGACTGTTATTCTACCAGCAACGTTCATTTTCTGTGGCTGGTTCCACAACCTGGGATAGCCACACCCTTTCACAGCGCCTATCGCCCATGGATGGGTCAATCCACTCCGTTCCTTAAGAATCTAAGAACTGTCCTATTTAGTCGTGGTTGGGTCGGGAGTGATTTCGAGTAGCCTGTCTTGAAGAGGCGCTACATAAATTTCTAAATAACTTTTTCAGAGAGCATCCATTGTCACTGGTTTTGAGAGAAGTTTATGGCACGATATTGTTGCCAAATCCATGGGATAGTCAGCTTGATACGCTGCGTCGGTGCTCTTTTGAAGAACGCTATGTTGTTTAAGATTTGCTGAGGGAATTGTGATAATTAGAATGATCACATCTGGCAAATAAGGGAACATGGCAGATAAATTCCACAGCACAGACCCCAGATGCCATCTCGCAAAGACCTTGTAGTCCAGAATGGTCGAAAGAGAGGTCGTGCGGTCTTTCATCTATCCGGTTTTTGTCACTCCGCCGATGTCTACCCAACTACAGGACCAGTACATAATGCAACATTGACCCCTAGAACAGAATAGAATAGAATCTTTAGCCTCTTCCATTGTCTGCCAGTGTTTGACCTACCAAGATATCACTTTGGCCGATGTCTTTGCTAATGTCAGACTGTCGATTTAGGACCATAATTTTCCTTACTAAACATTTCTCGTAACTCGCTCATCTTGCTGCAACTTGACAAGTGCGAGGAAGTGCAACTAGCCTACAATTGAAAATTTGATCACATGCGGATCAATCTCTCGAGTCACAAAGAACTTAGCCGAAATAGTTTCTATGTCGATAAATGATTAAGACTCTAAGCAAGTAAGTAGATCTCTTCTTCTTCTTCTGGTTCTCTGCCAGGTGTAAGTAGATCGTCTCTATGAAAACACAACGAATAATGCATGAAATCGGATTTCTTCGTGACTCGTGCTTAAGCAAATAGGTAAGTCTTTGGACACATCAAGATTAATACCAGATTTCATAATAGATTGGACAAGAATTTTGGGTGCCACCGGAAGGCCACATGCTCCGTTGGTAGGGCACTGGCCCCCCCTGCAGAGCCGCCATTAGTGTAGGTGTGAGTGTAGGTGTGCGTGTAGGTGTGTGTATATGTGCATCTGTGTCTGTGCTTACGTATATCCATGGTCCCATACATATGTAGGTATGCGACTATGCATGCATGTATTTATGTGAGTGCGTCTAAGCACTTATCAAAGTACCTTTAAATTCAGGTAGCCTACCTCAATAAGGCACCGATACTGGTCCCTTGTTCAGTGCACTCTTAATAACAGGGATATCTGATAGGATCAGGTACTAAGCAAAGCATAAAATAGCTATCAATTGGCAGTCCTAATTTCCTCTAAATGTCACAACAGTCGAGACACGAATAAAGCGATCTTATTTAATGTTGACCATTGATCTATGAAGAGACGACGAATAGCATACGGTGCAGCAGCAGCTGTGCATGGCGCGTTTCATTGCCGCATGCATGTTCCATCGATCTATGAAGAGAAGAAGGACTATGTGAGGTTCTCGGAGGACGACGCTCTCCTTCTTCCACCTATAGACACGATCGTCGTCGTCGTCGTCGTCGTCGTCGTCGTCGTCGTCGTCGTCGTCGTCGTCGTCGTCGTCGTCACAGATATTATGAAGCCACAGTAGATGAGTTAAATTTTATGACGCTTTTCGGAAAGGCTTTCACAAGCAGACGTCGAATAGTGTAATTATTACGCGTAGAGAAGTTTAGTGCACTACTGGCGCGTGCAGATTTCTGTTGCAGTGAATGGCAGCGGCGGAGGGGTGTCTCTAGAAGAGCCTTAGAGCGAAGTCTATTGGGAATTCGAATGGCTGTTGAAATAATGGAAGATCTGAGCGAAACGTTTGATGTGAGGAGTGGCTGTTGGTTGGGCTGCGTGGTCCAAACTGATAAGGAATCAGATTAAATCAGTTGTTTATGGATTCAGACCGGATGCACTTCGATCGATCGGGTCGAGACCTACTAACAGGTTGTGTCATTTCATCAGCAGATGATGATGATGATGATGATGATGATGATGATTATGATGATGATGATGATGATGATGATGATGATGATGATGATGATGATGATGATGATGATGATTATGATGATGATGATGATGATGATGATGATGATGATGATGATGATGATGATGATGATGATGATGATGATGATGATGATGATGAAGACTGTTGTATAATCTATGATATCCTAAGACTCACAATAATTATACATGTAATTCAGCGATAACCGGATGTATACATTTATCATCGCCGTCATCATCATCGTCATCACCATCATCATCGCCATCATCATCATCATCATCATCATCAACATCCTCATCATCATCATCAACATCATCATCATCAACATCATCATCATCATCATCATCATCATCATCATCATCACCACCATCATCATCATCATCATCATCACCACCATCATCATCATCATCATCAACAACAACAGCAACAACATCATCACCATCATCATCATGAAAGCCACAACCATCAACCTGTCTCAACCATCATCTCTATTTCTCTCTCTCCCGTCACTCTCTCTCTCCCCTCTGTTTCTCTCCCTCTCTCTCTCTCTCTCTCTCTCTCTCTCTCTCTCTCTCTCTCTCTCCCGTCACTCTCTCTCTCCCCTCTGTTTCTCTCCCTCTCTCTCTCTCTCTCTCTCTCTCTCTCTCTCTCTCTCTCTCTCTCTCTCTCTCTCTCTCTCTCTCCCCGTCACTCTCTCTCTCTCTCTGTCTGTCTGTCTGTCCGTCTGTCTGTCTCTCTCTCTCTCTCTCTCACTCATCGTTCTTGTCCTCTCTTTCGTCCGATCTCCCTCCTTATAACTCTTTCTTCAGGTATTTTCTTTCATCTCACTATGTCTGTATAGATTCGTATCGCTGCTGCGCGTACTCTGCTCGGGATTGATACCCATTGCCGTGCTGCATGCCACGGTGGTCGAAGCTCAGCATGCCACTATCGGTCGGTCGGTCAGTCGGTCAGTCGGTTGGTCAGTCATCGGCTGTTTATATATCCATATAATCCTTCTGATGTGGAATCGCATTGGAATACGTTACATATTGATCATTCCTTTGATCTTTTTCTTCAGCCATCATCGTCATCTCTCTTTCTTCGACCGCTGTAGACTCCAAGCTTCGATCCGTGGCTCAGCATGCCACTATCACTTCATCCAAGTGACATACAAACTATATAAATTATGTATGCATATATTATTATATATATTTATATGCTGTGCTTTGTATATATATATATACATATATATATACACACGATGTACATACGTATATAATTATTATGGCGTTGCTAAACATTCAGTCTGTCGCACCGACAGACTGAATGTATAGCAATTAATTATTGTACCATCGTTGATATTGACAGATGATCATTATTATTATTATTTTGAAAAGAAACAGTGTACCAGCTACCAGCATAGCTGCACGTCACCGTGAAGTCACTTAGCAAGTTTGCAAATATAGAATCTGTCAGATCAATAATTTTGCTATTAAAGCAATGAAATTCAAATTTCTAAAAAATGAAAATGGCTAAAGTGTCAATGACAGACAAAATGTGTATTCTGACACCTCTTGAGCAAGATCCTGGAGATATAAGGCTATGAGCAACGTTTACTCTGATAAACAGTGAGAGCGCAAAAATTAAGAGTTAAGCTGAGAGTTAGATTTGCCGCAAAATGAAAGGAGACGCCAACACTGTCGGGGGTAACTTGGGTAAGACGTAGGCCTACAGGCAGAATTAAAACGCTCTTGATTCAGCCTTAGCCTAATGCTGAGAAGCTACGTTCTTGATATGCCAATCTATATTGAAGCGGTTATTAGCAGCAGTCGGTAGCAAAAGTTGGGAGGGACCGTCCCAAGCCTCTTGTCGAAAGTTGGGGGCGTCTCAAGCCTCTCGGAAGTTGGGGGACGCGTCCCGTGGGTCCCATAGGGTGGTTGCGCCTATGCTCTTTGCGCAAGCACCAGCACTCCGATCCATAAGGCAGTACTGGTACCAACAGGGCTCCTTACAGTTTCATCTTGGTTCTTGTCGACACTCCGTTTGATTTCCACACCTTGATAAGACGACCGAACATCGCACACGCCAGACCTATTCTACGTTTGATGTCCCTTGTGCAACGGCCATCCTCTGTTGCATCAGGCCACACAAGCACACAAATTCTGTCACTTGTTCAAATGCTTCGCCATCCAGTCTGACATCTAATTCCTTATGTTGTCTACCGATGGCCAAAGTTTTTGTGCTTCCCGTATTGATTTTAAGTCCCATTCTTTTGCTGCTGCTATCAACTCTATCCGTCAGTTCCTATAGGTCCTTTTCGGCGTCTGCTACCATGCAGAAGAATATCGTTGGCAAAGCGTAGGTTGGTGAGCAA
>OX457053.1:33846899-33909399 GCA_949752735.1 Lumbricus terrestris
GGCTATGCTACTCATGCAATTATACAATTATCTTAATTAACATCAATCTTTACTACTAACATAATACAAATACAATAAGCAATACAACTGCGCTACAATCGCAGCCTACAGCGCACGTCTATATCCTTCGGGGGCTTCGGGAATGGAACTCGGCTCCACTGATCTCCATGCGAGCGTCTTATCCAATGCGCTACTGCACTGTACTGCACGGACCCCGAAGTGTTTTACCGAGTGAGTCCCATCTGAACTGCAATGTTTGTGCTGATGATAAATTAATCAACATTTCCTTCGTGAAGTCTTAATCATCTGCAGCTAACGTCTTTAACTCTTGAATGGCAGGAAAAGGAATCTTCCTTAACCAAAACTGTGTTTCCAGCATGACATTGTGTGTAACTTCAGTCTTCACAATACGGAACAGATTATAAAAGTGTTCAATTCTATTAACTCAATCCACCATGCAAGAGCGTTTTTTAACATGGACGCAGTGCATGATGATCAGCCGTCACATTCTGCTTCACGTTCTGCTCAAACTTGTCATTCAACGAACATAATTATGACATCATCTCTCATATTACTCACTCACTCACTCGCTCACTCACTCTCCTTCTATGTATATATATAATTATATATAAAACAAGTCTGTCAACTGACATATCCGTGATAGCCGTATAGATACAGCTCGCATCTATAATTATTATGACCTGAAATGTTGTCTCTTTGCCCTGATATCATCCATCGAACTCGTCAACTGCAACACTCTCTGGTGTCTTAAAACTCAACTTTATACAACTTCAAAGCAACATCATCATCGTACACCTATATACTTGTAAGAGTTCTTACAACGCCAACACTTGGACTTGTATTCCGGACAAAAAATCATTGGATTAAAAAATCATTTGATTAAAAAATCATTGGATTAAAAAATCATGATTAAAAAGTCATTGGATTAAAAATCATTTGATTAAAAAATCCTTGGATTAAAAAATAATTTGATAAAAAATCATTGGATTAAAAAATCCTTGAATTGAAAAATCCTTGGATTAAAAAATCATTGGATTAAAAAATCATTGGTTTTCAGACGCCGCGAGTGTAGGCTACAGGAAGTATAATAGATATACAGTCATCTGTAGTTGAGACTGGAGAGAGATCGCGATATGTCTTTCCAGCCTTAATCACTGCAGTGCACATAACTGATCATTGTGTATCGAACCTATATAAAGAATTTCTTCATTGCGCCTGCTGACCTGCTGCTATACCATTACATTACGAAGCATTCCATATGACTTGATGCTTTACGTCTTGCAATTGCATTACAACACATTACTTCACGATTGCTTCAACGTTTTGCATTTGTCGCGATTCTAAACACCACAGTCCGCCCACCACCACCCACCACCCCCGTTGGATCACCGCTGACATCAATCTAAAAGAGGATTCATGGGGTGGTCGTAAGAGATTTTTATAGCGGCAGTAGCGGCTTTGGCTGGTTACTTCGGAGCCCACAGCGCACAGCATTGGCAGGCGCTTAGAGCATGCTTGGCTGAAGATAGACATTAGACGAACGGACAGACGGACGGAAGGACGGAAGGACGGACGGAGGAGGCTGTAAGGCTGAGGAGGGACGGGCGGATGAACGGAAGAATGGTAGGGCGGACAGACGGACGGAAGAACGGACGGACGGACCGCTGTCCTCTGCAGCCAGCTGAGGCCATGCATCCGTCTCGAAGAAGGACGTCTGGGAACGGGTTATATCCCTCTTCCCTCCTCACTCCTCACTCCATCCGTCCGTCCGTCCGTCCGTCCGTCCTTCCCTCCTTCCGTCCGTCCGTCCTTCCCTCCTTCCGTCCGTCCGTCCTTCCCTCCTTCCGTCCGTCCGTCCGTCCGTCCGTCCGCCAGTCCGTCCGTCCGTCCGTCCGTGCTTCCTCATCCGATCACATGTTCCGGATGAGTGAGTCGGCGGAACGAAAGAAATCCTTGGAACTGCAACAACGATCGACGAACGACATCGTCCCAAGATGCATTGCGATAGATGTCTTCTCTCTTCTGCATTTGCTCCCAACGCACGTTCAAACTTACATTGGTATATAGATATACATATGCACACTTATATGCGTATATATATATATATATTCTGACGGGCATATACATAGTACATGCGTCCAGATGTATCTAAACACTGTATATATGCACATTGTGTTTATATTATATCAATTATAAGCATGCTGTATCAAATAATTATATAAATATAAATATATTACATAATAATGACGTATACTGCATCCATGTATAAATGTGTAGCGTCTGCAATTGCATTCTAAACTGTCTGCTCAAGTATATATCGAACCATCCTGCATGGCTTGGCTCATTACGCTCAACTGCCTAGGGGATCTGCAGGTCCCTCGCTTCCGCACATTCGAGCTTTCCCACACGGACATCCCTGGGGAGCAAACGTCCATTACATGCTGCAAGTGGAACGATGCAATGTTTTAATTGATTAACGTCAACAAACGCTTTCTATTATTTTGCCTTTAGTCAGACACTTAGTCAGATCAATCGTTTTGTAAGCTCCATGCAACAACACTCTGTGGGTGTTTAAAGGCGCTCAATAAATGCTCTACATACATACATACATACATACATACATACATACATACATACATGCATGCATACATACATACATACATACATACATACATACATACATACATACATACATACATACATACATACATACATACATACATACTCACACATACATATATACACGCATGCATATATGACTACATTATCTCAACGTAGGCCTACATAAATGTGACCTTTTTTGACCAAACCAGTCGCTTGTCGGGTTATGTCATCAGGTAGAAAATGACCGAAAACGATGGGAAACCTCAAACTGGTCGTAATTGACTTGAATGCAAAAACAAGTTTTAAAATATATATATTTAACACAAATGACGTCTAAAATGCTTGTTTAGATGTATCTAAATGCGTGAAAATTAATTTTTACTAAGAGCCCTAATTCTGTTAATCGAGATCGAAAGTCAGAATTTCCGTCAAAATTAGCTACTTTTGTTGCGATATTAAATTAGGTTACAGGTCGAATCGAAAAGCGTGACTGGTCTCGTTTTGAACAAGGAAATCCCCTTTTTCTGTTCTATTAATAAAACATGACCGCCTTGTATTGAGTAGGCTACGCCTAGAGAGTGGCCCGAAATAGATCGACTAACAGAGACAGATTCAGAATAGCGCTATAAAACAGGCACGTGACCAAATCTTCAGCCGTGGTTGGTTGAGCGGTTGAAGGTCGCATGGCTTTGGCTGCCGTAACGGGATGAATCGTTTATTTTCTTCACTTTTCACTTAAATAACTCAATCTTCGAAATGAAGAATATTTTGTAAATCTGTAGAGTATTTGTGCAATTCTTGAAGCTACGCGACGGCCAAATTGTATTTAGATCGGTCCATTAGAAATAGCCGTTTCATAGGAGAATGTCAATATTTATATCGCTAAACTTCGCACGCGCTTTTCTCATCTAACAGTTTATGTACCCCACCGGGTTTAAAATACTAAAACTCCGGTTATATTTCAGATATAGAAAAACCGCAAACAGTTTTGGAAAGGAAAATGAAGCATCCACAGGAAATTGCTAAAAAGTGAAAAAATGTAATTTTGTACTTGCGACCGTATTTGTGGTGAAAGGTCACAAATTATAATGCATACACATAACTTACATATATACACGCATGCATATATGCATGTATCATACAATCATATACACAGACATTTACACATAAACTGCTTCTAAAGTAGAATGTGTTGCGCATCCAGCAGTTGTTGTCACGCTCCTCTGTCCATCGTCATCGACCGTGACGAGTAATTAATCAGTCGTCCTCACATCGTCCTGTGTCCGTCCGTCCTTTGTCCGGTGCCTTTGTCTGTCCTGTTCGACGCCTGATCAAGCGTTCGCTTGAGTGGATCGATGAGAAAGAAAACAGTTGTCTCATCGATTGGAAAGACAATGCATATATATGTATATATGTATTTATATATATATTTATATATTTATATATTTTATATATATATATATATATATATATGCAAGACATACAGTCAGTCGGTTGGACACAATGAACTGCAGACCAGTCTTGCATGTCGCCAATATTATGAGCATATGTGCGATAGAGATAGCTTTTAAGTGCGACAGCAGACACTTAGGCTTTATCAGATATATATATATATATATATATATATATATATATATATATATATATATATATATATATATATAGGTGTTTGGGTGTATGTGTGCTGTCCTTCTATAAGCATCATTCTTTCCCTCCATCCCCCGCTCTCTCGTTCACACGAAGACCTATCTCCGTGATACCCACACCTACACCCAGTGGCGTAGCAACCTTGGTCTTGGGGCCCTGTGCAGAGCACGACCTATTGCTACGCCACTGCCTACACCGTTTTTCAACTGTTCAAAAGGCGCTATATAAGTGTCTGTGGTGCTAGATATCAAATACGTACACGATAATCTGCATATAATTACAACGATCAATGCACTGAAAACGAGGCTGCTGCTATCGATGAACGACTGAACGTGCATAGATCTAATTATTTACAATTTGCATATTCAACATTGACCGACACACGCACTATATAATTATGCGCATTCATACACGAGCTCGCAGCATTCATATACAATTATACATATATATATATAAATAATATATATATATATGCATATATGTATATGCATATATGTATATATATATAAAATACTGTGAAGTGTGTTTGGCACGACGGCATTAACACAGATACGAAACAAGACCTTTACGAAGGTCATGATCAGAAACCAAAATCATTCATGTCGTCACCGGAAATGACGACGGATCGATGACGTCATTGCACGCATGCCTTGCCTTCAACCGACCTCAGCACGAGGGTTGGTCGCATTGTAGAGAATTCTTCTCCATCCTCTCCTGTCCTCGGTTGCCCTCAACAACTTCTCAGTTGACGAACTCGACCATTCACTCATGTCGTCCAACCACCTCCTCCTAGGTCTTCCTCTTCCTCTTGCTCCCGAAACCGTTCCTTGCATAATTTCCTCCTCCAGGCAATCTCTATGTTTCCTCATGGTGTATCCAAAGTATGACATCTTCCTTCCTTTGATTGATTCAAGTAGACTCCTTTCTACGCCAGCCGTCTCCAGTACCCAATCATTTGTGGTTTTTTTCTCTGTCCATGATATTCCAAGGACTTTTCTTATACCTTTAATTTCAAATGCCTTTATTCTATCCTCATCACTCTTCTTGATTGTCCAACTCTCACAACCATACATCATCACTGGCCATAAAAGCGTCCTCATGAACTTTAACTTTGTAGATAGTATGATGTTATGGCTTTTCCACAGTTTCTTCAGATCTGCATCTACTCCATGTCCTCTCGCGATTCTTACTCTTATCTCCTTGCTACAATCAGCACCTTTTGTTACGAGTGAGCCTATAGGTACACGACTGTGTCCACTTGTGATGTCCTGCACTTTGATATTACATTGTTCCCCTGACAGCGCCATACACTTTGTCTTCCCAGATCTTTCTTTCGACCTTCCCTGTCCAAACGAGACATCAAGTCTGGCAGTTCTTTTATGTTTTAGGTACATGTGAGGGCAACAGTCTTTGCAATTCTGTCACGCGTCGTCGTATATTCATTGATGTGAAACACACACACACACACACCACACGCACACGCGCATACACACACAATACATATAGAGAATTTATTACCGATTCATGACAGGTCAGACGGCAGCCAATAGAAACATCGATCTCAATCTTCGGTTTATTTTTAGAAGCTTTAGACAGCGACAACTCTCGACGTACGGAAGGACAGAAGAGCCATGACGCTCAGGATAACATTGGATACATGCATATACAATTGTACATGTATCTTGCATATGTGCGTGTAATTTGACGTACACAGTCGAAACTGTGCGTACACTGTACAATGCTCTTACACGTGTATTTTTGGTTCTGCCACAATTTATCAATTATTATATCAATTTTAAACAAATGCTATTGTGTTTGTGTATCAGTATTGAATTATTATACAGACTCAACTCCAGATAATTCGTCTGACAACGTCTTTCTGTTTGCATTTGACATTTTTTAATCTGTTCTTTCTCTGTGTCACGCTGATTTTTCATCGATCCTCAATAATATTAGTGGCTGTGTATGTAACATATGTGAACGATGACTCTTCGATATAGGGTCTGGGTAGTGTTGTTTCCGGACTTGACTCATGTTCACATCATGTCGTCTTTTGTGAATTAAACATATTAAATAATGTTATACGAACATTACATGGCGCAGCCGACAATTAATAATTCTTGCAAGAATTGTGATACGAACCTCTTCGAACGTTTTGAGAAAATTTAAACAGAAATTTGTAGTCGGATGTTCGGAACAATGGCTGACTCATACAATAAAGGATTTCAACCGCCCGCGTCGTTGAAACTCGATGGGGGAAATGTAGAAGAAGCGTGGAAGGTATGGCTACAGAAATTTGAATTATTTCTTCTTGCTTCTCGATCCGATGAACTTCCGGAAAAAATCCAAGTGGCGATGTTTTTAAGTGCCATTGGTGATGAAGGACTACACGTGTTCAACACATTTAAATTTGAACCCGACGAGGACAAAAACAAAATGAACGTTGTAAAAGCAAAGTTTAACGATTATTGCTCACCAAGAAAGAATGTGGTTTTTGAGCGATTTCAGTTTTGGAAGTGCGTTCAGGCACCTGTTGAATCAATAGATGGATTTGTTACAACCCTGCGTCTCCGTGCCAAAACCTGTGAGTTTGGTGATCAGGAGGAATCATTAATTCGAGATAGAGTTGTCCTTGGGTGCACAGACTCTCGTTTGCAAGAACGGCTGCTTAGAGAACCTGATTTGTCACTAACGAAAGCACTACAGGTTTGCAGAGCAGCGGAAGCCACAGCAGAACAACTGAAGCTGATCAGAGGTGATGACTCAACAGCTATAAATGCACTAAAATCAGAAAAAGATTTTTCGTCCCAAAAGAACGATAAAGAATATAGCTCAAACAGAAGCATTTGTGGAAAGTGTGGTTCCAGGCATCCGCCTAGGCAGTGTCCGGCTTTCGGGAAAATTTGTCATAACTGTAAAAAAGATAATCACTTCGCAAAGATGTGCAGAGCGTCTAGCAGGGTCAGTATGAGAGATAAAAATTCGGAAATATTATCCCGTAGTTCATCCAGAGCAGCCATCCATTCGCTAGAACTTGATGTTCATGATTTTGACATAGGAGAGGTGGCAACAAACTTTTGTTCAAAGGATACGAATCACGCCAATAGTTGGTGGATGGACATAGTAATCAATGGTCAAACAGTCAAATGCAAATTGGATACAGGTGCAGAAGCGATTGTAATGCCAGCCACTGTGTTTGAAAGAATTCCGGGAAAACGTAGGTTACAAAAGACAAAAACAGTACTTACTGCTTATGGGAACAACAAAATACAACCATTGGGAATCACAGTGCTCGAGGCCAGAATAAAAGACAAGAAACACGTTCTAGAATTCTACATTGTTGATTCTCGAGCACCAACGATCCTGGGGTTAGCCTCGTGTTGCAGCCTGAATATTGTGAGCAGAATTGATTCGTTCACCACACATAGAGAAATGAACACTGCCAGTAAATTGTTGGATGAATTTGATGATGTGTTTAAAGGCGTTGGGACATCATATCTCAGTAGATCCAGCAATTCAACCAGTGATTCATTCACCAAGACGCGTTCCATTAGCACTTCAACCAAAATTAAAGCAGAAATTAGAAAGTTTGGTCCACAGTGGTATCATAGAAAAAAGAGATGAACCCACCGACTGGGTAAACAGTCTACTGATTGTGGAAAAGAAAGATGGGTCACTGAGATTGTGTTTAGATCCAAGAGATCTGAACAAAGCAATAAAGAGAGAACATTTCGCAATTCCGACCTGTGAAGATATTCTTCCAAAGCTTCATGGCAAAAAAGTCTTCAGCATTATTGATATGAAGGATGGATTCTGGCAAGTGAAGCTGGATGATGACAGTTGTAGGCTCTGTACATTTAATACTCCTTTTGGAAGGTTCTCATTTCGGAGACTTCCATTTGGAATATCTTCAGCGCCTGAAGTTTTTCAGAAACGAAGTCTTGAGATCTTTGCAGACATAGATGGTGTTTTCATTGTTTTCGATGACTTGATTATTGCTGCCGAGGATGACACACAACATGATTTCATATTGAGAAACGTTCTAGAAAGAGCCAGAAAAGCCAATGTTCGTTTCAACAGAGCCAAGTTGCAACTGAAACTTTCAAGTGTTAAGTATGTAGGGCATCGCATCTCAGGTGAAGGTGTGGCTCCAGATACAGACAAAGTCACTGCTATTCTAAACATGCCAGTGCCAAACGACAAGAAAAGCTTGCAACGCTTTCTAGGAATGGTCACCTACATCTCTAAATTCATACCAAATTTCTCATCAGTCACTGAGCCACTGAGACAGTTGTTGAAAGGAAACATGGAATGGATGTGGAGTGATCAGCATGAAAAGGCAATTTGTAAGCTCAAGATGGCAATTGCTTCAGCTCCAGTACTAAAATTCTTTGATCCGAAAGCTAAAACTTGTATTCAGACAGATGCATCTTCTACAGGACTGGGATCGGTGCTACTTCAGAATGGGCAACCTATAGCGTATGCATCTCGAGCTCTTAATGATGCTGAAACACGATACGCTCAAATTGAGAAAGAACTTTTAGCAATTGTATTTGCCTGTGAAAAATTCTCCCACTACATTTACGGTTCAAAGACTCTCGTGTTAACAGATCACAAGCCATTGGAAAGTGTATTGTTAAAGCCCCTCTACAAGTCTTCTCCAAGGTTGCAGCGTATGTTGTTGAGGTTGCTGAAATTTGAAATTGAACTGAAATATACACCAGGAAACCAGATGCATGTAGCAGATGCACTCTCCAGAGCAACCACAAACCAGGGTCTTGACACACGAGATCAAGAATTACATGATGACATCGAAGTGATGGTGCACACTATACTCAATGATTTCCCGGCCAGCAACAAAAGGTTGGATCAGGTTAGATTTGAGACTGAGCGAGATCCTGAGCTTCACCGACTTAAGAAATGGATTCGCGATGGATTTCCCATGAACATGAAAGACCTTACAACAGAGGCAAAGAAATTCCAAACATTAGCAGGTGACCTTTATGAACTGGATGGGTTGTTGTTTCATGAAAGCAAACTCATTATGCCCAAAGTTCTAAGAAAAGAAATGATGCTTTTGTTGCATGAAGGACATCTGGGTATAGAGAAAACAAAGGCCATGGCACGTTCCTGCCTGTACTGGCCTGGAATTTCTCGTGAAATCGAAGAAATGGTGGGTAGATGTTCTATCTGTAATGTGTACAGAAGAAAGCAACAGTCTGAGCCAATGATGCCACATGAGGTTCCACAAAGACCTTGGGCCAAAGTTGGAATTGATATTTTTCAGTTTGCAGCTAAAGATTATCTTCTAGTAGTTGATTATTTTTCCAAATATCCAGAAATTGCGTTACTGGAAGATAAAACGTCTGAATCTGTTATTGTGAAACTGAAAGAAATATTTGCAAGGCATGGAATACCCGAAGAAATTATGGCAGATAATATGCCATTCTCCAGTAGACAGTTTCAATTTTTTGCACAGGATTGGGGTTTCAAAATTACAACCTCCAGCCCAAGATACCCACAATCAAACGGTCAAGCAGAACGCATGATTCAGACAGTTAAACAGCTGCTACGCAAAGCCCACGACAGCAACACAGATCCTTACATTTCACTGTTACAGTACCGTAATGCTCCGCTATCAGGTCTAGATGTTAGTCCTGCTCAATTGCTGATGAGCCGATCATTAAGGACAAAACTCCCAACACTCAGCCAAAATCTAAAACCAAAAGTAATGTATGCCAGAAAGGACTTGGTATTTAGACAGCAAAAACAGAAAATGTATCATGACCGAACATCCAGGCCTCTTCCGACCTTGAACGAAGGAGATGTTGTTCGTGTTCAACATAATGGAACTTGGACACGTGGAGAAGTGAGTCGAGCGCACTCTGCCCCTCGTTCATATATTGTCAACACAGAAGAAGGGTCGGTCCTTAGACGAAACAGAAGGGATCTCATACAAACCAAAGAAGATCCACCTGGCAGAAGACCTCCAATGGAGGATATAGCAGCTCAGGTTCAAGATCAAGGCGAAGTAATAGAACCTTCGGCTCCTGATTTCCAAGCACTGGCAAGATCATCTGATAATCAATCCGCAATGGAAAATACCGAAACAAGTGGATTTATTTCGAACATGAAAACTCGGAGTGGTAGAACCTCTAAGCTTCCTGTCAGATTTAGTGATTACCATTTGAATTAAATCCTTTAATTACTGTAAAGTGGAGATGTAAAATATGCGAATAATGACTCTTCGATATAGAGTCACCCTGTTTGTAACACTGCGAATAATGACTTCGATATAGTCACCCCTTTTGTAACACTGTGAATAATGACTTCGATATAGAGCCACCCTATAATTACTTTAAAAGGGGAGATGTAACATATGTGAACGATGACTCTTCGATATAGGGTCTGGGTAGTGTTGTTTCCGGACTTGACTCGTGTTCACATCATGTCATCTTTTGTGAATTAAACATATTAAATAATGTTATACGAACATTACAGTGTATAATGGGGTAATGGAGCAATAGCCAATAATGGCAATAATTATTTTAATATTATTTTTATCTGCACTACTCTCATTATTATTACTACTATTATTACTATCATCATCGTCATCATTATTATTATTATTACTATTCTTGTTGTTGCTGTCGTTGTTTTTGTCAATGTACACAATATCATGGTGCCACTCCAGTCGTCTGCACGGATTCCCTGCAACGCAGCAAAATGGCGGGAAAGCTGCAGACGTCACAAATTATAATTGTAGGTTTAGTGGTTGGACCTTGAAGTGAATTCGATTTGCAGGAATTTCTAGTCAGTCGAGACTCGAGTGATTTGAGGATGCATGGAATAAATTGTGCAGATGCTTGGATGCAGGTTCTGGTGAATGCAGATCATCCGTCTAATATTACTAGTTTTTGACAGACAGGTTGCAGGCGTCTGGAATCAATACTTTGGCGTGCAACTTTGCAAACACTGGCGTATATATACCAACCTATTCAGCACTGAATAGATTGTTGGTATCCACAAACAACCTATTCAGCACTGAATAGATTGTTGGTATCCACAAACAACCTATTCAGCGCTGAATAGATTGTTGGTATCCACAAACAACCTATTCAGCGCTGAATAGATTGTTGGTATCCACAAACAATCTATTCAGTGCTGAATAGATTGTTGGTATCCACAAACAACCTATTCAGTGCTGAATAGATTGTTGGTATCCACATACACATCTATTCAGTGCTGAATAGATTGTTGGTATCCACATACAATCTATTCAGTGCTGAATAGATTGTTGGTATCCACATACAATCTATTCAGTGCTGAATAGATTGTTGGTATCCACATACAATCTATTCAGTGCTGAATAGATTGTTGGTATCCACATACAATCTATTCAGTGCTGAATAGATTGTTGGTATCCACATACAATCTATTCAGTGCTGAATAGATTGTTGGTATCCACATACAATCTATTCAGTGCTGAATAGATTGCTGGTATCCACACATAATGTTTCCTCTTCAGTTTATTCCATTTCGTGTCTTTCATCTGTGTGTCATTCGCTGGAGGACATTTTCAATCCATAACCGGTTGCCCATCTTTCCTATTGTCTTCGCAGGCGGAGCAAGCGGAAACTGGGAAGAGGCATGGAAACGGAAACTGGGAAGAGACGTGGGGCTGCAATTCCCCGTCCATTGGATTTGCCATGAAAACTCGCGGCCCTCTGTCGTCCAATTCGCTAAACATTACGACAGATTCCGCCGCTCTTTCTGCTGCACTGATCTCTGAACCGAGATCAAAGTGCAGATCCCTCATTATCGCCTGTCAAGAAATGGATTCACAATTGAAAACGCGACAAGACTTTAAAGATGACTGTCGACAGTTTTCTGATGAATAGATTTATAATTGCATTTCCACACGCACGACTGCGACAGACCGGATATCCGGTCCGCCATTTTGGTCTTCTTTGATTGATCATTGCCTTTCGGCAGACGAGAAAGCAGCGCTGGCGTCATACTAGACGTAATACGCATTGACGTAATGTATAATCCAATGCAAATCCAATGTAATCTGCGGCGCCAATGATATGAGATGAGATGAGGAGAGGAGAGGGGGATAATTCTAGACGCTTGTAAAAAGTAAAACAATTATCTGCATTGCTTCACTTTATTTCATTTGCAATTCTGTCGTCGGATTTTTGGTGTCATATTCCAAGACACTTCAGCGAAGGAAACACCGAACTCTGCAGTTGTGATTGGTTGCAACAAAAACTAGTGCATTATAAAAGAAATTAAATTTTTCCATTTGGCAATAAACTGCTCTCGCTGATTTATTACGCTTACAGCTTTAGAGTAAAGCTTTAGAAAATATATGAAAAAAGACGATTTTACGATTTCATGATTTGCAATAAAGATGCAATTATAAAATAGTCAATATAATACACGACGAGCTCTCGCTTTGCTCAGTCAGACCTTGTCCAGATCATCCCGCAGCTATGCTGTATATGTCGAATATTTTATTAAGTTTCCACGAGAGTCTTTTTTATTCTATGAAACGGTTTTTATGTGACAAAGCATATCATCGATCTATGGGTGACCGCAATCTGGGTCACTTTTAAGAGTGATATGCTTTTGTGTGTTTCGCATTTTAATGTAAACGTTATTATAGACCACATATCATGACCGCTTGGATTGAAGTGCGCATAGCTCGTCATCGCCATTTTAACGCAAGCATTTGTGATGTCAGTCATTTTGAGCTGATTTAGTTTTACATCACAAATTTCGACATTGTTAAAACTAGTCAGAAACCGTTTGACGTCAGCCATTCTCAGTACTATTAAGTATTAATAGCGGGCATAATTGAATTGAGTATTTTGACTCAAGCCATTTTATTCGAAATGTATACTTGCTCTATTTTGGTCAGTTTTGCAATGACCGGTGACACGAAACGGAGTATCCCCCCTGAAAGCTATCCGGAGGGATGAATTAATCTATCCCCCCGGATGGAATTAACCGGTCTATACTATCCGGGGGGATAAACCATTCTATCCCCTTTTTCGAAAAATGCGCATAATAAAAAAAATTATGTGTAATCAAAATTTAAAGTGACTCTAATTGTTTTAAGTGTCCTAAGCAATGCTCAGATAAGGGCAACTCGAATTTATTTAGTGACTCTGAGTGTTTTTAAGTGTTTTAAAAGTTTTAAGTGCTCTAAAAACAGGGCAAAAGAAATTTTATAGTAAGAATAAACATACTTGTTAGTGTCATTGTTCAACATAAAGCAGATGAAAATTAATTTGCCCACAAAAATACACGCGGAAGCGGTTTTTTCGACTTTTTTTAATTTGGGGGGATACAATTAATACGGGGGATACTCTATTTCGTGACACCGGCAACAAGTTTCGCCTGAATCTTTTACGACTGAATCTCATACTATAAGCAGTTTGAGAATTGTGGAAAAATAACAGGGGTCCGACCATGATCCACGTGGAGTTGGGGTGTGAAAAGCAGACTTTACTATGGGGCTATTGGAAAGACTGGAGGAGTTGAAGCCCTCAACCACCCCCACCCTCCGAGAAATTCTCACCCTTCCTCTAAGCGGATATCAACTGCTCCAAAAATCTACTTGACGGATGTCTCATCGTTCGTTTTCGCGTTGGTCGTTCCAGACGTAAGATGCAGATGTAAATTTGTGTGTAACGTTTTGTCTGGGCCAGTCGTTCTCTTGCCATGTTGAACCTTTATGCAAATCAGCGTACTTTTACGTCTTGAATATTCATGAAGTCAGAACATTCACCAAAAGAGACTGTCGCATCATCCTCAATTGCAGCAGCAGCTGATCTCATCACTCGTCGTCTTGACTGCAGAGAGACTACACTGCATGCACTACACTACATATATATGTATATATATGTATATGTATATGTATATATGTAGTGTATTATACGACTCGTGTTTCATTATAGTGTCAGGGATAAACGATGTTTGCACACAGTGACAGATCATCCATAACGACAAGAATGCATCTCATATAACCATAATACGTCAATGTTGTTGAGCTCATTGCAACCGGCGCTGACGACTAAGCGAAGAATAGTCAGCTTTAAATCTGTTTTATTGTTCATAAAAGATGGCACCCACTTCAGCCGACCTATCTTCACTCTTATACTGGTCACTCACATTAACCTCGATCAATGTGTTTAGTACCCTGACCTTGTTGTGCATCAAACCAATACAATGTGTGGCTGTAGAGCAATTCTTCGGGTTGGACCGAGATGTTAACATTCCCTGGTCAGATATAGCCTAATGCTGTTGTATATCAGTCTTGTAATGTAATTCGGAAATATACTTCGAACTCTTCTGCTTCAAATTAGGCCTACTCATCACTCGAAGTCGTTTAATATTCAGCATAACTTGAAACATTCAGCGAAAACTGGCTCCAACTTAAAAGAAAAGAAAAGTGGTCTCCCATTGAACTTGAAGAAAGAAAAGTGGTTTCCCATTGACCTTGAAAAAATAAGTGTCTTTCCCATTGACCTTAAAAAGCGGTTTTCCCATTGGCCTTAGTCAAAGAAAAATCCACTTTCCATTTATCGTATTAGTTCATGCATAAAAGCGGCGTTCGCATTGGTGTGGCTTCTTTCGTCGACAAACAATTTGTTTCACTTGATGTAACTATCGATTAAATGCCTTCTTCCCATTTTTATACAATTCCGGTTAAAGTCTTTGATTCAGTTCGATTTCTACACCCAACGGAGGGAGGGAGGGAGGGAGGGAGGGAGGGAGGGAGGGAGGGAGGGAGGGAGGGAGGGAGGGAGGGAGGGAGGGAGGGAGGGAGGGAGGGAGGGAGTTGAGATGGAGAGAAGACAGGCGATAGTAATAATATGCAGACCTGCGTCTTCTTCATCTTTTTTCAGACGGCTTCTCTCTTCAAGTCTGGTATCCGCTACTCATTAATATTCATGCATTTCGCGCAGCTGCAGTATTTGCTTATCCGGATGTGAGGCAGTGGCCATGCTTTCTCCACCTCTGATTCCCAGAAGATCTCTCCAGCTTTCCGTGAACAGAGACGACGGACGGACGGACGGACGGACGGACGGACGGACTGACGGACGGACGGACGGACTGACGGACGGACGGACGGACGGACGGACGGACGGACGGACGGACGGACGGACGGACGGACACAAGGACGGACGGACGGACGGACGGACGGACGGACTGACGGACGGACGGACGGACGGACGGACGGACGGACGGACGGACGGACGGACGGACGGACGGACGGACGGACGGACGGACGGACGGACGGACACAAGGACGGACGGACGGACGGACGGACGGACGGACGGACTGACGGACGGACGGACGGACGGACGGACGGGCGGGCGGACGGACGGACGGACGGACGGACGGACACAAGGACGGACGGACGGACGGACGGACGGACGGACTGACGGACGGACGGACGGACGGACGGACGGGCGGGCGGACGGACGGACGGACGGACGGACGGACGGGCGGACGGACGGACGGACGGACGGACGGACTGACGGACGGACGGACGGACGGACTGACGGACGGACGGACGGACGGACGGGCGGGCGGACGGACGGACGGACGGACGGACGGACACAAGGACGGACGGACGGACGGACGGACGGACGGACGGGCGGGCGGACGGACGGACGGACGGACGGACGGACGGACGGACGGACGGACGGACGGACGCTCTTCCGTCCGTGTCCATCGTCTTGTACGAGTTCGTCCCAATTCTTCTCATGCAGCTTAGGCAACAATAACAATATTCTATTTGCGAACGAATTTATTTATGGAGTCAATGATGTATACTTGTCTCTATGCGTTTCCTGCCACTTACGAACGCTCAATGTTCACCGTAAACCAAAACATGCGTAGGAGTTGCGTGTGCTAATATACGTGTATGTGTGTGTAGATGTTTGTGGAGGTGTGTGTGGGTGCGAGTAGGTGCTTATGTGTGTAGTCATATGTTTGACCCGGTGCGTGTGTACTGTGTGTAACACTCGCAATTGAAATGGTTAGGCTTGTAACCTGCATTAATGCATAGACTGCATATAGCGGCGTATACTTGTATAATAATTAGGCCAATAGCCTAATATAATAAACGTGAACAGGTTTAAGGCGCATCTCATATCCATTGATGTCATAGAGATCATATGTTTTGTATGTTCCTGTCTGTTGAAACATAGCTAAGGACATGGGCGGAATTTATCAGCGGCTAGGGGAGCTATGTTAGATGCAAAGATGTGATAATAAACGAGTGTCTGGCTATACATAAATTATGCAACCAAATATGGAGGGAAGGAAAGATTCCAGAGGCATGAACCAAATCTATCTTGACAGTATTACCAAAAAGGGAGATCTGAATGTAAGAACTATAGAACAATTGCACTAATGAGCCATATGGGTAAAGTGATGATGAAGATACTAACATACAGACTAAGGGATCAACTGGAGAATCAGATTGTGGATGAACAAGCAGGATTCAGAATGGATAGAAGTACCGTACAGTAAATACTGATGTTAAGACTAATAGCAGAAAAGGCAAAAAGGAAAACAGAGTGATATACAGCTGCTTCATAGGTTTCCAAAAAGCATTTGACTCGGTTAAACAGAATGTCATATGGGCAACTCTCCGATCCTGTGGAGTTTGAAAACAACTGGTGCAAATTCTGCGAAATGCTGGTGAACAGTCAAAGGCAGCAGTAGGGATAGACAGGGAACTAGATGAATGGTTAAAAATCAGTATAGGAACTAAATAGGAGACCCAGTCTCACTTATTGAATTCATTGGATACTTGGAAAGAGTAATGGATGAGATACAGGACAACGGGACGGGAATATCGGTGCAAGGACAAACAATTAACAATCTAAGATTTGTGGATAACATAAATCTCATAGAGGAAAACTCTGAAATACTTCAAAAGAATGTGGAACAAAGCGGGTGGAAACGCAAACTTGAAAATAAACATTGAAAAGACAAACGGATGGCATTTGGGAAGGAGGAAATAGAAAATAACATCAAAGTTAGAGGAGAAAACATCGAATATGTCACAGAATTTGTATACTTAGGGAACAAAACAAAAGGGACAATGGCGGGATTCAACAACATATGGAGGAGTAAAACAATGTCACATAGCATAAAGAAAAGAATACTAGAAACATGCGTATTCAGCACGGCGTTGCATGCATGCGAAACCTGGACACTAAAAAAGGAGGACAGACAGAGGATAATAGCATTCGAAATGTATTGTAATAGAAGAATATTAGGTCTACAGATGAACTGGACACAGAAAATAAGTAACGTAGAGGTGCGAAGAAGACTTAACTGCAAATCAGAATTCGTAGGAACCAGAATGGAAAGGAAGCTGAAACTATTCGGACACATCCAAAGAATGAGCGACGATAGAAAGATAAAGAGTACCACGGGAATCATGGAGGGATCAAGGAGAAGGGGAAGACCATGCAGAGAATGGTTGCAAGACATAGAAGAGTGGTGCGGGATGAATACGCAGGAACTGACACACTGGGCACAAGACGGAAATAGGGAATCATGAAAGAAAGTAGTCAAATGCGCAGTGGACACCCACGGATCATGAAGAAGAAGAAGAAGAAGAAGAAGAAGAAGAAGAAGAAGAAGAAGAAGAAGAAGAAGAAGAAGAAGAAGAAGAAGAAGAAGAAGAAGAAGAAGAAGAAGAAGAAGAAGAAGAAGAAGAAGAAGAAGAAGAAGAAGAAGAAGAAGAAGAAGAAGAAGAAGAAGAAGAAGAAGAAGAAGAAGAAGAAGAAGAAGAAGAAGATTGAATGACGAAAGCACGGTGGCCCATGCAATGAAAATATCAAATAGCCGATCGTATGAGTTCGAAGTTCAGATCAGTGCACCTTCTCGACAAATCGTTTGGCACTGGAAAATCATTCTACTCGCAAATGGGATCGTTGGCCGAACGGAGCTATAGACGGGAAATGAAGACATTAAAACAACTAATTAATCCAGAATAATAGTAGATCAGGAAATTGACTGAAATTATCTCGTAATAGTGTGCATACACTGTTAGCGGAACTTGAGGTTCCTTATAGGGTACATCATGAAAGAAAGTAGTCAAATGCGCAGTGGACACCCACGGATCATGAAGAAGAAGAAGATACATAAGATTATTATATATTTTGTCTTCACATGTAAGATGAATTGAAGCGGTGTACAATAAACGTGAGATATTCGTACATAAGAATAGGCCTACTTAGTATAAGCACGTGTTTTTGTACAGCATAGGCCTACATGAGCATACTATAGACTACATGAACATATAGGGCGTGCTTCGAAGTTTTTTTAAACGACCTATTTTCCTAGATAGCCTACATGTACACATTGTACTTGTATGTTATAACAGCTACAGTCATAGTATCCGTATACCGGTACTCCCAAATTCAAAATTTCTATACCTCGCGCTGCTCCACAGTCAAGTGCAAAGTATGAGCACTGAGACTATATAGCCTAGCCTACTGGCTTAAAGTAAATCAAGAGCGCTAAATAAATATTAAAGCCGACCGTATATTATGTCGTACAACCATAGGAATGATTTTTTAATGACCTGCTGATCACCAACACTTCTTGACTTTGCGCTGAGACAGCAAATATATTTTGCCACTTGAAATCGTTAGTTTTCTTTTAAGTGGGTTTAGATCTAAGCTTATAGCGCGTAATCTTGGTCTCAACGCCTGCATCAGCATAAGCAGTTATGACCCAGAAGAGGCCTATAATCAATTATACCAACTATCGTGTGCTCAACTACCTGCAAGTGACCTTAAGGCTTAGCCTAAAGCATGCTAGATTCGTCGGAAATAGAATACGGAATAGGAGAGGGCAAAGTAGGAGAAAGGATTAGACGGGGGAGGGATGGAAGGAGGAAGAGAGGATGTATCTGATGGGTTTACTATCATTTGGTCGAAAGTCATTTGGTCGAAATCATTTGGTCGAAATCATATGGTCGACGATGAAAAAATCGAACGATCAAAAAGTCGAATGATCATTTGGTCGACAATCAAAAAGTCGAACGATCAAAGGATCGTCAATCAAAAGGTCGAAAATCAAAAGATCGACATTCAAAATGAAGCACGTTTAAGAGAATTCCAACGATTTTACTACAAGTGCGCACACTCAAACATGCATACACACACTCCGACACACACTCACATACACACTTGAACCCCGATCAGTCTGTGAGAGAGGGAGGTTGTGATCTATAGAAAGTGAAGTGAAAACAAAATTAATTACCCAATAAATCAAGGAGAGTGTATAGGCCTAACGGACTGTAAGACAAAAGGTGCGAAATTTTTCAATGCATCGGAACGATGAAAAGGTCGAAGTCAATAGACCGAAACTGAACAGGTCAAAAGGAATGTGTGAGGAAGGTGCCAAATTTTACAAAGAGTTGTAGGTGATATGAAACAACGGGCGCAAACCACTACGGAAGCAACACACAGTATCGTTGCAATTGTAGCAACTGGTGTCGGAGCTGGAGTCACCGGTAAGTTGCCAACTACCGTTAACTTAAAACAGAGAATAAGACGCGTTAGACACAAGTATCAGGCACCTTTGCCTAACCCACTAAGCTTGTCGGAATTGAACCTTCCAGTCGAGTAGGCCTATACGTGTATGGACAATCTTTATATAATGACGCTATAGATGTATAAAACTAGCCTTAGGATTGAATTAGCATACTAATGATAAAACTTGTAGTAAAATCGTTGGAATTCTATGAAACATGCTTCATTTTCAATGTCGATCTTTTGATTGTCGATCTTTTGATGGGTCGACTTTTTGATTGTCGACCAAACGATCATTCGACTTTTTGATCGTTCGATTTTTTCATCGTCGACCAAATGATTTCGACCAAATGATTTCGACCAAATGATTTCGACCAAATGATTTCGACCAAATGATTTCGACCAAATGATTTCGACCAAATGATTTCGACCAAATGATTTCGACCAAATGACTTTCGACCAAATGATAGGATACCTATCTGATGCCAGTTATACGACTTGCGACCCATTGTGTGGTAATTTGGGTAAAGTTTCGTATATTCGTGTTTTATCTATAATCCACGAATAAAGTAAGTATTCATACTCACATAACGTGAAAAGAAAGTAAGAATGGCTAATCCTGGTTAATAAAATCTAAGCCCTATACCAAATATCAGAAAACAGACACGCATGCAAGCACAAACAAGTCTAACAAGTTACATTAAGATGTGCAGCTCTCAAATCGTCTTCTCATATAGCCAAACTTCAGCGCTTTGAAAAGGTTCAAATCACGGTACAGCATAACAGTTAGGCCTACTGTCAAAATGTAAAAAATAGGTGTGGTATATTGTCCAGATCGCAGTTTTGGAAGGAAGCCAGATTTCGAGGAATTCGTGCAGCAGTGACCGTTGATAGAAGCCAGGTTTCAAAGAAGTTCGTGAAGCAGTCACCGTTGATGAAATGAGATGAAATTCTGGTCGAAGCAATCGATTTGTGGTCGATTGCGATACGATGCGTTACATGTAACGCAATCAGTCTGTTATGTATGAAGTCATCGACTGTTGGAAATATTATAATAATTCCTTTTCGATTATTTACTATGGCAGCTGTTTCTGGCCAGAACAGGCAAGAAATATTCTTCTGCCGTTGGGTGCGACCCAGTTTAATTGACTCATAAATCATGCATGCATTGAAGAAAGACACGAGGGGAGAGAGACAGACAGACAAAGACAGATACAGATAGAGAGAGAGAGACAGAAGTAGAGACAGAGTGACAGAGAGTGACAGAGAGAGAGAGAGAGAGAGAGAGAGAGAGAGAGAAAGAGAGACACAGAGAGAGACAGAGAGATAGCACGACGTCTGCGAATGGATGAAGCTAGACATCTGAAAAAACTCTTAGCGTCGTTCTATAAATCTGATGTCTACTTTTTAAGTAGTCAATGAGTCTGTTCTGTTATAAGAAGTCATCGACTGCTGGAAATATAATAATTCCTTTTCGATTATTTACTATGGCAGCTGTTTCTGGCCAGAACAGGCAAGAAATATTCTTCTGCCGTTGGGTGCGAACCAGTTTAATTGACTCATAAATCATGCATGCATTGAAGAAAGACACGAGGAGAGAGAGAGACAGACAGACAAAGACAGAGACAGATAGAGGGAGATAGAAGTAGAGACAGAGAGACAGAGAAACAGAGAACCAGAGAAACAGAGAGAGACATATAGTGACAGAGAGTGAGAGAGAGACATAGAGAGAGACACAGAGACAGAGAGACAGAAAGTGAGAGAGAGACATAGAGAGAGAGACAGAGACAGAGAGACAGAGAGTGAGAGAGAGAGAGACATAGAGAGAAACAGAGAAACAGAGAAACAGAGAGAGGCATAGAGTGACAGAGAGTGAGAGAGAGAGAGAGAGAGAGAGAGAGAGAGAGAGAGAGAGAGAGAGAGAGAGAGAGAGAGAGAGTGAGTGAGAGAGAGAGTGAGAGAGAGAGAGAGAGAGAGAGAGAGAGAGAAAGACAGAGAGACAGAGAGACAGAGAAACAGAGAGAGACATAGAGCGAGAGAGAGAGAGAGAGAGAGAGAGAGAGAGAGAGTGAGAGAGAGAGTGAGAGAGAGAGAGAAAGACAGAGAGACAGAGAGACAGAGAAACAGAGAGAGACATAGAGCGAGAGAGAGAGAGAGAGAGAGAGAGAGAGAGAGAGAGAGAGCGATATATATATATATATATATATATATATATATAACACGATGTCTGCGAATGGATGAAGCTAGACATCTGAAAAAACTCTTAGCGTCGTTCGATAAATCTGATGTCCACTTTTACCAATCGATGAGGGGAGGGGAATAGGGGTGGGGTGAGTGGGTGAGTGGGGTGGGTGGGTGAGTGGGGTGAGTGTTGTGACCGTTTCGGTCATGCCCTCGTCAAGGGTCGGCAAGCGGTTATAGGTAGAATGAAATTTGCAAAGATCTATATTTCTAATAATCTGCACCTTATCTTCAATTGTGAAGATTATATGGAAGTTTCGCAAGAAATGGCAGTTTATCATCGACTCTTGCTAACTCGATCTTCGTGAGGAGTAGCCTATTACTCATTTCGCAACAAAGGAAATCATGCATGCAATCTTGTTAAATCTTGGCTTATGTTAAATCTTATATTAAATCTTGGCTTATGCTAATCTTATATTGAATCTTGGCTTATGTTAAATCTTATATTAAATCTTGGCTTATGTTAAATCTAAATTGCCCAAAGTCGTAATCGTGATCTCCACATTCTACAAGCGCCATTCGATAGCCAAGCACAGGGCACCAGCTTATTCACGAGCAGCTTTGTTAATCAATGTGTCTTGTACAATTTACCTATACAATATCTGGATAATCTGATCCTGCTGTAGTAGATTATATTAGTTGTCATGTAGTCTTATGCCCGATAATTGCAATATATTATGCGATTATTGCAATATATAATTATATATGCGATTATTGCAATATATATATGCGATTGTTGCAATATATATGCGATTATTGCAATATATATATGCGATTATTGCAATTTATATCTATGCGATTATTGCAATATATATATATATATATATATATATATATATATATTTGCGATTATTGCATGCGTGCGTTTCATGCGCAAATTAAGGCTACCGACTTACTTACTGAAAGCAAATGAGAATCCATGTTTCAAAGATTCAAAGAAATCATGTCTCAGGTGTCATCTCCTCCTATAGCTGACATGATCGGCTTACAGCACACAGCGCAAAGTAGCCGTCTCTCTCTCCCTCTCTCTCTCTCTCTCTCTCTCTCTCTCTCTCTCTCTCTCTCTCTCTCTTTCTTTCTCTCTCTCTCTCTTCCTATCTCTCTCTCTCTTCCTATCTCTCTCTCTCTCTCTTTCTCTCTCTCTCTCTCTCTCTCTCTCTCTCTCTCTCTCTCTTCCTATCTCTCTCTCTCCCTCTCACTCTCTCTCTCTCTCTCTCTCCCCCTCTCCCTCCCTCCCTCCCTCTCTCTCTCTCTTCCTCTCTCTCTCCCTCTCTCTCTCTCTCTCCCTCTCTCTCTCTCTATTTGTCAGTGTACACTCATTCTTATCTTCTCACCACATCCCTCTCTTTGTCTCTTTCAGTGTCTGTGTGACTTTGTCTACCTGTAACAGGATGTTTGTCTGCATATTTGTCTGCATATTTGTCTGTATATTTGTCTGTATGTTTGACTATAAGTCTGTCTGTATATTTGTCTGTATATTTGTCTGTATGTTTGTCTGTAAGTTTGTCTGCATGTTTGTCTGCATGTTTGTCTGCATGTTTGTCTGCATGTTTGTCTGAATATTTGTGTGCATGTTTGTATGCATGTGTGTCTGTAATTTTGTCTGTATGTTTGCCTTTAAGTCTGTTTGTATATTTGTCTGTATGTTTGTCTCCATGTTTGTCTGCATGTTTGTCTGCATGTTTTTCTGAATATTTGTGTGCATGTTTGTCTGTATGTTTGTCTGTATGTTTGTCTGTATGTTGATCTGTATATTTCTCTCGCAGGATGACATATTTCGCGTGTCAGATCAAACCATGGATCCTCCACATCTGAACGAATAAATGCAAAAATATCAGGTCTTGATTCAACCTTGAACGATCAAATTACCGCCTGGTTTTCATTTCGGACCTAAAACGTCAGATTCTAGCATGAGACTTGACTCTATGACGTTACAGCTGGTATAGCATTGAGACCTCAGAAGACCTACATGACATCATTTCGATATAGTTCGTCACTGAGTTTTTGCGTCGATGGGAATTTTTCCAATATCCGATTGCAGTTTGATGATTGGTCGGTCGACTATCCGACGTCATCGACTGCCGTCCATAAGTGACGTCACGCGATTTATGACACAATTTTTCACCACACCCCTCTCGATATAGGATACGATTTTTCACCTCATCCTCTCGTCACACGTCGTCTCAAAAGTCATACCACTTCAAATAATTCTGTCATCACAAGACTCTGTGTCCTCTCCCCCCTCCCAAAAAACCCCAAGATTTTCAAATTTTCTTATTATCATCAAATAAATCCATTATATCTATATGAGCTATATAATAGAACGAATCAAATGGAGATGGAGAGAATATAATCATCACAATCATTTACGCATTCCACAAAGTGAAAAGCACTGCCATGGTAGAATCATTGCTGTGAACTGCCCGACTAACTCACAAAGCGTATAGTATTGAAACTTGAAATTGTGTCAGTTTTTACCGACCCGTGTGACAACAACAATGGTCAATGGATTCGCATTTCGTCCTCATCCAGGCAGGTCTAGTAGGACTGATTCAAAAGCTAGCCGCGGGTTTATTTAGAAAAGTCTGTCAGAAAGTCTGGCAGAACGTGTGCGGCATCGAAGGGAAGAAGTTTAAGTCGTCTGACTATGTCCATAGGCGCAATGGGACCCACGGGACGCGTCCCCCCCCAACTTTTGAGTGGTCCCATTGACGTTATCATTATGGTCCCCCCCAACTTTTAGGACGTGATTCATCTGGTCCCCCCCAACTTTTAGGACGTGATTGCACCTATGACTATGTCACTATAGCTATCGCTCCAGCCAGTGTCGATTATATATGTATATATATAGTTTATTAGTGTATAGACTTACATACAGTTTACTCTATGCATAAACAATAAACATATATATATATATATATATAGCGTCCTCACACCGCGGAACACCGGGAAACTGGCTGGCTTAGCTACATCGGTAAGAGCGTCTGTACGCGACTCTGTGAAAGAGAGCGTGCAGGCCGCGTTTCGCTTCCCGAAGGTGGCTATTTCAGGTATTCAAATATCTCGGGCTAGCAGGGTCCGTCTGCGGGGACCTAAATAACGTGGAGACACTAATCATCTTTGAAATGGCAGTGTCATCAAACATATAACAACACTCGGAACACCGGTGTCTCTTTTCTCTCAGTGATCGCCGCTACAACAACGCAAGAGCCGCGGACGCTGCTAAAGGGAATACGATACCAATTAGACTAAGGACATTTTGCCGTCTCGTGGTTGTCAATATGAATTTCAATATCGCCAAGAGAGACCTGTAGGCTATGCGTTAAACTAAAGAATTTCGCGCGTACATGCGCCCCCCTTTGCGCCCCCCAGGACGTCCGTAAGTGGCGTGTATTATACGTCTAGGAAAACATGCTGCTACAATAATTATCTACCGAGTTTAACTTACGTTCATCATCGGCGATTCATCGCCTAATATATCCATGTGTATATATATATATCAATATATATATATAACCTTAATTTTCAATATTTATAGACAAAAACAATATGCTGTTCGCCACCAGCTGTTAACTTACAGTCTGAACTTAAAAATTGTCTTCCAAAGCTTCTACGAAGTATTAGGCAGGTTTATATTTCCAATCTGACACGCTCGTCATATTTTTATTTAAGAGTCATTCGTCGCTCTGTCTCCTCCTCCATCTTCACTACCTTAGTTCATGATTTTATATGTTCTCGAATTGACTATTGCAATTCTCTTCTCATTGGTGTTCCTAAAGTTCGTCTTTCACCGATTCCGTCAGTTCTCAACTCAGCTGCTAGATTCATTGCCCGCCTTCCAAAGTACTCTCACACCTCTACCTTTATGTTTGATGAACTTCATTGGCTTCCTCTACGTGCTCGCACACAGTTCAAGATCCTCACTCTGATCCTAAAGTCTCAACGGGGTCTTGCCCCAAAATATCTGACTAATGCTTTACTTCGTCCTCACTCAGCTTCCTCCCATCGTCCACTTCGTTCATCCAACAGACTTGACCTATTGGTTCCTCGGTCTAGAACTGCTATGGCTCAGTCTCGATCTTTTGTCTCAATTGGTCCTTCTCTCTGGAATGCTCTTTCTCCTTCTGTTCGCTCTACACTTCTGTCTGTCAGTCTCTCCTCTGCTCTGTCTCTTCTCAAAACCTGCTTCTTCTCGCGGGGCCTTGCGCACTGGGAGCGCCTCTGAACGGTTCACCCTACTAGAGGCGCTTTATAAATGTTTAAATACAATACAATACTTACGGACGGTTTGCAAATGACGCCATAATTTCATGTGGTTTAAAAGGAGATTCAAACTTAAGTGTCTTGCAAATTATATATAATATAGGACAATATTTTGTAAATTTAAGTGAAATAATAAAATGTTTTGGATGTGATGTTTGATGTGTGACGTCCCATTTCTTAAACACCCTCTTTTAGTCAGAAATCGCCAAAGATGTGTGACCCCCTTCCTCCTGCGTGACGTCACTTAAAAAGTAAATCGAAAGACGGCAAACGAAACCGATCAACAAAGTCTCTGCTTTGGGCAAAAAAATCCCACTGAGTCTGGTTTGGGTTCGTTAAATTATGATAAAATAGGGAAACTGCACCGGCTAGAGAAATGTTACTCATGATAAACTTCAGGGATGTAACTAGCGTTCCCCCAAACGAAGCTGAAGCCTCCCCCCAAAAAAATATAAATAAATAAATCAAGCCGTTGTATGCTTCGGCTAAATATGCTGCCGCACTCGTCATGTTCAAGGCCCTCCCAAAAGAAAAATCCTAGTTACGTGACTTACGTTCCTGATAAACTTAAAAGTTGAAGTCTACAAACACAATAACTTTTAGTGACTTCCCCCACACGGCTGCCTCTACCATTCGGCCATGCCTGCAGAGAATATTTTGTGTACAGGTGAAATTTTTGGTGAGAAGCTGAGAAATGTTTCGTAGCACGCTCTAGAACACGTTTGTCTGTTATAATGTGCTATAGTGTTCATTATTTTGATAGCCATGGGTCATGATGGGTGTCACTAACACGCTCCAGAAAATTGATTATTTGCTTCAAGACTCGACATCGGAAAGAGATGCATCGAGAATCAACGTTTGTCTTAAGACGACAAAGATCGGCAGAAATTATTTGACATATTATTGCGATGCAATCTAATAAATAAGTCTTTTAGATGGACTTCATATTTGACCTTGCAATTCAGTAAATGTAAGGTTAGATATAGTGACTAGCAAGAAACCAGTTTTTCTAATAACCATAAGAGCCAACCACCATTGACTGTCCTGAGGCAGGCCTATATACATTGGCTGTCCTGAGGCATGCCTATACATTGACTGTCCTGAGGCAGGCCTATACATTGACTGTCCTGAGGCAGGCCTATACATTGACTGTCCTGAGGCAGGCCTATATCCGCCTATACATTGACTGTCCTGAGGCAGGCCTATACATTGACTGTCCTGAGGCACGCTTATACATTGGCTGTCCTGAGGCAGGCCTATAAATTGACTGTCCTGAGGCAAGCTTATACATTGACTGTCCTGAGGCAGGCCTATACATTGACTGTCCTGAGGCAGGCCTATACATTGACTGTCCTGAGGCAGGCCTATACATTGACTGTCCTGAGGCAGGCCTATACATTGACTGTCCTGAGGCAGGCCTATACATTGACTGTCCTGAGGCAGGCCTATAGCCGCCTATACATTGACTGTCCTGAGGCAGGCCTATACATTGACTGTCCTGAGGCAGGCCTAGGCCTACATGTATATCCAGCTAAGGCAACGCATCATGAATTTGCTGAAGGCAAATGAAGAATCGACTCACTGCAGACATTAATCTGACGATGGCAAACTACCGCATATACTGGTAGGCCTATTCATAGCGAAACCGTATCCGCTACTAGACATAATAAAATCTGAATTATCTTAGGTGTATGCTATGTTCTGTATTTTATGCATGTGCAGTTTATACATCGGATATTATTTCCTGTGGGTCTTTTAAATGACTGATGCGCTGTTGTTCTGCCTTGCCTTCGATAACAACTGTTATTGTACTTAAACAGATGTCCGAGAATAATATTATACGAACGGCTTTATACGGTGACATTGGCTGGTATTGCTCTCTTCATTGTCGTGTCCGTATACTCTCCGACCTTTAGACGTTTGACCTTCCATTACAGAAAAGGTGGTCAGTGTCTGATCGTAGACCACACCAGCAGCAATAGTGATATAGGCTACACATACATGTGTGACTGCAAAATTTTGTCTAACAGCATTTCATGACAAGTTGACGATTGGAGTACATCTAAACGCAATAAGAAAACCCATCACTGTGAATGGACGAATTTCTTTTCTACCACTTGATCACAGTTGCATCTAAGGTTGTCTCCGTTTTCAACAGACCACTACTACAACAATTCACATCCCCTACCGTGGGCTTCTTTAGAACTACCAATGCACAATCCCGTTTTCCCTTGACTTTACCATAACAATGCACAATCCCGTTTTCCCTTGACTTTACCATAACAATGCACAATCCCGTTTTCCCTTGACTTTACCATAACAATGCACAATCCCGTTTTACCTTGACTTTACCATAACAATGCACAATCCCGTTTTACTTTGACTTTACCATAACAATGCACAAACCCGTTTTCCCTTGACTTTACCATAACAATGCACAATCCCGTTTTCCCTTGACTTTACCATAACAATGCTATCTATCTATCTATCTATCTATCTATCTATCTATCTATCACAATCCCGTTTTACCTTGACTTTACCATAACAATGCACAATCCCGTTTTACCTTGACTTTACCATAACAATGCACAATCCCGTTTTACCTTGACTTTACCATAACAATGCACAATCCCGTTTTACCTTGACTTTACCATAACAATGCACAATCCCAACCGATGACAAAGAATATTGTCTAAGAACAATTGCCTTTTCAGACAATCTTAAAACCGTCTTCACTGTCACTTAGGCTATAGATGCTGTCTGACGGTCGCCAGTGACAATGAGCCCTTCCCCCCCCGTCACATGCCTGGCCATCATCGCTTAAATCTATATGAGTCTCAATAAATATTTAATTGTCGGAATTGATGACCAGATTTTCTTGCATCATCATCCGATGAGATTGATGATGTCAGCGCCGTTTAATAACAGACCTCTGTCTGTCTGTCTGTCTCTCTATCTGCCTCTGTCTCTGTCGCCGTCTTTCTCTCTGTCTCTCCCTCTCTGTCGATGCATGTTTCCGTCTCTTTCTGTATCCCTCTGTCTCTCCCTCTGTTTCTCTCCGTCTCCGTCTCAGTCTGTCTCTGGCTATGTCTCTCTCTGTCTCACTGTCTCTCTGTCTGTCTCTGTCTCTCTCCGTCTCACTGTCTATCCGTCTCTGTCTGTCTGTCTTTCTCTGCCTCTCTCTCTCTGTCTCAATGTCTAACTGTTTCTTTGTCTCTGTCTCTATCTGTCTATCTATCTATCTATCTATCTATCTATCTATCTATCTATCTATCTATCTATCTATCTATCTATCTATCTATCTATCTATCTATCTATCTATCTATCTATCTATCTATCTATCTATTTATCTATCTATCTATCTATCTATCTATCTATCTATCTATCTATCTATCTATCTATCTATCTATCTATCTATCTATCTATCTATCTATCTATCTATCTATTTATCTATCTATCTATCTATCTATCTATCTATCTATCTATTTATCTATCTATCTATCTATCTATCTATCTATCTGTCTATCTATTTATCTATCTATCTATCTATCTATCTATCTATCTGTCTATCTATCCATCTCTATGAATCTCTTTCCATTTTTGTCTCTTTGTCTCTTTGTCTCTCTCTCTCCGTGTCTCTCTCTTTCTCTTCTATGTGATTTCATCATCATCATCACCATCATCATCATCGTCGTCGTCGTCGTCGTCATTCACCATAAACACATAGATGTCAAGTGTCAGCTGTTGTCTTCTTTTTCCGTCCATATCTGTCCTGCGACAGACGGAACAGTTCATGTAGTGGACGTCCACAACAATCGCCTAATATGTCGTTCGTCCATTCCCTGCGAGATCTGCCTCTCCTGTTGTCTCCTTCAATTATTCCGAATACCAGAGTTTTCAGCTTCCTGTAGTCTCCCATAGATCATGTCCAACGACATAATATAAGTTTGTGTCTCATTGCTTTCTGTACGATCGTTTCTGTCCTGCATGCATGGCCACTCTCGGGAATATTTCGCTGTTGATTACTTAGATGGAGAGAGCGTTTCTGCGATGCAATGCAGCTAGAAGGCAGAGAGATAGAAAAAGAGTGGCAGAGAAACAGTGATAGAGAGATAGATGGACAGACAGACAGACAGACAGACAGATAGAGACAGAGAAAGACAGAGAGAAGGAGAAGCAGGTATGTATAGCGAGAGACATACAAGCAAGGCAGATAGACAAGCTTCAGGCATGCAGGCAGATATACAGATGGCTGAGATGGGCAGGCAGGCAGGCAGGCAGATATACAGATGGGCAGGTAGATATACAGATGGGCAGGTAGGCAGAAAGAGGTTGCAGTGAGCTGCAATCTAATCTAAAACTGAGGAAGAGAATCATGTCATGACGAGGTGGATGGCACATGAAGGCAGACAGACAGACAGAGTCTTTCGAATAAATGAATAGAACAGCGGTTCTCAACCTGTGGTTCTCAACCTGTGGTTCTCAACCTGTGGTTCTCAACCTGTGGTTCTCAACCTGTGGTTCTCAACCTGTGGTTCTCAACCTGTGGGTCGCGAAGAACAACTCAGTTGGACCATGTCAGTGGGTCGCCAATTTTCCGGCAAATCGCTTTTTTCTCACTGAAAAATAGTTCGTTACGTGAACGTACTTTGTTTAAAACGTTCTTCAAGTTCAGGTGAGAATAGAACCGGTGTCACTGAAGCAAGCTTTACAACTATAGCAATGCTAAACCATCTGGATTTGTTGCATACAAAATTTATTAGTTATTTTCCAACTGAACTCACAGAGAACCATGACTGGGTGGAAAACCCTTTTGCATCAGATAGCACCAAATTTTTCTTATATATGGGGTCCCAGCTGATAGAACTATCATGCGATGGAACAACGTTCAGAACCACTTTAAAGAGGAATATCTGTCAGGCTTTTGGCTTCGTGCTGCAGTTGAATATCCACAACTTTCTGATGAGAATATATGTCAGTGCTGTTGACGTTTTCTAGTATACGTACCTCTGCGAGAACGGTTTTCTGCTGTACCTGCTATTAAAACTAAATACAGGAATCGGCTCGGTGTGGAACACTGTGGATACTGGTAACGAATTAAGAATGTATCAAGTTTTATACGGGAAGAACTGCACTGGTTGCCTATGCAAAAACGTATTGAATTTAAGATTCTAATGTTCATGCGTAATTGCTTAGCAGGCCAAGCTCCAACCTATCTTATGGAACTCTGTGTACCTGTGATATCCATTCCAGGTCGTAGATTCCTTCACTCTGCTACGCATGGTGACCTGGTTGTCCCTATGGCTCGATCTTCCACAGTGCTGCACAGAAGCTTTGCTATGGTCGGTCCGTCTTTCTGGAATAAGTTACCTACTATAGTCTCCGTAATGAACTTCTTTGTCTTTCTTTGCCCCTTTTCCGCAAGCGTTTGAAAACCATTCTTTTTGATTGTGGTTTGGTGTCAGGTCCGGAGCGCCTCTGAGGAGTTCTCTTGAAGGGGCGCTATATAAATGTACGATTACAATTACAATTACAACGTGTCTGACAGACATAATTCCACGTATTGACATAGGCGTATACTTCTGACCAGACTGCAAGCGCATCCATCACACTCATGAGATTTCATGTCACAATTAAACAATAAGCAAGTGAGAGTTTTCAAAACAATTCTGTCATTTTCCTTTTGCATTATTACAACTGTAAAGCTAATAATAATATTTATTACATGCCACTCTGGTCTGAAATCTGAATATTTAGTCGCCAAACGATGGGTTCCATTGGATTTCAGTTCTGTGCACATTGTCCCGGTGACATTGAGATGTTGTAAAGTGGGTCGGGATGTACGAAAGATTGAGAACCACAGGAATAGAAGATACATCGAGACATGAAAACTTTCCAAGCAGTATATTTATGTCCAGTCAGAAGGTGATTCGTTCACCTTTAGAGTCGAGTGAATACTTATAAGATTAATAAATTCATCAATTCATTAATTCATTCAACATTCATACGTTCAGCCGACATTTTCTTCGCTCAGATTCATTAATTCGCTCCAAAATCGACAGCCTTCAAGAGGCGCTACATAAAATTGTAATTCGCCAAATCTAATCTAATCTAATCTAATCTAATAAAGCATTTGTAAAGCGCTTCTCACAGCAGAGCTATTCAGAAGCGCTCTCAGCGTGACAGGCCCATGAAAAAAGAAAAGTCTTCAAGCAGCGAAAAGATGCAGGTGAATTTCCTACAAGAATCCTGCCACGAATTTCAGAAGGAAGGTGATTCCAAATTAAAGGACCAACAATAGCAAAAAAAAAAAATCATTCATCATTCATCGGTTTCATGTGATGCTCCGTGGAAACATCATCGAACATAAAATAACAAAAACGAATCTTTCGAACGTACCACTTGCAGCACAAAGATCGGTCCGTTTTCCGTCTGATGTAGCGCATTTTCTATCACGATATGTCGCAGTTCATCTTTGCTTTTCGCCCGTCGGGAAACTTCGATCTTCACCTTTCGATCGAATTCGTCGCCGTCTTGAAAGACGACCCGACCCTGAAATAGAACAGACACACACACAGAATAGAATAGAATAGAACAGAACAGAATAGAATAGAACATAACAGAATAGAATAGAATAGAATAGAATAGAATAGAACAGAACAGAACAGAATAGAATAGAACAGAACAGAACAGAACAGAATAGAATAGAATAGAACAGAATAGAATAGAATAGAATAGAATAGAACAGAATAGAATAGAATAGAATAGAATAGAATAGAATAGAATAGAATAGAATGCCAGTGTTATTATTTACTCGGTCGAGTCATTTCTTAGAGCAACGTTGACATACGCTACTGCTAACAAGCCTTAGGGTCACGTGGTCACATGGTGCTAATCGATTGGCTAACGCGTCTGTCTGAACGTTGCTGGAATGTCATTCGTATAAGTACAGGAGAGAACCTAAAACCGGACCCTGAGGAACACCATAATATATATATATATATATATAATTATATATATACATTATATATATATAACCTATACTATAAGACAGTAATTTTGTGATTCGGGTTTACACTTGTTAGTAGCAAAGAACGTGTCAATGGAGAGAGCCGACATGCGGATGCACATATGCCGATATGCGGATGCACATATGCCGACATGCGGATGCACATATGCCGATATGCGGATGCACATATGCCGATATGCGGATGCACATATGCCGATATGCGGATGCACATATGCCGACATGCGGATGCACATATGCCGATATGCGGATGCACATATGCCGATATGCGGATGCACATATGCCGATATGCGGATGCACATATGCCGACATGCGGATGCACATATGCCGACATGCGGATGCACATATGTCGAAATGCGGATGCACATATGCCGACATGCAGATGCACATATGCCGATATGCAGATGCACATATGCCGACATGCAGATGCACATATGCCGACATGCGGATGCACATATGCCGACATGCGGATGCACATATGCCGATCTGCAGATGCACATATGCCGATATGCAGATGCACATATGCCGATATACGGATGCACATATGCCGACATGCGGATGCACATATGCCGATATACGGATGAACATATGCCGATATATGGATGCACATATGCCGACATGCGGATGCACATATGCCGATATGCGGATGCACATATGCCGATATGCGGATGCACATATGCCGACATGCGGATGCACATATGCCGACATGCGGATGCACATATGTCGAAATGCGGATGCACATATGCCGACATGCAGATGCACATATGCCGATATGCAGATGCACATATGCCGACATGCAGATGCACATATGCCGACATGCGGATGCACATATGCCGACATGCGGATGCACATATGCCGATCTGCAGATGCACATATGCCGATATGCAGATGCACATATGCCGATATACGGATGCACATATGCCGATATGCAGATGCACATATGCCGACATGCGGATGCACATATGCCGATATACGGATGAACATATGCCGATATATGGATGCACATATGCCGACATGCGGATGCACATATGCCGACATGCGGATGCACATATGCCGACATGCGAATGCACATATGCCGACATGCGGATGCACATATGCCGATATGCAGATGCACATATGCCGACATGCGGATGCACATATGCCGATATGCGGATGCACCACATATGCCGATATGCGGATACATAGCTGAACGTCATGAAGAGGGGATAGCGACCTATTTGGTATGAAGTGACCGGGGCTTGTTTATCGTCGCCAGGGGGCGATGCGCTGCAGGTCTCTCGGCTGCTGCCGTCGTCGTCTCCCGAGACCATCCATTAGATGGCGATGGTCTTCTAGTTTGGTCCTTGGAGACCAATCTACGGTCGTCGACCGGTTGGTTGGTTGGTCGGTCGGTCGGTCGTTGGCCAGTTCAGCGGATATGGACCGGCGACGGACGGTGAAGGAAGGGAGAGAGGAAGGGAGAGAGGAAGGGAGAGAGGAAGGGAGAGAGGAAGAGAGAGAGGAAGGGAGAGAGGAAGAGAGTGAGAGGATGGAAGGATGGAAGGGAGAGAGAGAGAGAGAGAGAGAGAGAGAGAGAGAGAGAGAGAGAGAGAGAGAGAGAGAGAGAGAGAGAGAGAGAGAGAGAGAGAGAGAGAGAGAGAGAGAGAGAGAGAGAGAGAGAGAGAGAGAGAGAGAGAGAGAGAGAGAGAGAGAGAGAGAGAGAGAGAGAGAGAGAGAGAGAGAGGAAGGATGGAAGGATGGAAGGGAGAGAGGGTGGAGAGGAGGAGGGCTGGATGGACGTGGAATAGGAATTAGGATGGAAAAAATCACACGCTATGACGACGATACATTGATGCTCAAAGATATATTTATACATATATATAAAACATACATGTATGCCTATATGCTGCACACGCATACGATAATCTATATAAATAAAAATGTAAAACGTTACTTTTTGTGGCCTCAGAACTCGATAAGTTCTTCACCGATTCTTTTCAAAATTTTCGCAAACCGTTCCATTTGAACATAAGCGTACGTGTTGTTATAATGCCTTTTGGGGAAAAGCGCAATCTTTTCGACCAAAAAACACAACTATGCGAACGATTTGACCGATCTCGATTTCAATTTCAAACCGACGTTGCTTCCGACTGCGGCCGTCTATTTATAGCACATATAGACTACGTGCGTTCTTTTTTATAGCGCATATATTTATCTAGCTGTTCATTTCTACAGTAACAAAAACTAACGTTTTACATTTTTATTTATTTAGATTTTCGCAAACCGTTCCATTCGAACATAAGCGGGTTAATTGTTATAATGCCTTTTGGGGAAAAGCGCAATTTTTAGACCAAAAAACACAACTATGCGAACGATTTGAGCGATCTCGATTTTTACAAAATCAAGGATCTCGGAGTTTTACGGACGGACGGACAACGGACGTACGGACGGGGAGGGACAAAGGAGAGGATGAGAGGGGTGAGTATGAAAGGGAGGGAGCGGGAGGAAGAGGGAGGGAGAAAGGGGAGGGAGAGAGCGAGGGAGAGGGATGGAGGAAACGGGAGGAGGGTGTGAGGCAGGGAAGGGGAGGGGAGGGGATGGGAGGACAGAGGCAGGAAGGGAGACAGAGGAAGGGAAGTAGGGAGTGAGGGTGGGAGGGAGAGTCTTTTCAGCCACAGCAACGCGTGGCGGGGTACAGCTAGTATTATATACATTTGCATTCACATGAAATGTCGACGATGCCATACAGGACTATGTATTTATATATAGAATATAAATACATGTATAATAATGAACTTGTCTATGATGATTGCTACGTGTGGGCTTGGGTGTATGAGAATGTCCGTGTGTGTGGGCGTGTGGAGTGTGTGTGTGGGTTGTGATAATAATAATCTTCGTTTATTAAGATTCAATCTGACAGATCACAGAATGATTACATTTACAAGTTATACATGTACGAAATACGGCCAGCTTCGCACGACACGCAGGTCGGCTACAACAGATTCGGTAGCTTAACACTAATGGCCTAAGTGCTGGAACGCTCCTGGTACGGCCAAGCCAGGAGTGGGAGGGGCGATCTTATTTTCAACAGACCCGAGGCAAACAACGCAACAGCAAAGCGCCACTGGCAGCTAACAGAAAATTCAAACAAAATTCCCTGAGCGAGACTTGAACCAAGACGCGATAATGACTACTCAGTTTATCGACCAGCGCTCTCTCAACTGAACTACGGACCCCCATGTTGTGTGCGGAAATGTGTGTGTGGGTGTGGGTTGTGTGCGGGGATGTGCATGTGCGTGTCTATGTGTGTCCTTGTGCGTGTGCATGTGTGAGTTAGGTTATGTATTTATGAAGATACATTGGACTTTATAAATGTGAAGATCAAATAGGCGTCTTGGATATATAAGATGGGATTCGTGGGATGACAGAGAGAAACGACGGACGACATGGGATGCATGCTGGGACGAAGAACGAGAACGAGACCCGGGACGACGATGGAGGGAAGGAAGGATGTAGCAGCAGCGGCAGCAGCGGCAGCAGCAGCAGCAACAGCAACAGCAGCAGCAGCTGCAGAGAATCTGAGGAGAATCTGATGCATGGATGGATGAAAGCGATCTCACTATAGAGACAAAGAAGAACTCAGCTAAAGCACTGCAGAGAAATCCAAAGCGACTTAATAATAATTATGAAATAAATTCAAATAATGTGCAGTTAAAGTGGATAGCGATGGCTAATGGGTCAGAAGAACTTGAAGACTGAAAGACGTCAGAGGTATACATAAGAGTGAAGGACGGTAGGAAGGAAAGGATAGATCGAATGAAGAAGGGATCGAACAAAAGGAAAGACAGGAAAGAAAAAAGGCAGGAGGAGAACAATAGGAACAATAATTAATTATATGCAAAGAAGTATAACATTATTATTATAAAACTTTTCTTGGCAAAGGATCTACTCTGGGTAGGGTAAGAGCATTTGACCTGATTCGCATGATCATTGTAAAGTAGTGACCTAACGAGGAGGGCAGAGTTCATGTAGGTTGTGGAGAAACAGCGTTTTATATAATAGTCCCCCAGCTGCAGCGGGAAAGGAAATTCAGGTTTTCGGGGGCGGCGGAAAAACGGCCTTCTTGATGGGACGGAAACCGCTTAGCTAAACGACGATGATGATGACGACGACGACGACGGTGATGATGATGATGATGATGATGATGACGACGACGACGTCACCCTTTGACCAGTAATTTGTTTTCTGACGACCTTATTTTAGCATTTCCGTCGAAATTTACGATAACCATGTAGAAATTGGCTACTTTAAATGTTTTTATATACAGCAATGCTGCGCTGGTAAATTCTTCTGACCGCGAAACGGGGATGGTGGTGGTGGGATGTATATATAAGACCTGTCGAATTTTTCTTTTGGGAAATATAAATGTAACGTGCATCGTTTTTCTTGGAGGGGAGTGGTGGGCCTGCGTACAGCCGTACATGCAAACAACACCTATCGATATATATAAAACACTGGTGGTGAAGGTTCGAGAAGATTTATCCAGCTGCGCAGAATGTCCTCTGCCGCGTGTTCCTACCATCATCGAGGGAGGGAGAGAGGGAGAGAGGGACTCTGTGTTGGCTTTGCGTTTTGCAAACCTCATTGTCTGCCGTCGCTCTTGTTATTCTACATACTATATACGTGTAGCATAAAGAATTGCGAACACAGTGTCTGCTACAACAGCTCTAAATTGGAACCCTTCGCCTTCGCTCTACGTGACTGCGGGGGCTATCTGCTAATGGTGACTCGTCCAATGTGCAGAACACTGCAGTCTGCTTGCTGATTATAATGGCTCTATGCGGTACTCTAAAGACGTCATGGCAAGTTTCTAGACAAATACATACTTGTGAGAAAGCAGAGGACGGAAGAGGAAAGAGAATTGGAAACTGAGAGAGAAGAAAGCAAGCTGGATAAATTCTGAGAGAGAAGGAAGGAAGAAGAAGCTATGGAAGGAAGGAAGCAATCAACTCTGTTTACAAAGTGGAATTAATCTATTCGAATATTATTCATCTCATAATTGCTCCGCTCTCCAAGTCTCCATGCTTCAGATGATTTTCCGTATCATCTGCATGATGCATGGTTGCGAGAGTTCGTGACCGAATAATTCTAGCGCACAGCAGTTGAGATAATTCTGCTGTAATCAGATTCATGTAGACGAATGAGATATCAAAGATAATTAATTAATATCGGTTGTAAGGAAGGAAAAAGGATGGAAGGAAGGAACGGACGAACGAACGAAAGAAGGAAGGAAGGAAAGAACGAATAATTCTAGCGCACTGTACATGTATATAGTTGATATAATTCTGCTGTAATCAGATTCATGTCAACGAATGAGATATCAAGAATAATTAATTAATATTGGTTGTCAGGAAGGAAAGAAAGAAGGAACGAACGAACGAACGAAAGAAGGAAAGACCGAAAGAACAAACGAACGAACGAACGAGCGAACGAACGAACGAAAGAAGGAAAGACCGAAAGAACAAACGAACGAACGAACGAGCGAACGAACGAACGAAAGAAGGAAAGACCGAAAGAACAAACGAACGAACGAACGAGCGAACGAACGAACGAAAGAAGGAAAGAACGAACGAACGAACGAAAGAAGGAAAGAAGGAAAGAACGAGCGAACGAACGAACGAAATACTCGTAGACAGTCGGACAGAGATGGTGTATATAGCTAGTCTGGTGTCGTCGTGAAATTGCTTGTCAATGTTCTGTGGTAAACAAGACACAAGCAGCAGAAAATATTACCACATGTCTATATGCTGAATCATCATCGCAATCGTCATCATCGTCATCATCATCATCATCATCATCATCATCATCGTCATCATCATCATCATCAGCATCATCATCCTCATTGTCGTCGCCATTATCGTCATCATCGTCGTCGTCGTCGTCGTCGTCGTCGTCGTCATCGTCGCCAGCAATTTGTCGGTGTGCGCATGAATAAATTATTATCTCCATTATGCTAATTCATTTGTCAGTGCTCTCTTTGCAGAATTATCAATCCAAGGCATGTTATGCAATCATTGGAATTAGATATCCAACGTATTATTAAAGATTATTTGGACCTTATAAATTATTGTCCATGAGTCAATGGCATAGACAACTATGAAACAAAGGCCAGCTATAATATGGTGCGCCACAAATAATTGTTTGTGGCACAGCTTGTTATAGCTGGCCTTTGTTTCACAGAATGCACAGAATGCACAGAATGCACAGAACTAGACAGAATGCACAGAATGGACAGAATGCACAGAATGCACAGAACGGGACAGAATGCACAGAATGCACAGAATGCACAGAATGCACAGAATGCACAGAACGGGACAGACTGCACAGAAGGCACAGAATGCACAGAATGCACAGAACGGGACAGAATGAACGGGACAGAATGCTCAGAATGCACAGAATGCACAGAACGGGACAGAATGCACAGAATGCATAGAATGCACAGAATGCACAGAACGGGACAGAATGAACGGGACAGAATGCTCAGAATGCACAGAATGCACAGAATGCACAGAACGGGACAGAATGCACAGAATGCATAGAATGCACAGAATGCACAGAACGGGACAGAATGAACGGGACAGAATGCTCAGAATGCACAGAATGCACAGAATGCACAGAACGGGACAGAATGCACAGAATGCACAGAATGCACAGAATGCATAGAATGCACAGAATGCACAGAACGGGACAGAATGAACGGGACAGAATTCTCAGAATGCTCAGAATGCACAGAATGCACAGAATGCACAGAACTAGACAGAATGCACAGAATGCACAGAATGCATAGAATGCACAGAATGCACAGAATGCAGAGAACGGTTAGCGACGGATTACCGAAGCGGAGAGAGTCTCGGATGAGTTGGTAATCCGTCATCATGATGATGATGAAACTCCTGAGGTAATAAATGTTGTAATCATCTGACTGTGTGAAGAATGAACGACAAAAGTACATTCAGTATTCTGCCATGGAAATGACAAGTAGCTGAGCAAATGAGTTCGAAGTTCGTATCAGTGCATCTCCTCTATCAATCATTTGACATTGGAAAAATCATTTTTCTCACAAGTTGGATCATTGCCCGCCCCCACCACCCCTATCGCAAAGATCATTCCTACAGTTAGATGATGGCTTGGTTATTGGAAAATAGGAAATTCCCGTCTTGTTGACGACTAGTCTGTCATAAAAGACCCTTATTATAGACTGACCAGCCTTGCTTGACAGTTGGGACAAATATCCAGCGGGGCGGTGGTTATCGGAACCAGCGGGTACAAAGCAATTATCTCGTCGACGATGTATAAACAGCCTTGCTTCTATCGCTGCATTTTTTTGCTTTAATCAAAAACACGACCCAGAACTATTATGCGTAAGCACGTTATCGAGAAAATGGTAGAATGAGCAAATTGAATGTCAGATAACCATAAATTCAATTGCGGCTTAATGCCACTGATCCAAACATCTGACTGCTTGTCACTAGTATACGAAGCATGTTCAAACTCAATGTGATGTGATCATATTATACTGATAATTATAATACCTGGGTTATAGTAAGGCCTTAAGCCGTCGTCATCATCATCGCCGTCATCGTAATCGTCATCATCATCATCGTCATCATCATCATCATCAAGCGATTCAAGCCATCATCTGCTCCTGAATTAATTCATTCCGGATATATATATATATATTATATATACAAAGCCCTTCAGGAAGAATCCTACTCGGAGGTTCTGCCAGCCCAGCCACGGCTAAACACAGAGCAGAGGTTATACTAATGACGGTGATAAATGCAAAGAAGCTAACTTTCTAGCAATTTTCGGTGTTTTTTTGTCATGAGAGTCGATGCTTTCTTATTCCAGTTCAAGTTCGCATTTTCTCCGCATATATGTCTTCGTTTAAATTGCATGTCTATCCAGTACTACAGTTATCGCAATCATTTCTTTACGCTTGTACGATAAGCGTATACAGCTAGGTCTATAACAATGAAGAAAGGAAGAGCTGCAGATGGAAGTATAATTACTGCACCGGTATAGGCATAGGCATAGGCATACTACATAGACCTATTCAGGAGGAACAGGGGTTGCTCCTGAATTGCTGATCAAGACACGATTAGCAGACATTGCTACAAACGATACACAAAGCAAGCAAGAACTAACAACACCAAGTAAATTATATATATATAGATATTCGTTTTATTGACAAAATAACCGATCGACATAACGCGACAGTTAACAAGCACAAAGGAGCAGCGGATAAAGCCTAGTAAATGTTTTTATACAGCATCCGTGTTATGAAGTTTTGGGAAGCATGCATCGAGCAGGAAAGAAGCGAATGAATGAACGGAAGGAAAGAAGAAACTTTGGTCCTCAACGGATTCGGTGACACATCGAAGAAAGAGCGATGTAGGTCTGTATAGACAGGACGGTTATAGGCGTGGATGCGATTAGACAATTAGGGACCATGGCGGTTCCTCCGCTAGGGTCAACGATGAAATTAATCTCATTATGTCACTGCCACACTGCCCCACCCCTCAGAGAAGAAAATGACATGAGAGTGCCCGCTGCCTACATCATACACTGGTTTTGCCATCTTATAGTTATGCACCGTGAATGATAACTATGGTATATCTGCGACTCTATAATCACCTGGCAGATGCAATGTAGTGAGTTGAAATGAGAGATGATAACTGTTAGCCACCGGCTGTTCATAGACGGATTGAAATGTCAACTTGGAGCACCATAAATGTTATCTCACCATGAATTCCTATGATTGCGTCTTGAGTCATGAGATCATGTGACCCTCGGGGCGGCCACGATGTGGCTTCCTTGAACCAAATAATTACATGAAAGACGAAACCTTTGCAAAGCTTGATAAGGTTCATATAAGAAAACATCGACAGTCATTCGACTCGAGATATTCCGAATACAGCTAGATCTCAGATATAGTTCTCGAGCATCATACAGACTGTCTAGCTTAATCAAATAAATAAAATTCCATCTCAACTAATCTTTCCATTCCTTCATTACTTCCCGTCTTGACTATTGCTCGTCACTCTACTCTGGCCTCCGATCCAATCGAATAATGTGCTTAAACAGAGTCTTACGCTCTGCAGCACGTTTAATTGGACATATCCCTAAATTTGATCATGTACCCAGCTATATGCTGGAGACACTACACTGGCTTCCTACTCGGCAGCGCATTAAATTCGGGATCGCTGCCCTAGTTAGGCAATGCCAGCTTGGAATTGCCCCACACTACTTGCTCCACTAGTACCCAAGACCACCGCCCCTCCGTTCTACACAGAAGGGATTGTCCCTTTTGCACGAACTGCAACGATGCAGCACAGAGCATTTTCTGTGATCGGCCCAGTTGTCTGGAATGGGCTCCCCAGGAGCTACGTCTACTTGCTGGGGATACTACTGAAACATTTTATATTAAACTCAAAACTGTCCTTTTTGCCGTGCTAGAGTCGGGAGCGCTTCTGATTAGTCCCCTTGAAGAAGCGCTAAATAAATTCTTGAATGATAGAATGAGTGAATGAATCTTGTCGGTATTTTAATAAAATTGTCGCATTTTTGGCTCTTCTACTCAAACAAAGAGACAATTATTGTCTAGAACTTTCTTAATCATTTCGAAATAGTGACAGGAATAGTGAATGCAGTGACAATATTTTCCAGAAAGTCGCAGGCTATTATAGTGTCCAAAGGCTCGTTATTGTGAAATGGGCACAGGTGTATGGGAGTAGTAGGCATGCTATATAAATCATCTTATTATTAATACTATATCCTACTATTATTAATTTTGATTGTCTGTGGTAAAAAAAAAACTCCAGACTCTAAGAAACTAAAAACTGATGTGTGGTCAAGCTTGAAGTACACGGTCCTCGTCTGTCCCCATTTTAGCCATTGCCTCTCTGGGAACCCTAGCCAGAAGCTTATTGCTGTTATGTTTTTTGCACTGAGGTACATTACGATCCTTCAGGGGCTCAAACACTATTTAATCAAACAAAAACACCTGGAACGGCACCAAATCGTCGTTGATTATAATATACAGTGTAGGAAAAGAAGCGCGGAATGTTACCGCATTAAATCGCGGAATGTTACCGCATTAAATCGCGGAATGTTACCGCATTAAATCGCGGAATGTTACCGCATTAAATCGCGGAATGTTACCGCATTAAATCGCGGAATGTTACCGCATTAAATCGCGGAATGTTACCGCATTAAATCGCGGAATGTTACCGCATTAAATCGCGGAATGTTACCGCATTAAATCGCGGAATGTTACCGCATTAAATCGCGGAATGTTACCGCAATAAATCGCAGAATGTTACCGCATTCAATCGTTGGATCGTAAGAGCAAAAGTCGCTGAACTAAGTGAGATTATTATTAACATCATTGTTGCTATTAATATCCTATTATTGCGCCCCGAGGTATAGGCATCATTGTTGCTATTATTAGGTCTACATATGATCCGAGCATATGTTCCCTTAGCGCCTTAACATAATTAATTCAGACTTACTTGACTTATGGCCCCATCGAAACCTTCGCCCGCATCAGCCGCTCCTCTATGGACAGCCTCCAGTCACCCCTGTCCTGTGCTCTCCGCGTCGCCTCTCCCACGGTTAGTCCCATCCTCAGGCAGTCCTCTTCCACCATGTTCATCCATCGCTTCCTGGGCCTGCCTCTTCTCTTCTTCCTATGCACATGTCCCTGCAGTGCTACCTTTGGGTATCTTCCGCTCTGCATTCTGCTGTCCATGGTGACTTAATGGTTCCTTTCACTCGCTCTGCAACAATGCTGAGGCATTCGTTCTCTGTGGTTGGTCTAACGACCTGGAATGGACTTCCCTTGACTATGAGACATCTGCCAACCTGTTCTCAATTTCACAAACTGTTGAATACTGTTTTTTTCGCTTGATCTCGGCTGGGAGGGCCTCTGAGTAGATACCTTGAAGGGGCGCTATATAAATTACGATTGATTGATCGATTGATTGATTGATTGATTGATTAATGTCCCTACCGCATTCTTCTGATCTGTATCCTGTCCACAATGTCTTGCTGTATCCTCAGTCTGCTGCGTATTTCCATGTTCCTCATCCTTTCCCTCCTTGTGATGCAGGCATGCTTTCCCTCCTATCACGCAGGCACGTCATTTCAAATGCCCTCAATCGTCTTTTCTGTGTCTCTCTCAGCGTCCACGTCTCTGAGTTGTATAACAGTATATACTGCTATATACTGCTCAGCACCAACGTCCACTCATATATTCGCGCCTTGGTTGGTGGTCTGCTGATTTCCTTTCATCTTCAGATCTTATGCAATCTCTGTAATATTCCTCTATCGAACCCGATTCTTCTTTCAACGTCCTTTTCCGATCACACCGCTCTGTTCGCATCAAATGTATTGACATTCTGTTTTTGCACATTGATGCATGTGCCCCTTTTTGCTTAGACCTACCTGCATTACTCTCGTTAGCGATTCCTGCAAACCCTCCCCCTCCTTCCGGTAGTGCAATGTCGTCTGCAAATCTCAGGTCGCTAATCAGCTCTCCTCTTATCACCGCTCCCTCCTCTGTCTCCTCCAGTGCAGGGGTTCTCAAACTGTGGTACGCGTACCCCTAGGGGTACGCCAGGCGCCGGTAAGGGGTACGCGAAAAATTCCAGAAATATAATTTTTTAATTTTTTAATATGGACTTTTTATCCATCTTTCTTTGATTAGCGATGATTTTTAACCTTACAACATGTAACAGTATCGTTATTTCTTTCTTTCACAACATATTATTGGACTCGCATACTAGGTCCATACAGTGCATGCAGCATATTTATGTTTAGGCTAATTAGGGCCTACTATAATTTTGAAACAATTAAATAATGTATAAATGGTTGAAAGTACCAAAGCCAAAAATTCTCAACCTATTGTAGGCCTATAGTCTATAGAGCTCAAATAGCAGAGAGCTGAATTGGCCTAAGGATTAATTTCTGACCGAGCCTTAATTTTTGTTATTCCTTCCAGTAAGCTTATAGGTTACGTCATTTCTGGGCGAAGCTGGTTTTTTAAACTGTTCTAATCTTGCTATGAAAAACAAACATAGGGTTAATTTGCGTTTGAAATTGACAAATATTAGACCAGATATTTTAAATCGGTGCTAGTCTAAACAAGCCCGCAGCACTGTAGGTTGGCTTTTCTTACAGGGGTTATAGACCAATTTTTCTTTTAAATTTGTTGAGAAGATTATATGATTCAAACTAAATTTTGCTCCCTATATAGTATATAGCCTATGACACTAATAAACGATGTCACCAACGATTAAATTGACTTTTAGTTGTCATTGCAAGCTATGGGACCTCGCAATGGTATTTTGTTTCTGACCTGACTTTCCTGGGGGTATACGCCATCATTCGACTTTCTTACTTGGGGGTACAATAAAAATAAAGTTTGAGAACCCCTGCTCCAGTGCTATGGCCATAATCAGCTCCAGGAAGATGTTAAACAACGGTGGTGACAGAACACATCCATGCAGTACCCCTACAATAATCCTGAACCATCATGACAGATCTCCATCCACTCTCACTGCGCTAAAAGTATCTTTGTATGCGCTTTCCAGCAGTCTCGCTATCTTCTCCGGGTATCCGTGATGTCTCATTACTCTCCATATCCCCTTTCTCCGCATGCTGTCAAAAACCTTCCTGAAGTCTATGTAACTAAGGTACGTGTAGATTGTAGAGGTCCTTACCAAATTCGTCGTACTTTTCCGCTATCTGTCTTAAGGTGAATATCTGGTCGATTGTGCTTCTGTTCACCCTGAACCCCGCTTGCGTCTCTGATAGAATCTCCTCTGTTCATTTTCTTATTCTTTGCAGCATGATTGTTGAAAAGACTTTTCCAATGTGACGTAGGAGACTAAAATTTGAGCAGCCTAACCTGTCTCTTTTCTTGTGTATTGGATCGTTTCCAGTCCGATGGCCACACCATGCATCTTGCATAGTCTGTGTATGATTTTTAATCCAATTCCTTCTGTTGCCGCCTGCAGTTCCTCCGCTGTGATATTATCCAGACAAGGCGCCTTCCGGTGCTTCATTCTTTCGATAGCCGCCTCTACCTCATCCTCTCCCAAGGTTGGTATGCTTTCCGCGTTGTCCGTCACCACGATGTTTTCTAGATATTCGTCATCCGTTCTGTTTGCGTCGTTGTACAGCTTATCAAAGTAATCTTTCCATCTCCTCTTTACGTCCTCTGGATCCGATAGTACTCTACCATTTTCATCTTTCACTGCCTTCACTCTGGGGGCATGCTCCCGTGTGATTTTCCGTATGCCCTCATGCACTGCTCTGCTCTTGTCTTGTTTCCCGCTCTGCTTTCTTCGACGTTGCTGCATATTCCTTGTATGAATCTCTCTTTGCCCTCACTGCTACTCTTTCTTACCATGCGGCACAAGTAGTTGTGATGCTTCGCCATCGCATGGCTCTCCTTCCTTCTGCTTTTGAACTTGTACTTCCTTCTTTCATCCATAAGCTTGATCGTTGTGTCTAATAACCATTCTGTGTAACTCCTGCTTCCTTTCTGACCCAGTATTTCATCTGCCGTCTCCTGCATTACACTCTTCACTCTGTTCCATTCCTCATCTACTCCCTCGGGTTCTTCCTTAAGCATCTCTTCCCACATTAATCGATTCATCCTCTCCTGATAATCCTCTCTGACCTTCACATTCCTGAATCCGTCGATGTGCTTCGTTGGTCATAATTGACCTCTGCCCTTCCTCCCTTCCAGATCCAATGATTTTTTAAAATCCTTTTCAGGTTGTTTACCTGCACCCCCCGTCCAATGTGTCTCCGCCACTCCAATGACATCCCACCTCAAACCCTCCAGCTCCAATGACATCCCACCTCAAACCCTCCAGCTCCAATGACATCCCACCTCAAACCCTCCAGCTCCAATGACATCCCACCTCAAACCCTCCAGCTCCAATGACATCCCACCTCAAACCCTCCAGCTCCAATGACATCCCACCTCAAACCCTCCAGCTCCAATGACATCCCACCTCAAACCCTCCAGCTCCAATGACATCCCACCTCAAACCCTCCAGCTCCAATGACATCCCACCTCAAACCCTCCAGCTCCAATGACATCCCACCTCAAACCCTCCAGCTCCAATGACATCCCACCTCAAACCCTCCAGCTCCAATGACATCCCACCTCAAACCCTCCAGCTCCAATGACATCCCACCTCAAACCCTCCAGCTCCAATGACATCCCACCTCAAACCCTCCAGCTCCAATGACATCCCACCTCAAACCCTCCAGCTCCAATGACATCCCACCTCAAACCCTCCAGCTCCAATGACATCCCACCTCAAACCCTCCAGCTCCGTCAGCATTAATTAGGAACAGAAGAAAAAGTAAGAAACTTACGTCTGGAACGGTATCTGCATGTAGACCTGTCGTTGAGATCTACATGTAGGACTGCGGAATGCCACCACATTGAATCGATGAATATTATTATTATTATTATTATTATTATTATGAATAATTATTATTACTAATCACAATCCAATGGAACAACGCTGTTGCCCTTGTCGGGTCCAAGGACGGAACGTGTACACTATACAAAATAAACATTTCTTTGCTTAGACAATAAATCAACTGTCAGTAATAATATTAATAAGTATTATTATTGTTAAATATATCGGTTCCATTCACAGTGTATAATTGCAGCTCACACCATCTTCTTCTTCTTCACCCACCTTGACGCCATGTCGGATGTGTATCGCTCGAAGTCTATCCGCCCTCGCAGCGTTCACCTCCAGAGTCTCCGTTTGACCAACGATGGGACAAGGATCGGAGGACGACCGTTGCGGAGTGGAAGCAGGAGCAGGGTCATCATCTACCCTCTCGAGAAGCAGCCCCCCTCTCACCCCACCCTCCTCCTCCTCAGTCCCCTGCATCGTCACATCCGACATCATCGTCGTCATCGTTGACATCTGTTCATCCGCATATTCCATGGCGGCGAATGAAGCGTCGACATAAAGCAGGAGGAGGATCAAGAAGACAGCCAGAGCGAGAAATGTTGTGCAAGTCATCGCAGCATATTAATCCAAATTCTGAGAGATAATGACGACGATGAGTCGATGATGAGTCGATGTCGAATCTAACACATCATGATGTTATTGTTATTATGTGGACCGGAGACGGTCGTCGTCGTCATCGTCGTCGTCGTCGTCATGCTCCACTGCAGCAGCTCCGTTCTAATCCAGACGGACTGTGACGGTGAGGTTGCAGAGACAGGAACGCCGCTCTAGATGCTGATGCTGATGCTGATGCAGATGGTGATGGTGATGGTGATGGTGATGGTGATGGTGATGGTGATGCGGTGGTCTGATCGTGCGGTCCGATCGTCAGCCTCTGCAGCCGACGAATGGATGGAGATGGCTGACGACTGATCGACAGAGAGAGTGAGAGAGAGATACAGATACAAAGACAGAGAAACCGATACAGAGACAGAGGAACAGACACAGAGAGACATATAGACAGCTAGACAGAGACAGATAGAAAGACAGATACAGAAAGCCCGAAACAGAAAGACAGAGACAGAGACAGGAAGAGAGAGACAGGCATACACAACGAGACAAAGACAGACACAGATAAGAAACAGAGATACAAAGGCAAAACAGGGAGATACAAAGACACGGAGAGAGAGAGAGAGAGAGAGAGAGAGAGAGAGAGAGAGAGAGAGAGAGAGAGAGAGAGAGATAGAGATAGAGAGAGATACAGAGACATAAACTAACCTGGAAAAAGACGCGTGGAAAGGTAAAGGAGACAGACAGACAGACACATGGACAGCGAGAGAGAGAGAGAGAGAGAGAGAGAGAGAGAGAGAGAGAGAGAGAGAGAGAGAGAGAGAGAGAGAGAGAGAGATAGAGAGATAGAGAGATACAGAGACATAAACTAACCGGGAAAAAGACGCGTGGAAAGGTAAAGGAGACAGACAGACAGACAGACAGACACATGAACAGAGAGAAAGAGTGAGATAGAGAAAGAGAGAGGCAAATTGAGTGGGATGCTGACAATCGCGAGACTGATTCGAGACGAGACAAGATGCGAGGAGTCAGACAAAGGAGGACGATGCATCAAATGCAGCAAATCAGACGATTAGAAATATTAGAGTACACCGTTCATTGTCTTCGTCTGTTTGTCTATTTGTCTGTTGTCTGTCTATTTGTCTGTCTGTCTGTTTGTCTATTTGTCTTTCCGTCTGTTTGTCTGTCTGTCTGTCTGTCTGTTTGTCTATTTGTCTGTCTGTTTGTTTGTCTATTTGTCTGTCTGTTTGTCTGTCTGTCCATCTATTTGTCTGTCTGTTTGTCTATTTGTCTGTCTGTTTGTCTATTTGTCTGTCGTCGGTTTGTCTATTTGTCTGTCTGTTTATCTTGGTATTTATAAAGGTTTATTATTGAGCAGACTTGTGTGTGTCTGCCTCTTGTCTGTTGCCCTTCTCTCATGTTTACTTGCTGTTTCTGAATGTCTATAATTATAATATGCATCATACATGTAGGCATGCATTTCTACAATGCGGGTTTAAATATGGTTATGTGGTTGCATGCAATGTATGCGTATCTGTCCGCCTATCTCCGTCTAACAGATACATGTATCTGTTTGTATCTACGTCTGACAGATACATGTATCTGTTTGTATCTACGTCTAACAGATACATGTATCTGTTTGTATCTCTGACTAACAGATACATGTATCTGTTCGTATCTCTGTCTTACTCCATTCGAAGTCGCAACTCGTCATTTCCTTGACGTCACAGCTCCAGCAGACTCTGGCATCATTGACGAAGACAGCGATTCGAAGAAAGTCGCCGACGCGAGGATTGAGTCAGGTCTAGATCGAAGTTAAAAACGAAAGGTCGTTGATAGGGTTGATAGGGTTCATGCGTGTCAGCATCAGAAGGCATTTGACGCTTCACAGACGAGAAATATTAAGCAGCAGAAGAAGAAGATGGAGGAGAAGGAGGAGGATATGGTGATGGAGATGGAGGATGAGAGGATGAGGAGAAGGAGGGAAGAGGAGGAAGAGGAGGAAGAAGATGACGAGGAGGAGGAGAAGAAGATAGAGGAGGAGGAGGAAGACGAGGAGGAGGAGAAGGATATGGTGATGGAGATGGAGGAGGAGAGGAGGAGGAGAGGAGGAGGAGGAAGAGGAGAAGGAGAAGGAGGGAAGAGGAGAAGAAGGAGGAAGAGGAGGAAGAGGATGACGAGGAGGAGAAGGAGGGGCAGGAGAAGGAGGGGATGGAGGAGGGAAGAGGGAGGCAGAAGGAGGAGAAGGTGGTGGAGGAGAAGGGGGAGAATGGGTGAAAAGATGAAAGAGAAGGTGATGGAGATATAGGATGATTATGAACAACAAAGTACAATTTCAATAGTAAGAGTGAAGAGTATTATTTTTAAATTGAAGTGAAAATAGGGCGAGAAAAGGCGAGTAAGCTTTCTTGGAACTCATGCTGGATGAAAAACTTACAGACGTTGCCCAAAGCTAGAATGAATGTTTGCTCATGAGAAAATTCTTTTCTTCCTACGTCTTCTCTTCTTTCTGCCAGTCTCCATCTCACTTCATCCTCTTCTATTCCTTCCTTCCTTCCTTCCTTCCTCCTCTTCTATTCTATTCCTTCCTTCCTTCCTTCGTTCCTTCCTTCCGTCCTTACTTCCTTCCTTCATCCTCTTCTATTCCTTCCTCCCTTTCTTTCTTCCACCCTTCGTTCCTTCCTTCCTTCCTTCATCCTCTTCTATTCCTTCCTCCCTTTCTTTCTTCCACCCTTCGTTCCTTCCTTCCTTCCTTCATCCTCTTCTATTCCTTCCTCCCTTTCTTTCTTCCACCCTTCGTTCCTTCCTTCCCTCCTTCATACTCTTCTATTCCTTCCTTCCTTCATCCTCTTCTATTCCTTCCTCCCTTTCTTTCTTCCACCCTTCGTTCCTTCCTTCCTTCCTTCATCCTCTTCTATTCCTTCCTCCCTTTCTTTCTTCCACTCTTCGTTCCTTCCTTCCTTTCTTCATACTCTTCTATTCCTTCCTTCCTTCATCCTCTTCTATTCCTTCCTCCCTTTCTTTCTTCCACCCTTCGTTCCTTCCTTCCTTCCTTCATCCTCTTCTATTCCTTCCTCCCTTTCTTTCTTCCACCCTTCGTTCCTTCCTTCCTTCCTTCATCCTCTTCTATTCCTTCCTCCCTTTCTTTCTTCCACCCTTCGTTCCTTCCTTCCCTCCTTCATACTCTTCTATTCCTTCCTTCCTTCATCCTCTTCTATTCCTTCCTCCCTTTCTTTCTTCCACCCTTCGTTCCTTCCTTCCTTCCTTCATCCTCTTCTATTCCTTCCTCCCTTTCTTTCTTCCACTCTTCGTTCCTTCCTTCCTTTCTTCATACTCTTCTATTCCTTCCTTCCTTCCCTCCTTCATACTCTTCTATTCCTTCCTCCCTTTCTTTCTTCCACCCTTCGTTCCTTCCTTCCTTCCTTCATCCTCTTCTATTCCTTCCTCCCTTTCTTTCTTCCACCCTTCGTTCCTTCCTTCCTTCCTTCATCCTCTTCTATTCCTTCCTCCCTTTCTTTCTTCCACCCTTCGTTCCTTCCTTCCCTCCTTCATACTCTTCTATTCCTTCCTTCCTTCATCCTCTTCTATTCCTTCCTCCCTTTCTTTCTTCCACCCTTCGTTCCTTCCTTCCTTCCTTCATCCTCTTCTATTCCTTCCTCCCTTTCTTTCTTCCACTCTTCGTTCCTTCCTTCCTTTCTTCATACTCTTCTATTCCTTCCTTCCTTCCCTCCTTCATCCTCTTCTATTCCTTCCTCCCTTTCTTTCTTCCACTCTTCGTTCCTTCCTTCCTTTCTTCATACTCTTCTATTCGTTCCTTCCTTCCCTCCTTCATACTCTTCTATTCCTTCCTTCATTCCTTCCTTCATCCTCTTCTATTCCTTCCTCCCTTTCTTTCTTCCACTCTTCGTTCCTTCCTTCCTTTCTTCATACTCTTCTATTCCTTCCTTCCTTCCCTCCTTCATCCTCTTCTATTCCTTCCTCCCTTTCTTTCTTCCACCCTTCGTTCCTTCCTTCCTTCCTTCATCCTCTTCTATTCCTTCCTCCCTTTCTTTCTTCCACCCTTCGTTCCTTCCTTCCCTCCTTCATACTCTTCTATTCCTTCCTTCCTTCATCCTCTTCTATTCCTTCCTCCCTTTCTTTCTTCCACCCTTCGTTCCTTCCTTCCTTCCTTCATCCTCTTCTATTCCTTCCTCCCTTTCTTTCTTCCACCCTTCGTTCCGTCCTTCCTTCCTTCATCCTCTTCTATTCCTTCCTCCCTTTCTTTCTTCCACTCTTCGTTCCTTCCTTCCTTTCTTCATACTCTTCTATTCCTTCCTTCCTTCATCCTCTTCTATTCCTTCCTCCCTTTCTTTCTTCCACCCTTCGTTCCTTCCTTCCTTCCTTCATCCTCTTCTATTCCTTCCTCCCTTTCTTTCTTCCACCCTTCGTTCCTTCCTTCCTTCCTTCATCCTCTTCTATTCCTTCCTCCCTTTCTTTCTTCCACCCTTCGTTCCTTCCTTCCCTCCTTCATACTCTTCTATTCCTTCCTTCCTTCATCCTCTTCTATTCCTTCCTCCCTTTCTTTCTTCCACCCTTCGTTCCTTCCTTCCTTCCTTCATCCTCTTCTATTCCTTCCTCCCTTTCTTTCTTCCACTCTTCGTTCCTTCCTTCCTTTCTTCATACTCTTCTATTCCTTCCTTCCTTCCCTCCTTCATACTCTTCTATTCCTTCCTCCCTTTCTTTCTTCCACCCTTCGTTCCTTCCTTCCTTCCTTCATCCTCTTCTATTCCTTCCTCCCTTTCTTTCTTCCACCCTTCGTTCCTTCCTTCCTTCCTTCATCCTCTTCTATTCCTTCCTCCCTTTCTTTCTTCCACCCTTCGTTCCTTCCTTCCCTCCTTCATACTCTTCTATTCCTTCCTTCCTTCATCCTCTTCTATTCCTTCCTCCCTTTCTTTCTTCCACCCTTCGTTCCTTCCTTCCTTCCTTCATCCTCTTCCATTCCTTCCTCCCTTTCTTTCTTCCACTCTTCGTTCCTTCCTTCCTTTCTTCATACTCTTCTATTCCTTCCTTCCTTCCCTCCTTCATCCTCTTCTATTCCTTCCTCCCTTTCTTTCTTCCACTCTTCGTTCCTTCCTTCCTTTCTTCATACTCTTCTATTCGTTCCTTCCTTCCCTCCTTCATACTCTTCTATTCCTTCCTTCATTCCTTCCTTCATCCTCTTCTATTCCTTCCTCCCTTTCTTTCTTCCACTCTTCGTTCCTTCCTTCCTTTCTTCATACTCTTCTATTCCTTCCTTCCTTCCCTCCTTCATCCTCTTCTATTCCTTCCTCCCTTTCTTTCTTCCACCCTTCGTTCCTTCCTTCCTTCCTTCATCCTCTTCTATTCCTTCCTCCCTTTCTTTCTTCCACCCTTCGTTCCTTCCTTCCCTCCTTCATACTCTTCTATTCCTTCCTTCCTTCATCCTCTTCTATTCCTTCCTCCCTTTCTTTCTTCCACCCTTCGTTCCTTCCTTCCTTCCTTCATCCTCTTCTATTCCTTCCTCCCTTTCTTTCTTCCACTCTTCGTTCCTTCCTTCCTTTCTTCATACTCTTCTATTCCTTCCTTCCTTCCCTCCTTCATCCTCTTCTATTCCTTCCTCCCTTTCTTTCTTCCACTCTTCGTTCCTTCCTTCCTTTCTTCATACTCTTCTATTCGTTCCTTCCTTCCCTCCTTCATACTCTTCTATTCCTTCCTTCATTCCTTCCTTCATCCTCTTCTATTCCTTCCTCCCTTTCTTTCTTCCACTCTTCGTTCCTTCCTTCCTTTCTTCATACTCTTCTATTCCTTCCTTCCTTCCCTCCTTCATCCTCTTCTATTCCTTCCTCCCTTTCTTTCTTCCACCCTTCGTTCCTTCCTTCCTTCCTTCATCCTCTTCTATTCCTTCCTCCCTTTCTTTCTTCCACCCTTCGTTCCTTCCTTCCCTCCTTCATACTCTTCTATTCCTTCCTTCCTTCATCCTCTTCTATTCCTTCCTCCCTTTCTTTCTTCCACCCTTCGTTCCTTCCTTCCTTCCTTCATCCTCTTCTATTCCTTCCTCCCTTTCTTTCTTCCACCCTTCGTTCCTTCCTTCCTTCCTTCATCCTCTTCTATTCCTTCCTCCCTTTCTTTCTTCCACTCTTCGTTCCTTCCTTCCTTTCTTCATACTCTTCTATTCCTTCCTTCCTTCATCCTCTTCTATTCCTTCCTCCCTTTCTTTCTTCCACCCTTCGTTCCTTCCTTCCTTCCTTCATCCTCTTCTATTCCTCCCTCCCTTTCTTTCTTCCACCCTTCGTTCCTTCCTTCCTTCCTTCATCCTCTTCTATTCCTCCCTCCCTTTCTTTCTTCCACTCTTCGTTCCTTCCTTCCTTTCTTCATACTCTTCTATTCCTTCCTCCCTTTCTTTCTTCCACTCTTCGTTCCTTCCTTCCTTCCTTCATCCTCTTCTATTCCTTCCTCCCTTTCTTTCTTCCACCCTTCGTTCCTTCCTTCCTTCCTTCATCCTCTTCTATTCCTTCCTCCCTTTCTTTCTTCCACTCTTCGTTCCTTCCTTCCTTTCTTCATACTCTTCTATTCCTTCCTTCCTTCCCTCCTTCATCCTCTTCTATTCCTTCCTCCCTTTCTTTCTTCCACTCTTCGTTCCTTCCTTCCTTTCTTCATACTCTTCTATTCCTTCCTTCCTTCCCTCCTTCATACTCTTCTATTCCTTCCTCCCTTTCTTTCTTCCACTCTTCGTTCCTTCCTTCCTTTCTTCATACTCTTCTATTCCTTCCTTCCTTCCCTCCTTCATACTCTTCTATTCCTTCCTCCCTTTCTTTCTTCCACTCTTCGTTCCTTCCTTCCTTTCTTCATACTCTTCTATTCCTTCCTTCCTTCCCTCCTTCATACTCTTCTATTCCTTCCTTCATTCCTTCCTTCGTATTCTTCTATTCCTTCCTCCCTTTCTTTCTTCCACTCTTCGTTCCTTCCTTCCTTTCTTCATACTCTTCTATTCCTTCCTTCCTTCCCTCTTTCATACTCTTCTATTCCTTCCTCCCTTTCTTTCTTCCACTCTTCGTTCCTTCCTTCCTTTCTTCATACTCTTCTATTCCTTCCTTCCTTCCCTCCTTCATACTCTTCTATTCCTTCCTCCCTTTCTTTCTTCCACTCTTCGTTCCTTCCTTCCTTTCTTCATACTCTTCTATTCCTTCCTTCCTTCCCTCCTTCATACTCTTCTATTCCTTCCTTCATTCCTTCCTTCGTATTCTTCTATTCCTTCCTCCCTTTCTTTCTTCCACTCTTCGTTCCTTCCTTCCTTTCTTCATACTCTTCTATTCCTTCCTTCCTTCCTTCCTTCATCCTCTTCTATTCCTTCCTTCATTCCTTCCTTCGTACTCTTCTATTCCTTCCTTCCTTCCCTCCTTCATCCTCTTCTATTCCTTCCTCCCTTTCTTTCTTCCACCCTTCGTTCCTTCCTTCCTTTCTTCATACTCTTCTATTCCTTCCTTCCTTCCCTCCTTCATCCTCTTCTATTCCTTCCTCCCTTTCTTTCTTCCACTCTTCGTTCCTTCCTTCCTTTCTTCATACTCTTCTATTCCTTCCTTCCTTCCCTCCTTCATACTCTTCTATTCCTTCCTCCCTTTCTTTCTTCCACTCTTCGTTCCTTCCTTCCTTTCTTCATACTCTTCTATTCCTTCCTTCCTTCCCTCCTTCATACTCTTCTATTCCTTCCTCCCTTTCTTTCTTCCACTCTTCGTTCCTTCCTTCCTTTCTTCATACTCTTCTATTCCTTCCTTCCTTCCCTCCTTCATACTCTTCTATTCCTTCCTTCATTCCTTCCTTCGTATTCTTCTATTCCTTCCTCCCTTTCTTTCTTCCACTCTTCGTTCCTTCCTTCCTTTCTTCATACTCTTCTATTCCTTCCTCCCTTCCCTCCTTCATACTCTTCTATTCCTTCCTCCCTTTCTTTCTTCCACTCTTCGTTCCTTCCTTCCTTTCTTCATACTCTTCTATTCCTTCCTTCCTTCCCTCCTTCATACTCTTCTATTCCTTCCTCCCTTTCTTTCTTCCACTCTTCGTTCCTTCCTTCCTTTCTTCATACTCTTCTATTCCTTCCTTCCTTCCCTCCTTCATACTCTTCTATTCCTTCCTTCATTCCTTCCTTCGTATTCTTCTATTCCTTCCTCCCTTTCTTTCTTCCACTCTTCGTTCCTTCCTTCCTTTCTTCATACTCTTCTATTCCTTCCTTCCTTCCTTCCTTCATCCTCTTCTATTCCTTCCTTCATTCCTTCCTTCGTACTCTTCTATTCCTTCCTTCCTTCCCTCCTTCATCCTCTTCTATTCCTTCCTCCCTTTCTTTCTTCCACCCTTCGTTCCTTCCTTCCTTCCTTCATCCTTTTCTATTCCTTCCTCCCTTTCTTTCTTCCACCCTTCGTTCCTTCCTTCCCTCCTTCATACTCTTCTATTCCTTCCTTCCTTCATCCTCTTCTATTCCTTCCTCCCTTTCTTTCTTCCACCCTTCGTTCCTTCCTTCCTTCCTTCATCCTCTTCTATTCCTTCCTCCCTTTCTTTCTTCCACTCTTCGTTCCTTCCTTCCTTTCTTCATACTCTTCTATTCCTTCCTTCCTTCCCTCCTTCATACTCTTCTATTCCTTCCTCCCTTTCTTTCTTCCACTCTTCGTTCCTTCCTTCCTTTCTTCATACTCTTCTATTCCTTCCTTCATTCCTTCCTTCGTACTCTTCTATTCCTTCCTTCCTTCCCTCCTTCATCCTCTTCTATTCCTTCCTCCCTTTCTTTCTTCCACCCTTCGTTCCTTCCTTCCTTTCTTCATACTCTTCTATTCCTTCCTTCCTTCCCTCCTTCATCCTCTTCTATTCCTTCCTTCATTCCTTCCTTCGTATTCTTCTATTCCTTCCTCCCTTTCTTTCTTCCACTCTTCGTTCCTTCCTTCCTTTCTTCATACTCTTCTATTCCTTCCTTCCTTCCCTCCTTCATACTCTTCTATTCCTTCCTCCCTTTCTTTCTTCCACTCTTCGTTCCTTCCTTCCTTTCTTCATACTCTTCTATTCCTTCCTTCCTTCCCTCCTTCATACTCTTCTATTCCTTCCTTCATTCCTTCCTTCGTATTCTTCTATTCCTTCCTCCCTTTCTTTCTTCCACTCTTCGTTCCTTCCTTCCTTTCTTCATACTCTTCTATTCCTTCCTTCCTTCCCTCCTTCATACTCTTCTATTCCTTCCTCCCTTTCTTTCTTCCACTCTTCGTTCCTTCCTTCCTTTCTTCATACTCTTCTATTCCTTCCTTCCTTCCCTCCTTCATCCTCTTCTATTCCTTCCTCCCTTTCTTTCTTCCACCCTTCGTTCCTTCCTTCCTTCCTTCATCCTCTTCTATTCCTTCCTCCCTTTCTTTCTTCCACCCTTCGTTCCTTCCTTCCCTCCTTCATACTCTTCTATTCCTTCCTTCCTTCATCCTCTTCTATTCCTTCCTCCCTTTCTTTCTTCCACCCTTCGTTCCTTCCTTCCTTCCTTCATCCTCTTCTATTCCTTCCTCCCTTTCTTTCTTCCACTCTTCGTTCCTTCCTTCCTTTCTTCATACTCTTCTATTCCTTCCTTCCTTCCCTCCTTCATCCTCTTCTATTCCTTCCTCCCTTTCTTTCTTCCACTCTTCGTTCCTTCCTTCCTTTCTTCATACTCTTCTATTCCTTCCTTCCTTCCCTCCTTCATACTCTTCTATTCCTTCCTTCATTCCTTCCTTCGTATTCTTCTATTCCTTCCTCCCTTTCTTTCTTCCACTCTTCGTTCCTTCCTTCCTTTCTTCATACTCTTCTATTCCTTCCTTCCTTCCCTCCTTCATACTCTTCTATTCCTTCCTCCCTTTCTTTCTTCCACTCTTCGTTCCTTCCTTCCCTCCTTCATACTCTTCTATTCCTTCCTCCCTTCCTTTCTTCATACTCTTCTATTCCTTCCTTCCTTCCCTCCTTCATACTCTTCTATTCCTTCCTTCATTCATTCCTTCGTATTCTTCTATTCCTTCCTCCCTTTCTTTCTTCCACTCTTCGTTCCTTCCTTCCCTCCTTCATACTCTTCTATTCCTTCCTCCCTTCCTTTCTTCATACTCTTCTATTCCTTCCTTCCTTCCCTCCTTCATACTCTTCTATTCCTTCCTTCATTCCTTCCTTCGTATTCTTCTATTCCTTCCTCCCTTTCTTTCTTCCACTCTTCGTTCCTTCCTTCCCTCCTTCATACTCTTCTATTCCTTCCTCCCTTTCTTTCTTCCACTCTTCGTTCCTTCCTTCCTTTCTTCATACTCTTCTATTCCTTCCTTCCTTCCCTCCTTCATACTCTTCTATTCCTTCCTTCATTCCTTCCTTCGTATTCTTCTATTCCTTCCTCCCTTTCTTTCTTCCACTCTTCGTTCCTTCCTTCCCTCCTTCATACTCTTCTATTCCTTCTATTCCTTCCATCATCCTCTTCTATTACTTCCTTCCATCATACTCTTCTATTACTTCCTTCCCTCCTTCATACTCTTCTATTCCTTCCTTCATTCCTTCCTTCGTATTCTTCTATTCCTTCCTCCCTTTCTTTCTTCCACTCTTCGTTCCTTCCTTCCCTCCTTCATACTCTTCTATTCCTTCTATTCCTTCCATCATCCTCTTCTATTACTTCCTTCCATCATCCTCTTCTATTACTTCCTTCCATCATCCTCTTCTATTACTTCCTTCCATCATCCTCTTCTATTACTTCCTTCCATCATACTCTTCTATTACTTCCTTCCATCATACTCTTCTATTACTTCCTTCCATCATACTCTTCTATTACTTCCTTCATTCCTTCCTCTCTCAGACTCGTTCTCTTTAAAACGATTCTTTTCATTCTTTCAACTCTTCAATCTCTTTTTGTCGCTGTCTTCGACTTGACAATTTTTCATCAGTGCTATTTACGCCCATAGACATCTGTGGACCTTTTTTCCTTCTCACGCTTTCCCACCCCCACCCCGCCCCCTTCATTCTGTCTCTTATTCTCTGTCTGCCAATAACCACATTCGATTACATTTGCATACTCACTGCTAACGTGTCCGTCCTCAGCAGAAACTGAATGGCTTAGTAACTCGCCTTCAGACGAAGATGAAATGTCAGGATTTAAAATACATTGCAAACCATGCTTCTTCTTCTTCTTCTTCTTTCCCTTCAGGCTAGGATTATTCCCTCTGGCGAGGAGTCAGCCACTCGGATCCTTCTCCTCCACTTGTCTCTGCTTCCGGTGTCTTCTTTCTTCAGTTTGAGCAGCTTCAGGTCTTGTTGTATCACGTCCTCCCATCTTTTCTTCTGCCGTCCCCGACTGCGTCGACCATATACTGTACCTCCGCTTGCATGATTCTTTTGACACAGCTACCCTCCTCTTTTCTCATTACGTGTCCATACCACCGCAGCCTGGTCTCCCGTGCTTTGTCAGTGATGCATGCCACACCGACCTTTTTCCTGATGTCCTCACTTCGTTTCATGTCCTTCAGTGATATTCCAAGCATCCATCGCAGCATTCTCATCTCTGTTCTTTCCAGCAAACTCTCGTCCCTTTTCGTTAATGCCCAGGCCTCTGCTCCATATAGCATTACTGGCCTTATCATCGTTTTGTAGATTTTTCCCTTGAGGTGAGTCGGCATTTTGAGGTCGCACAGCACACCTGATAATTCTCTCCACTTCTGCCACGCTACACTGATTCTGTTCCTGACGTCCTGCTCGCATCCTCCCTTCGCATTCATCGTCGATCCCAGATATTTAAACGTTTCCACCTGCTTCAGTGGTTCTCCTGTGGTGCTCTTTATCTCCACTGTCTCCGCTGTTTTGGAGCATACCATGGTCTCTGTTTTGTTGATGTTTACCTTGAGGCCCTTGCTCTCCACTGCCATCTGCCACTCCGTAAAATGTGTCTGCATCCTCTCCTCTGCATCGGCCGCCAGCACAAGATCATCCGCATACAACATATCCCACGGCACCTCTCTCCTTACATGCTCCGACACGGCATCCATCACAATAATGAACAGTAGAGGACTCAGGCATGATCCCTGGTGCACACCTACTCGTATCTCAAATTTTCCTGTATTTCCCACACTGCTTCTTACCGTTGTTCTTGCTCCTTCATACATCGACCTTACCAGGCGCACCAACACCTCCGGGACTCCTTTCTTCCTTAAGCTCCAGTAAACTACATCTCTTGGCACTCTGTCAAAAGCTTTTTCCATATCCACGAAGGTCCAGTATCTTTTGTTGTTTCCTTCTAATACCTTTTCCTGTACCTGTCTCAGTATAAACAAACCATGCGTCTCATATCAATTTCAAACTATAAGCTTACGCACCTGCAGTTTTACAAAAGCCTTAAGAGTGCTGCATTGTTCCAAGCCCTATCCGTCCAGCTGCGATTCGAAGGTCCCCAGTTGAAATTTAAACTATGTGTTGTACGGACATTACCTTTCGTTTGTCCTTTGTCCTTTTTCCTTTGCACAAGCAAATGAAGTGGTTTCCAAGATTTCACCTTTGACGTCTCTGTAGAGATCTTAGGTTTACGTTTACAATTACGTCTCTATGGTGAGAAGGATCTTTGAAACAATGCGCTGAGGATGCGTCGTAGTATTATGAACTGACATGCATGTCAGTTCATAATGCTACGTGCATGCATGCATGCACGTAGGATTTTCACAATTTAGACCATGCAGTCTCTGCAGGACTTTTGACGCTTAGTTTAAGAAAATAGCTAGCGGTCATTCGACTCGAGATATTCCGAATTACAGCTAGATCTCATAGTCCTCAAGTCCATCATACAGTCAAATATTGTCTAGCTTAATCAAATAAATCAAATCCCATCTCAACTAATCTTGTCGGCATCTTAATAAAAATGACAGTTAACGAATGACAACTAACTAAAAGGCGTTCTATCAGTGTGTGGCATCAGCTGGAGGATATACTGCAGCATTGCACGTGTATATAATGTATTCTGAAGCTGAACTGCTGTAGCATTTCATACGTTTCTTTCTGGCTTCGGGCGTAATGAAGTACGCATTACTATTTGCATATCTGAGTCCTTCTCCTTCCACTCTCCAAATGCACTTACATACATACATACATACATACATACATACATACATACATACATACATACATACATACATACATACATACATACATACATACATACATGTACATACATACATACATACATACATACATACATACATACATACATACATACATACATACATACATACATGCATGCATGCATGCATGCATGCATGCATGCATGCATACATACATACATACATACATACATACATACATACATACATACATACATACATACATACATACATACATACATACATACATACATACATACATACATACATACATACATACATACATACATACATACATACATACATACATACAGTATATATCGGAGATGATAAGTTCTCGTCACTTCTCGATGCCAGCAATGCCTACATTCACCGACAGATAATATTACTGTTTACTGCTTAAGTTGTATTTGCGCTTCTTCTCCTGCGGGTCCACTTTTACTTTTATGATCACCTCCAAACTGTCTGTTCAGCCTGCTGGGGGTCTGGAGCGCTTCTGAGTGTAAGTCTTGAAGAGTCATTACACATGCATGGTGAGGCGAAGAGAGGCAAGATATTGCGATGTAATGATTGTGGCGTAAGCTAGAGTTAAGGTGAGTTGAAGTGAAAGCTTGAGCATAGGGTACGCATGACACGGCATTGCGTCAGAAAGAGATGATATTGCAGGGTTGTATACTCGAAAGCATTGTTCTGCTGCTGCTGCTGCTGCTGCTGCTGCTGCTGCTGCTGCTGCTGCTGCTGCTGCTGCTGCTGCTGCTGCTGCTGCTGCTGCTGCTGCTGCTGCTGCTGCTGCTGCTGCTGCTGCTTTCCTTATACCTATCACAGTTGACTACAGCAGATACAATGCACCTGTGTTTCTAATGCGTCTGGTGATATAATCATAAATTATAATCTATGCATTGAAAGCACTGCTGC
>OX457053.1:33919399-33921899 GCA_949752735.1 Lumbricus terrestris
GGAGGAGGAGGATCTGCTCCTCTGGCTTGGAATTTCTTATGGGCGGCAGTCGGAAAGGATGGAGTGAGGGAGTGAGGGAGGAGGGAGTGAGGCTGACGGATTAGCCCGTGCTCTTCCGTCGTCGTCTCAATGGAAGAGTGAAAAGCGGAAGAGAGGGAATTGAAGAGCGACCAACGACAGAAGAACATTCATCGCACCAACCAATAATGAAAGCCGTCTTCAGTTGACTGACTGACTGCCATGGAATATGATCAAAGCAATGATCAAAGCAATGATCAAAGCAATGATCAAAGCAATGATCAAAGCAATGATCAAAGCAATGATCAAAGCAATGATCAAAGCAATGATCAAAGCAATGATCAAAGCAATGATCAAAGCACAAGAGGGAGGAGGAGGACGAGGAGGAGGAGGACGACGACGAGGAGGAGGAGGAGCAGCAGCAGGAGGAGGAGTAGGAGAAGCAGAACGAGGAGGCGGAGCAGGAGAACGAGGAGAAGGAGGAGAACGAGGAGAACGAGGAGAAGAAGAAGCAGGAGGAGGAAGAGGAGGAGGAGAAGGAGGAGGTGGCGGAGGATGAGGCAAAAGATATATATCTCTCTTTGTCTATCTCTGTTGAGCCTTTTCTTTCAGCTTTCCGTATCCTTCAGAGGTAGTCCAGTTGTCCATCCGTGGCATATAATTTTCTTCACCTAACATAGACCTACATGTTTATAAAAGATAGACTTTTGAGTTTTGACGTAGTCGACAGATCTACGTTTTAAATACACATCCAGAATATGCGTTGGGTTGTAATCGTAGACACTTCGAACTTTATCAAACTTTATGAAGCTAAGCGAAGGGCACAAGCTTATTCATGAATTCTGACAACGAATCATCCGCAAAAAATAAGAATCTTTGAAGCAGGTCTGTCGAAAGATCGATAGCAAAACACGCGATCTATCTTTTGTCCCTGATGCAAATTCGATGCAATGACTTTCGTGGGCATTATCACAGTATTCATCTTCAATCTTCTTCTTCTCCTTCTTCTTTTCCATCCGACTGGAATTAATCCCTCGCTCGGGAGTGGTCTGCAGCCACTCGGATTCTTCGATCCAGTCAGTTAAATGTGAAATCCGTCTGTAGCCTTTAGGCCGTAGCATAGTCTAGACTCTAGAGAGTTGTGTACCACGTGTCACACGTGGGTAGACCTGGGAGTGACTTTGGTCAGCTAATCTGACCCCACTTGACCCTAAAGTGACTTGAGGTCGACTTGAAGTCGACTTCTCGGCGTAAAAACGACTTGACCCGACTTGGCAGAAAAACAACCGACTTCCGACTTGAAGTCGACTTCTGACATGGTACTAGCCATTAGCCTAGGTCTACGTAGGCTGCTAATGCAAAAAGTCAAGCCAGTTTTCCTGCAAGCATTAGGCTAATTTCATTTAGGCCTACAAATAAATAATGAGGCCTCAACACTTAATTGATGCATGAATTTGTTAAAATGTTATTAAGCCCATTTCAAGCTGTTTGTGTTTCAGTTTGAATATTAGGCTATATAGTTTTGTGATGCTTTGGGCCATCTTGTAGCCTAAACAATGCGACGGCAAATTATTAGGTCTATGAATTTTAGCTTGTACGTTGTCTGTCATTATTCAGATTACACTCATTATTATTATTATTTAATATTAATATTAAATAAATTTGTAAAAAGCGCAAGGTCTAAGATAAAATAGTGGACCGTGGACTGCATGGTTGCACTGAATGGCGTGTTATGATAAACCTAATTTGTAATTCTGTTTTCATAATTATTTGGCCACTAACATCATTTCGCAACTTAGCATATAGTATTGCAAGCCCATCATCCTACAGCAGGCTACTGCAGCTACTAGGCCTACTCACTGACAGTAAAGTCTTGCATTGTCCAATTGACCCTACAATAGTTTTTCCGTCTGCAGACAACTCCAGACTGATGCAGCGCTCCAAAGTATACCGCCAAACTATCGACTTATTATAGGCCTTGTAGATCCAGCTTTCTTTGCGCCAAATTCACTGACCACTAGAAGTTCACTGATTGCTTGATAAGCACACGTGTTAATATTCTAGTAACATTTTGTTTCACCATTTTAATTAAGCGCATGCCTAAGCGTCACGTTTAAGCATAGAATTACAAATTATTTGAATAAGTCGGCAGACGGCAGTCTGCACGATAGCCTATACCGGGAAAATAATCAGTAGCCTAGCCTAAGTCTCTGCTTAGCAAAGGTCTCATTCATTCTTGTAAAACACTAGGCAACAAAAGCTGCTCAAATGTTGTCACAATCATTGGTTTGAAGTGACAAATTTAACTATGTTTGTGTCTCAAGTCGGTTTAAGTCGACTTGAGGTAAAAACAACTTCAAGTGACTTCTATCTACAAAATTCGACTTGGGGTCAGTTGCGGTGAGCAGAAACGACCCGACCCGACTTGGGATGACCAAGTCGACTGGGGTCGACTTATTGGGGTCGACTCCCAGGTCTACAC